>JAJJWW010014529.1:0-288250 GCA_023531295.1 Papaver armeniacum | reverse complement strand
CCTCAAGTTTATCTTTTTCACCACCATTATCACCTTTTGAACATAACCACCGACAACACCATAACCAAGACAACCACCATAGCCAAAGATAACCGCCACCATAACCACACACCACCCTAGCCAAAGATAACCGCTTAAGGTATTGCCACCACCATTTGCAACCGCCACCGCCATCACCATCCACAAACATCACTGTCGCCCCACAACCACTCATCGCCACCGCGCGTTAAATCACTGGTACCACCAAGATCATCACCCCGCCGCTATCGCCAGACCCGGCATCTACTGGGCCAACAAATTGTCACCGAATTAATCACCTTCAATGTAGAGCACACCCACCAATCCCCACCGGAATTACACCGATTCGCTTTATTCCTCCCTAAACTAACAGCTCTGGAATAAACGCCACCAATCCCCCACAGTATTTCTCCGACAAACAAACAATCGATTCAAACTCGAAATTTTCATTTTTAAATCTGTGTGATTCAATTCAAAATTAAAATTTTCATGAGCTTAATTACCCAAAAATCAAATCAAAAGAAAAACAAAAAAATCGGTTCAAAACTTTGGAAAGAAAATTCACATACAATGACAAATTTGAGAACTCAATTTTTCTAATAAACTATCGAAACCTTATATATTGAGACTCATACACTTAATGATATACATTGGTTTGGGTTTTTGAGAAAAATAAAACCTAACCTGTTGTTCAGTAGTTGCAGAAGAGATGAAGAGGAACGGGGAAGAAGAAAGAAAGTGAGAGGCCTGTTTGGTTTTCCACCGTAAAGATAAGAGCATTTACATGAGATACACGTGTTTAGGTTAGGTTTAGACACCCAGCGAATTAAGTGGGAATTATATAAATGACCCTCCTTTTCAAGGGCTTCACAACTACCCTTATCCTACAATAAAAATACCCCTCTCTATTCCTAAGCCCATCAGGGGTCCATTAAGGTTTTTATCTATTCCATATTTGCTCCTTCTTCCATCGTCAAACAAATCGCTTTTTCTTCTATCTTCTTCTTCAGTATCCTGTTCTTCTTCTTCTTCATTGCTCCCACCAACACCAAGATCTCTACTGTCATACCACAAACAGCACCAAAACCAACACTAGTGCCACAACCACCATCACCATCTCCGTCGTCACCATCATCATCTTCTTCTTCTTCACAATCAACAACAATCGATTCCGCTGATATCCAACCTCCACCACCGCAACCACAGAATCATCAACAAACCAATCGAAAAATATATATTAGGATTAACTTGATTTAGATCGATATAGCATGAAAAACCTAAATCGAAGATTTAATTTACTACAAATCAAATTCAAAGAAATCCAAATCTGATTTTTTAGGTTTTGAAATCAAGTCTTCCACCACCATCATCACACGACATCGTAAATAACCTATTTATATCGATGAATCAACGAGAAACATCAGATTCACTTTCAATATCAACTGGATTAACCTAAGTTGGTCATGAAGATAATGGTGATTCTAGTTGCTTGTGGTGTTGGAAATATTGTACGCGGCTGGCGGCTGCGGTGGTGATTTAAGATTTTTCTTAGTTTTCGTAGTAGTAATTAAAGATTCGTTCTCTCGGATGTTGTTAAGATTAAATTAAAAGGTTTAAATAAAATGATAAATAAAAGAGAGTCACTGGGTCTTAGATTCCACCGAATTCACAACACGAGGTTCATTATTCATTCTCAACAATTATCGCTCAAAGTGAATAAATAAAACATCAACTCTTGTTTTGCCAAAGTAGATCTTCAAAACATTAATTGTATCCCCTAAGCATAGATTATCTTAATTCAAAGCATAACCTATCTAATTGAATCACAACTAATTTTATCAAATCATAATTCTATTATAAATTAGTGCAAAAGTCAAATAGAAAATAGAATAAATTTACCCACGTATGAAACTCAAAGCTTCCTCCGTCGACCCAACAGTAGGGGCTTAGCTACTCATGATGTAGACACACTCAAAATTCATTTTTATTGCCCAAATGGTGTTTACAAAGAAGAAAAGAAGAGAAAATACAATAAACCGAATTTGCAACGCTTATAAGCGTTGCAAACCCACTCTTACGAAGAATAATAGTGAATCACGCAGAATGACAGTCTTATCTTTTTCCGCGTCAACGACGGTGTTTTTACGATTTGTCTTTGAGGGTCCGTCGTGTTCTTCAATCTTCTCTTTCGCTGCTAATCACTCAAAGTTGGGATCTATAGCACTCTTGTAACCGCTCCCAACTCTCAATCTCCTTCTAAGTGATCCCAGCTCTCTTTTTATACTCGACAGGTCTCAAATATTACGTGTTAAATGCTGATAATCTTCACAGTGAAGAGAAAATATTTCCCGAGATATTTTGTTTCTTTTCCTACCATGTTACGGGATTTGCTTCCAATTTTATCTCTTTCACACGTATTATGGTCGTGTACGTCCCAAAGTGCTCGGAACACAAGCTAATCATTCCCGAGCATACCCAAACTCGTTTTGGCCGAGAACTTTCCTGTTTCGTTTCAAACCACGTAATCGTTCCTCATTACTCTAATCCAAGTCACTTACCAACCCCGATTCATCGAAACAGTGAGGTACTACTCCAAACCCGCGCTTGAATCTCACCCAAATTCTTCATGTGCCAGCAAAGAACTTCCGGAGAAAAATATACCCAAAACTACCCCAGTTTCTTCATATTCATGATTCCAAACAATTTTAACCGAAACCAAACCCGTTACCATCCTGTTTAGCCCGGAGAGGATACTTCCGATCAATTCCGGCGATTTAATCTCCCTTAAACACCTTCAAATCGAACCCTATTTTTCCGTGATTGAAACAATTTTTCCCCAATTATCGACCAATTCTAGACCAAAAACATACACTTGTAACGACCTCATTTAGTTAAGATTAACAAACACCATAAAGTTTCGACCATTGATTCCTTCTAAAACAACATCTCCAAAATACGAACCCTAATCTCCTTTGTTGATGAACACAATTTCCCGCCAAAACCAGTTTCAAATGTAGAAGATGACTACCCTTATCCAATCCGGGAGTGCAAATAGTAATTAGGGTGCCCCTTAGTAATTGGGTGCCCCTTATCCAAACTGAGAGTCCGAATAACATGTGTCCTTCGGGGTACAAAACCACTTTTCGAGCAACTTTTCCATAAGAGCTTATTTGATAAAAACACCTACAAACAAGTTTATTAGTGATAAAATGAGGCCTAGCTAATGTATTTATGGGTGAAAATGCGTCGCACTTTCGTGCTCATCAAATTCCCCCACACTTACATTTTGCTAGTCCCAGAGCAAAACGCAACCGACCCGCTACACACTGGTCATAAATAAGAGACTTAGACCCGCTACATTCATGACAAATGCCACATACACAAGACAATTTTTTTTTTTTTTTTTTTTTTTTTTTTTTTTTTTTACCCGGCTCATAATGGTCATAAAGTGATAAGAAAGAAAAGAATAGACCCGCTACACATAATATGGTCATAACCCTAACAATCATAATTTTTTTTTCTTTTTTTTTTTTTCTTAAGAGACACAGCTACACAATTGGTCATAATATTTATATTTTTTATTATTTTTTTTTAGACCTGGCCCAGAGTTGGTCATAATACGCGAAAATTCTCAAAAAAATTAAAAGAAAAAAATTAATAATCACTCCCCCACACTTAAATATTACATTGTCCTCAATGTAATTGAGTCATCCAACGTAAAATTTAAGATGGGAAATTAAAAATAAAATAAACAAAAGTAAACAAACATAAATAAATAATTATACCTCTTTGAATGTACAAAAAAGATCCCCATACACTAATAACTCCGAAAACTTGGGGATCGACCCAAAATACAATATTTACACACGGCTTGACTTCATAATTATTTTATGAAAAAATGGGGACACAAGAAACCGTCAGAAAACAAAATTTACCCCTAAACTAAGTTTTTACCGCACATGGAAGTGCGTAAAGAACAAAGTATGGGGATTCGAGGAGAAAATTTAATTGATTCATGCATGGTATTAGAAATAGCAAATCCTGCGGTACTTAGATGCAAAGTAATCCAACAAAACTTTAGAAGCACACAATTCTAACCCTAAATTAGGCAACTTTTGGAAGTCTAGGGGTCTAGAAACAACCTCTAAGTCGGGTGAGTGATCTTGTGAGGTAGATTCATCTATGAAATTAGGCGAATCATCCACACAATCATCCACAAGGTCATCTATATGTTCTTTGTTTGGGACAGAGAGTCACTACTAGATTCATGATCATCAATTAAATAATCTTTCACATTCGAAACTCTCAATCTTTGTTCCAAACTAAGTGGTGTGTGTTTATAATACTTCTCATAAATAGTTTCATGTGATTCTTCACTTACCTCATGTGGAGTAGAAACTCCATACCATTGCCTATGCATATATTCACCAAGCGTCATTTCGATGAGGTTTCACGATGATTTGAATTTACGCATATATTCCGCCAACTCATCGTAGGTGACGTCTCCTCAAAAGAAGTCATCATCCCGAAAAAATTCCAAAATAAATACAAAAATAAAAACTAAAAAGGAAAATAAAATATTTGTACAAAATAAAAAAATAAACCTAAAAATTAATCTAAAAACAAATCGCAGAAGCGCAACTACAAAGCCAAAATGATTTAAGATTTTTCTTAGTTTTCGTAGTAGTAATTAAAGATTCGTTCTCTCGGATGTTGTTAAGATTAAATTAAAAGGTTTAAATAAAATGATAAATAAAAAAGAGAGTCACCGGGTCTTAGATTCCACCAATTCACAACACGAGGTTCATTATTCATTCTCAACAATTATCGCTCGAAATAAATAAAACATCAACTCTTGTTTTGCCAAAGTAGATCTTCAAAACATTAATTGTATCCCCTAAGCATAGATTATCTTAATTCAAAGCATAACCTATCTAATTGAATCACAACTAATTTTATCAAATCATAATTCTATTATAAATTAGTGCAAAAGTCAAATAGAAAATAGAATAAATTCACCCCCGTATGAAACAAAGCTTCCTCCGTCGACCCAGTGTAGGGGCTTAGCTACTCATGATGTAGACACACTCAAAATTCATTTTTATTGCCCAAATGGTGTTTACAATGAAGAAAAGAAGAGAAAATACAATAAACCGGGAATTTGCAACGTTTATAAGCGTTGCAAACCCACTCTTACGAAGAATAATAGTGAACCTCGCCGCACGACAATCTTATCTTTCCAACGTCAACGGCGGTGTTTTACGACTGTCTTGGAGGGTCCGTTCTTCGTGGTTCTTCAATCTTCTCTCTCACTTCGTCTGCAGAATCACTCTGTGATCTCGCAACTCTTGTAACCGCCTCCCAACTCTCAATCTCCTTCTAAGTGATCCCGGCTCTCTTTTTATACTCGACAAAATCTCAAATATTACGTGTTAAATGCTGATAATCTTTGTGAAGAGAAAATATTTCCCAGAGATATTTTGTTTCTTTTCCTACCATGTTACGGGATTTGCTTCCCATTTTATCTCTTTCACATCGTATTATGGTCGTGTTACGTCCCAAAGTGCTCGGAACACAAGCTAATCATTCCCGAGCATACTCCAAACTCGTTTCTTTGAGAACTTCCCTGTTTCGTTTCAAAACCACGTAATCGTTCCTCATTACTCTAATCCAAGTCACTTACCAACCCCGATTCATCGAAACAGTGGTACTACTCCAAACCCGCCCTTGAATCTCACCCAAATTCTTCACGAGCCAAAAAAGAACTTCCCGGAGAAAAATATACCCAAAACTACCGTTTCTTCATATTCATGATTCCAAACAATTTTAACCGAAACCAAACCCGTTACCATCCCTGTTTAGCCCAAGGAGAGGATACTCGATCAATTCCAGCCCATTTAATCTCCCTTAAACACCTTCGCTACAAGTCGAACCCTATTTTTTCCTAGATCAAAACAATTTTCCCCAATTATCCAGCCCAATTCTAGACGAAACATACACTTGTACCGATCTCTGTTTAGTTAAGATTAACAACACCATAAAGTTTCACCATTGATTCCTTCTAAAACAACTCCAAAATACAACCCTAATCTCCGCTGATGAACACAATTTCCCGCCAAAAAACCAGAATTCAAATGTAGAAGATGACTACCCCTTATCCAATCCGGGAGTGCAAATAGTAATTAGGGTGCCCCTTAGTAATTGGGTGCCCCTTATCCAAAAACGAGAGTCCGAATAACATGTGTCCTTCGGGGTACAAAACCACTTTTCGAAAGCAACTTTTTCCATAAGAGCTTATTTGATAAAAACACCTACAAACAAGTTTATTAGTGATAAAATGAGGCCTAGCTAATGTATTTATGGGTGAAAATGCGGCCGCACTTTCGTGCTCATCGAGTGGTGGTGGTGAGGTTGGACGAAAAGTTGCTGAATGATAGGTGTAGAATACACCGTATTTAATATCTAGTATTTATGCTTTCTTTGCGAGTTTTCTTGTAAATTATGTATCTTATGTGTGCTTTTGAGTTTATTAGGTGCAATGGAGTCATTTGGAGCAAAGAGACCAATTGGAACTCGTTCAAATACAAGATTTCTACTTTTCATTGTGTAGAGGACGAGAATATGAAGACAATGGCGAAAGAACGGAGTCATTCCGACATCGTATGAAGAAGTTACGAGCAATTGAAGCAAGTCAAAGTGCGCGAAGTTGTCGCAGCACAGAACTTATAAAGGGGCATCCAATTTGTTAAGGGATAGCCATTTTCAAAGGAACTGCTAAAGGGCAATCAGTATTTTACTAAGGGGCAGTCAAGTTCAAAGGAGCTGATAAAGGCAGTCAAGTCAATTACTAAGGGGCTGCCGTCCTCAAATTCAAACTCCCGCGTATTTCTTCAGACATCTGCATGGGTATCTCGAGTTGCCGATATGAAGCCATGATGAACGGTGATGGCAGGGATACTATCAGTGATCGTTACTAACCGGACAGTACTGTGAATCATGGCAGTGAGATGACGAGAACGGAGAAGGTTGTGGCTTGCTGCCAGCACCGGAAATCAATAATGGGGTTCTGTGTAGTTCGAGTCTGAAGATAGATACAGTTGGTGTCTCGGTGAACTCGAGCAAGTCAGGGAGTTCGAGCTCGAGTGGTCTGGTCTCAGGCAGAATTCTTCAGCCAAGAAAACAGCAAAGAAGTTGGGAGAATCTCTGAACTGAGAAACCAGTGGAAGTCAGGGAGGAGATAGAGAGGATTCTCGTGAAAGAAAGCCCATATAAAGGCATGTCACGGCAATGAACTGGTGGCTGCTGCTGCCATGAGAAGATGGACTTAAGGACTGGTGGTTTGTGGTGACGAGTCGAAGGTCGAGTCCGAGAAGAAGTGATGGGATATGCTGCTGCTCGAGTGTTGGCTGATGATCATGTCGATGGAAGACTCGATGACAGTGATCAATATGGAAACAGGGAACTCGAGCTTGACATTCAGAGATGGAGAAGAACTCATTGGCAGTGATAAGAAGGCTGAGAAGAGCTTGACGGTGATCGATAGAAGATAAGGAAGTGGTTGTGGCTGTTGGTTGATCGGTGATGATCACCATTAATGATCTGCTCTCGAACTCAGGTAAGAAACAAGAGAACGTGTGGTGGAGCCTGGCTGCAATACTTTGCAGAGAAGTTGATGCGTTTTGGAGAAGTGAGCTCGGGAAGATGGAGTTGCTGTTTTGAAAATGGTATTTGCTTTGGTTATCGAACAGATGGAGGTTGTGTCGTCTCTGCCATGGGAGATGATACGGAATGGAAGAAGCTTGTGTTTATCGTGGAAGTAAGAAAACAGAGATAATGAAAGAGTAGTTGCTGTCATCGGTGATCAATGGAGGAAGAAGAATGGATGCTGGCAGGTGCTGTCGTCGTGGTCATCATCATCATTTAAGAAAGTAGGTTGCTGCCATTGGCAGTTGACGTAGGTAATGGAGATGGTTTGCTGTGAACGTGTTTGGAAGTAAATGGAGGAGAGCTTGGAAGTGGTGAAGGTCGAAGAGATGTTCGAGTAGCAAAACAGGTCGCTGCTGCAATAGACGATGGTGACTACTGGCGGTGATGTTGGCAGTGAACATGGACGGTGTGGATAACATGGGCTTGCTGTCGTCGATTGAAGATTTAATAGAAGTCGAAGTTGAGAATGTGGAGTTTGATATGATCTGGGACTCTAAAACTTTACCAAGAATACATGGGAGAACCTAGCTTACAACGAAGTTCGACGTATAATTAGTTGCTGAGAAGACACGTTAGCTTACAATGAAGTATAAGCCAATCACAAGCAGTGTTCATCATATTACGAAACCCCCAGCCGCACAGGATTAACAGCATACGTTTCCTAATTATTCAAAATTGTGTTAACCGATCTTGCATCCTTATCAAACAAGGAATTCGCTGGGGTTTGGCGGAAGCCTATATAAGGCTTTGTTTTGAGAAGAAAAAGAAGATATAACTGGGGGAGAGAGAAAAAATACACAGAAATATCTTTTAACTTTTATCTTTTCTAAATCTTTTTGCCTCTACTTTATTCTAGGGTTTAGAAACATGAAGTCTCTTCTCTTTCTTCTTGTGATGAACTCCTTGAATATGAGTACCTAATTATCTTTTGGTTATGGAATAGTTGGATTTCACAAAACATGATTCTTTGATTCAATATATTAGTTTTGTCTCATATTTATCGTTTGCAATTCTCTGAAAATATTGTTTTATGATTGATTGATTGTTTTGTCAAGTTGCAAATTGGTAGAACTTAATCACATCTATTGCTAGTTTAGGTTTATTATACGAAAAAGTGATATTCCTTGAATACAAGTAGCATATTATGATTATGGTTTGTAGTGATATATTCTTATGATCATATGTGAATCGTAACCTTTGTTAAATTGAATTAGTGCGCTTTCCACGTTCGATTGCTTTGATTGGCCTGATTTCATAGAACTTAATGCATCTAGGGAATTAAACTTGATTAGTGCTTTTTACGTTAGGTTGTTCCTTTAGGTAGAATTCATATTCGCATCTTTTAATGTGTTTGTTGATGACATGAGGAGGTTTTGATATTCTTACGATCAAGGTATTCTAGGGTCTTTGATAAAAGTTGAGATTAAATATCAATTCTAGTTATTGTGAAAAGCATGTTAGTGAATGAAAACGAAATCCTTAACCAATATCTCTTCTATCTTATTTGTTTACTTTTGTTTATTTGCTTTTTTGTTTATTTTTATTTACACAATCGAAATTCTTTCGGTGTTTTATATAGGAAACCATAACAATTTGACAACCTAGACCTCTCGTGGATCGATCCTTTCTTGCCCTTGCTATATTTATATTTTGAGTAGTAAGAAAGTGTAATTTATTTTTGACGCTTTTACGACAATGATCAAATTTTAGGCGCCGTTGGGAGGCAGCGGTTGTTAATTGTTTTTGGTTTCTTATTTTTGTATTTAGTTTTTGTTTTATTTTTCTTATTTCTGGGTTTTAACCTTGGTTTGAGAATCTTATTTCAGGTGCTTATTTCTATGGAAGGAGCATATTGGAGCAATCAATACGGGTTTCAACCTCAACAATACGACAACTACCAATTCCATGGGTATGATCAAAACCAATTTATTGGCTATGACCAATATTCCATGGAACCTTATGGTTTTCCTCAACAACCTTATGTGTGTGAACAACCACAAGAATGGGAGGATTCTTATGCTTGTGAACAAAAGGTCTCTAACTTTATAGACAAAGTTTCCACCTAATTACAAGAGGAATTTAAAAAAGCTAAAGAGACTACAAACGAGCAACTCCAAGAACTTCGTGAAGGTATGACTATCTTGCGAAGAGGCATTGATCAATACAAGGAAGATATGGATAATTCTAATGTGCATATGGTTTGTGATGAATATTTGATTGATGCTAATGTTGAAAAAGGCCAATCCTTGGTCACTTTCGTGGATAATTGTGTAGTTAACTCAACTCTTGATCGTAATAATGATCTTTCACCTATTCAAAAGGATGAGTTAGAGATTAGCAACACTAACTTCAGCGAGGAACAATCTTATGTTGACTATGATAGTGACGGTGATTATGATATATTGCTTGAAACAACTCATGGTGACATCTCCGAGGAGTCTTTTTGGGATCAAGATGAAGATGAAGAGGAATATGTCGACACTTGTGTAGATTACTCAAGCATTGATCTTAATAATGATCAAGAGCCTATTCAAAGGGTGGAGCTTGAGGATGATGCATTTTCGAGTGTTCTAAAAAAGTTTCTTATAATAAAATTTGGATCCACAAAAGAGTATGTGCCTTACAACAAGGAGGAATATGTTGAGAATGGAACCGTTATGACCAATATTGTGGAAGACCCAATTGAGCTTGCAAATAATTGTAATGATGATGTTTATGTCGATACTTTGGTTACGGCAGAAACGAACGAAGAATGGTTGCAAGGTTTGATAGAGGACCATGATATAAAAGAGGTGAATAATTCACTTGAATTTTTCAAGGATGAAGAGGATTCCGTGATACAAGAGATTGTGCAAGGTTTATCTAACCCTTTGCCTATTGTTTCTTCTCCTTTACCTCTTATTGGTTTGAATGTATGTGCTTCGAGAATATTGTTGAATGACTTTGTTTCTCGTTTTCCGCCATTAGAGAAACTTGATTCTCATACTATGCAGGTTATGGAACCAGAAACCGTGGAGGTACCCGACTTCTATATTCTTTATACACTTCCAAGTGTGGACAAGAATAAGTGTGGGGGAAGCTTTTATCGGTTCATAGCTTTACTTTTGCTTTATGTTACTAATATTTGTGTGAAGCTAGTGTTTGCAAAACAGGTTCTATGGACGGATCCCCAACTTTTCAGATTATTGGTGTATGGGAATGAATCTTGCAAGGATATAGTCGGGCCGTCGACTTTAAAACAAGCGCTTAGTGGGAGGCAACCCACCGGTTTTGTATCTCTTATCCTTTTGCATTTTATTTTTGTTTCGTTTATTTATTTTTTACTGTTTTCATATCATATTTGCATCTCCATGTTTAATTTCATTGAGTCCGAATCTATCTTAGAAGAGAATTATGACGAATACCTTTTCGTCGAAAAATTTCAGACTGCGCGTAGTTCAGTCCAGAGACCATAACTGTCAGACCGTTTATCAAAACACTGTGAAATTTTGACACTGTGTAGAAAACACGTAGGTGAACAACTTTTGTGAAATGGAGTTTTTCCAAATTCCTTACCAATTTGCACAGTTTTTGCGTTTTATCTGCTGTTACGTCAGAATTCAGAACTTTCGGTTTTACACATTGAGGACAATGTGAAGTTTAAGTGTGGGGGAGCATTTATATGTTTGTATAGTTTGTTTATGACACCATTAGTGGATGGAACCATTTTGAATGCAGGAGTTGAGGAACCAATTAACTAAAAGGGAAGAATATAGCTCAAAATCACAAATTAACATGATAGTTGTTACCATATCTCGGAATATCACCATATCGCATTCTATTTTTATTTTTCCATATTTATCTATTGTTCTCTAAGTGCTTTGGTGGGTCACTAAACATCGACGTGTTATTACTGCTAGGATGAAATAGAGTGGTTGAGTTACTAGAAAAAGACAAAAAAAAAAAAAAAAAAAAAAAAAAAAAAAAAAATATATGAAAAGAAAAAAAAAAAGGACCGACCAATTAGACCAAAACGGAATAAAAAGACAATTGGGAATAGCAAGATGTGTGAAACGTAGTCCCCGTCTCCGTCGCCTAAACAAGCGTGAATGCGGGATCCAAGGCAACTATCATGTACTTGCGACAAGAAGCATGCGCTTGGATCCAAAAGATCTAATCATGCCGTCTAAAAGAAAAAGAGAAATTGGATCCATTTGATCCAATCATATAAAAGAAAAAAAAATTATTATTGTGTTGAATAAAGTCACTTTTGGTTCCCTTGTATATGCCAATTGATTTGATGTAGCATTCAAGACCAAGTAGCTCAATCCAATAGGATTAGGTTCATCTTAGTAGTGACCTTCTTGAAGACGAGATATGGGAAACATCGAACACTTGTGAACATTCGCCAACATCTACATCTATATCCATCTTCTTAATCTTTTCATTGTGATTGTGGTTTGTTAGTTTCCGAGTATAGTGGATTGTTCGACTATTTATTTACTAATATATGAATTGAATTTGCAAGGTACCTTCTCCTGTAGTCAATTTGGATTCGTTCATTGATTTGTCACGAATAGACGGAGTTTGAAATATAGGTTTTGTAGGTATATCTCTAGTAAACCTTCACGAGACTATAACTCGTCCACTAGGGACACCTAGGGGTTTAAAGGCTTGTTATTTATGCTAAAATTAACCGTAGCCTCGACGTCACGGAGTTGTTGTATTTTATTATTTTGTTTGATTTGCTCGAGGACTAGCAAAGTCTAAGTGTGGGGGAATTTGATAGGTGTAGAATACACCGTATTTAATATATAGTATTTATGCCTTCTTTGCGAGTTTTCTTGTAAATTATGTATCTTATGTGTGCTTTTGAGTTTATTAGGTGCAATGGAGTCATTTGGAGCAAAGAGACCAATTGGAACTCGTTCAAATACAAGATTTCTACTTTTCATTGTGTAGAGGACGAGAATATGAAGACAATGGCGAAAAGACGTAGTCATTCCGACATCGTATGAAGAAGTTACGAGCAATTGAAGCAAGTCAAAGTGCGCGGTTGTCGCAAAGACCTGAGAACTTATAAAGGGGCATCCAATTTGTTAAGGGATAGCCATTTTCAAAGGAACTGCTAAAGGGCAATCATTATTTACTAAGGGCGAAATGGGTTCAAAGGAGCTGATAAAGGCAATCAAGTCAATTACTAGGGGCCGTCCTCAAATTCAAACTCCCCGCGTATTTCTTGACATCCGCATGGGTATCTCGAGTTGCCGATATGAAGCCATGATGAACGGTGATGGCGGATACTATCGGTGATCGTTACTAACCTGGACGATCGCGTGAATCATGGCAGTGAGATGACGAGAACGGAGAAGGTTGTGGCTTGCCGCCCGACCTAAATCAATAATGGGGTTACGTTGTAGTTCGAGTCCGAAGATAGATACAGCTTGGTGTCTCGGTGAACTCGAGCAAGTCGGGAGTTCGAGCTCGAGTGAGTGTCGGTCTCGGGCACTTCTTGACCAAGAAAATGTTGAAGTTGGGAGAATCTCTCGAACCGAGAAACCAATGGAAGTCGGGGAGGAGATAGAGAGATTCTCGTGAAAGAAAGCCCATATAAAAGGCATGTCACGCAATGAATCATGTTCTTTCTGCTGCCATGAGAAGATGGACTTAAGGACTGGTGGTTTGTGGTGACGAGTCGAAGGTCGAGTCCGAGAAGAAGTGATGGGATATCTTTCTGCTCGAGTGTTGGCCGATGATCATGTCGATGGAATACTCGATGACAGTGATCAATATGGAAACAGGGAACTCGAGCTTGACATTCAGAGATGGATAAGAACTCATTGGCAGTGATAAGAAGGCCGAGAAGAGCTTGACGGTGATCGATAGAAGATAAGGAAGTGGTTGTGGCTGTTGGTTGATCGGTGATGATCACCATTAATGATCTGCTCGAACTCGGGTAAGAAACAAGAGAACGTGTGGTGGAGCCTGGCTGCAATACTTTGCGCAGAAGTTGATGCGTTTTGGAGAAGTGAGCTCGGGAAGATGGAGTTGCTGTTTTGAAAATGGTATTTGCTTTGGTTATCGAACAGAGATGTAGGTTGTGTCGTCTCTGCCATGGGAGATGATACGGAATGGAAGAAGCTTGTGTTTATCTTGGAAGTAAGAAAACAGAGATAATGAAAGAGTAGTTGTTGCCATCGGTGATCAATGGAGGAAGAAGAATGGATGCTTTGGCAGAAAGGTCGTCGTGGTCATCATCATCATTTAAGAAAGTAGGTTGCTGCGCCATTGGCAGCTGACGTGAGGTAATGGAGATGGTTTCTCAGAACGTGTTTGGAAGTAAATGGAGGAGAGTTTGGAAGTGGTGAAGGTCGAAGAGATGTTCGAGTAGCAAAAAGTCGCTGCTGCAATAGACGATGGTGACTCACCGGTGGTGATGTTGGCAGTGAACATGGACGGTGTGGATAACATGGGCTTGCTGTCGTCGATTGAAGATTTAATGAGAAGTCGAAGTTGAGAATGTGGAGTTTGATATGATCTGGGACTCTAAAACTTTACCAAGAATACATGGGAGAACCTAGCTTACAACGAAGTTCGACGTATAATTAGTTGCTGAGAAGACACGTTAGCTTACAATGAAGTATAAGCCAATCACAAGCGGTGTTCATCATATTACGAAACCCCCAAATGCATGTGATTAACAAGATACGTTTCTAATTATTCAAAATTGTGTTAACCGATCTTGCATCCTTATCAAACAAGGAATTCGGCAGGGTTTGGCGGAAGCCTATATAAGGCTTTGTTTTGAGAAGAAAAAGAAGATATATAATGGGGGAGAGAGAAAAAATACAAAGAAATATCTTTTAACTTTTATCTTTTCTAAATCTTTTTGCCTCTACTTTATTCTAGGGTTTAGAAACATGAAGTCTCTTCTCTTTCTTCTTGTGATGAACTCCTTGAATATGAGTACCTAATTATCTTTTGGTTATGGAATAGTTGGATTTCACAAAACATGATTCTTTGATTCAATATATTAGTTTTGTCTCATATTTATCGTTTGCAATTCTCTGAAAATATTGTTTTATGATTGATTGATTGTTTTGTCAAGTTGCAAATTGGTAGAACTTCTAATCACATCTATTGCTAGTTTAGGGTTTATTATACGCAAAAGTGATATTCCTTGAATACAAGTAGCATATTATGATTATGGTTTGTAGTGATATATTCTTATGATCATATGTGAATCGTAACCTTTGTTAAATTGAATTAGTGCGCTTTCCACGTTCGATTGCTTTGATTGGCCTGATTTCATAGAACTTAATGCATCTAGGGAATTAAACTTGATTAGTGCTTTTACACGTTAGGTTGTTCCTTTAGGTAGAATTCATATTCGCATCTTTTAATGTGTTTGTTGATGACATGAGGAGGTTTATGGATATTCTTGCGATCAAGGTATTCTAGGGTCTTTGATAAAAGTTGAGATTAAATATCAATTCTAGTTATTGTGAAAAGCATGTTAGTGAATGAAAACGAAATCCTTAACCAATATCTCTTCTATCTTATTTGTTTACTTTTGTTTATTTGCTTTTTGTTTATTTTTATTTACACAATCGTAAATTCTTTCGGTGTTTTATATAGGAAACCATAACAATTTGACAACCTAGACCTCTCTGTGAGATCGATCCTTTCTTGCCCTTGCTATATTTATATTTTGAGTAGTAAGAAAGTGTAATTTATTTTTGACGCTTACGACAGCGATCACTGAATACTACTCCATCAACTATTGACGGTAATGACTGAATCTGATTTCAATAATGTACATTTGATTGCACTAGTATATGTGTCAATGATTTTGTGATTTTGATTGCACTAGATTATGACGAGTTAGTTGAGTTACTGAGGAAACAAGCACTTTATTTTGCTTTGGCTTGACTTTGATTTCTGAAGGAGTTGGTGGTTTTGGAAGAAGGAGGTATTATTGTTGATGTCTGAAAGAGAAGGGAGTGGTGTTTGCTTGGTGTTGGTTGATTTTCAGATGAGTTGAGCTTGGTGGTTGTTGGTTATTTGTTGCTATGATACATGAAAATGATGTCAATACTATTCCAGATCCATTTTACGGTATAGTTCTTCAGTATTAACTTCCATGGTAGAAAGATCTCTGGACTTGATTTTAGGGGTTCAATTCTTTTGTTGATGCCATAAACGGAATCAACTATTGTTGTTGATGCCATTTTTTATGGATCAACTATTGTTGTTGATTCCATTTATGCCATGAATGGTTAGGGTAGTTATTGCTGCTAAGTTTTATAATGCAACTGGCACTGGTGATCTGGTATTGCAGGATATGGAGTTGAAGCTGTAAACTGGTGGTGCTGAGATAATGAAATTGAGTTAGCAGCAGGAGTTTGAATAGAGATTGATTTTGTTGGTGGTTTTCAGTTGAGCAGGGAATGCATAAATGGGTTGTAGAAAAGATGTATGGGATATCCCAAAGGTGCGTGACTCCATATCTCTATGATTCGTTGATTCCAAGTTTTAGTGTTCAAACCATAACTACATGTATGATTTAACAATTTCATTTGCTTGAATAGTGTGAGTTGAATTGGAGAAGCATTGAGGTAGTTATTTTTTGACGAACTTGTGGTGTAATGGTAACACACCTGACTCCACGTCAGAAGATGCGTGTTCGATTCACGTCAGGTTCATAATTTTAGTACATAAATGTTTATGCTGGTTTCATTTAGATTGTCTTGATTGGAAATCTTTTGTATTTCAGTATATATATCAATTAGAGGTTGTTTCTAAAATGTGTTTCCATACAATGGCTGTTATTTTATATCTCTCACCAAGATACACAAATATTTGTGTATCAACAATAGAAATTGACCTTAGTTTAGGGAGTCAAACAACTAGTGTTTGTGTATCAACAATGGAAAAATGGAATCAACAACCAGTGTTTGTGTATCAACAATGGAAAAATGGAATCAACAACCAATGTTTGTGTATCAACAATGGAAAAATGGAATTGTTTGTACCCTATATAAATAGTGTACGTGCGTGCCGCACAAGCTATTCGGAATGGGCATAGTACGGTTTATTGTGGAAACCGGTGGGTCTATTGTGGAAACCCACATGGCTTATTGTGGAAGCCTAGTACAGTTTATTGTGGAAACCGGTGGGTCTATTGTGGAGACCCACATGGATTATTGTGGAAGCCTAGTACGGTTTATTGTGGAAACCTTGTGGGTCTATTGTGGAGAACCACATGGCTTATTGTGGAAGCCTAGTATGGTTTATTGTGGAAACCGGTGGGTATATTGTGGAAACCCACATGTCTTATTGTGGAAGCCTGGATTTGGGTTGTTAGGGAAACCAGTGGGTTTATTGTGGAAACCCACTAGGCTTATTATTGAAGCCCAGGAGTCTTGAATATTTATTTATAATTATTAATATTGTTTGAGATAAATACGGATCCTAAATTAAAGGGATAATTATCTTAAATATTAATAATTATTCAAGATAATTATTATTCAAGATAAATAAGGATTATGATAAATATTAGGGTTTATTATGAATCTGGACGTGTTTTGGGATTTATACAGATGAGGGAAGTTATTAGGATAACTATCAAAACCCTAAAGTTACATCTATTTCTGCCTATATATAGAGGCTAAATCTCAAAACAAAAGGTACACAATTTCTATTCCTTTTCTTGACAACCTACTTGCATAGAACTCTTGTTGATTTTAGCATCGGAGTGTCTTTGCAGGTACCCCCACCATTTTCAATCAACAATTCTTTGGAGAATCTAATCAACGGCGGCGATTCGATCATCATACACTCATCTCGAAGATTGTTGGGGTGATTAATTTTGCACCAACATCTTTTGGCGCCGACTAAGGGGAGCACAAGAAAAGATCGTGTTCTCCGGGTATTTTTGAAACTAGGGTATCAGGGTACTGTTCACGGAGTACTGTTGACGGAGGTTACTATTTACTTTAAGTGTCTGTTTACACACCGGTTATTGTTCACGCGAAGGTTACCGTTCACGAGTGGGATAACGTTCATACGTGGGGTTCCGTTCACGGAAGTACTGTTTCACGCGTGGGTTTACTTGTTCACGCGAAGTTATTTTTCACTCAACCGCAGATCGTCGATGAAGACGTGCCACATCAGCATATGTCCACGTTGGCTAATGACATGTCGCAGACATCCCGTCGAAGATTGCAATGTCGCATGTGAGCCACTTCAAGTTCAAAGGGGCAGGGTTCAAGAAAAAGAAAAAGATAAAAAATGTGAGCAAGGTGAGGGTCGATCACGGGACCCTCGAACTCGTTGTCTCCATCAACAACCATCTGTGCCCGATTCTTTGTTTGTGCAATGAAACATGACTTAGTAACATTATTCTTTGCAGCTCGCGCTTCATTCAAACCTTGTTTCACAATAACTTCTCCGTTTTAAGTCCGAATTGAGTGATTTTTGGCTCGTTGGAATCCTCTTTGAATTTCCTACAACATGGAAGCAAAAAATCCAGTGTCCTAGAAACTTTTATATGCACTTGGGGCAGCAACATGATCGAGTTCGAGGTTCGTCGATAGCGACATGATCGAGTTCGAGGTTCGTGGATAGCAACATGATCGAGTTCAAGATGAGGATTGCTTAGATCCTTCAATATTTAGCCTTGCATCACTTCGCAAGCACTTGAAGCCTCACCTTGCACGTGAGCACATAAGTCTTGCTCTTATCGCAAGCATAAAATCTCGTCTTGCATGCGAGTATGAAAGACTTGCACCTTGGCAAGCACACGGTCTCGTCGAACCACGAGCCCAATGCCCGATATTGGTACAAAGACTCGTACTCAACACAAGCAACAACCAGTCTCCCCGAGCAGCGAGGATAGCCTTGCTATTACGATTGGGGCGTCTTTATAATGTCCTTCTTGAGCGATTCCAAAAGGAAAAATCATGATGGAACCGTAAATAAGAAGACAACGGAAAGATATGTGATCATAATCCCAGAGCCGTCTAACAAGTGAGGAACGGATATAATAGATCTAGTTCCTGCTTCACATGGGGGCGTCTTTTCTACTTGGGAATATCTCTATAGATATCGGGGGCGGCTAAAGTGTCGCCAAGCATGAAATCAAATGAGAGTGACACATGCGTGTAAACAACCTCACGTCTAGGAAAGGAAGACGGGAAGCTACGCAAAGCAAACTGGCGACCTGTACCATATAGGTAACCCCCAGTCTTTATCTAGCAGTTTGTTTCTTCGTAATGTCGTTGGAATTGGAGGCGTGACATACTGCAAAAGAGATATTTGGCTTTAATAAAAGCACCTCGTACCAAAGTTACGACAAAGTAGTTACTTGAGAAGAAGAATAAAGATGATGATCGCCGTTTATGAAGAACACGGTAAATGGAGCACCACTTTTTTAAGGCAAGATTCACTGCCGCACAAGATAAAATTGTGGAGGAGTTCGAGGCGATATTTTTATAGTTCCTCCCTCCAACATAATATTGACGCGTCAATAACAGTGACGTGTCAACTAGTATCAGCTAACTGAACATTATGACACGTGGCACCAGTAAGAAGACCGCACCAAGGCATAGAGCTATTGTGACATTCACAAAGGAATAATCGGATCAACATGGCATAAAGCTATACAGGAGTATCGCGTGGGCCTTTTTGCTGGAAAATGGGTTATCATTGCCCTGCTTGGCAAGCTAGTACGTGAGTATTTTGTACAAGGAATTTTTGGAGTACATCTGAGTACTTGAAAATGTTGATGCAAGCCTGGACGCATCTCAATATCATTAGACGCATTGGAGCGAAAGGAGCAAAGGAGAAATATGAAAGAACTCATATGGCTTATTGTGGAAGCCTAGCCCGGTTTATTGTGGAAACCGGTGGGTTATTGTGGAAACCCGCATGGCTTATTGTGGAAGCCTAGCCCGGTTTATTGTGGAAACCGGTGGGTTTATTGTGGAAACCCGCATGGCTTATTGTGGAAGCCTAATCCGGTTAATTTATTGTGGAAACCGGTGGGTTTATTGTGGAAACCCGCATGGCTTATTGTGGAACCCTAATCCGGTTTATTGTGGAAACCGGTGGGTTTATTGTGGAAACCCGCATGGCTTATTGTGGAAGCCTAGCCCGGTTTATTGTGGAAACCGGTGGGTTTATTGTGGAAACCCGCATGGCTTCTTGTGGAAGCCTAATCCGGTTTATTGTGGAAACCGGTGGGTTTATTGTGGAAACCCGTATGGCTTATTGTGGAAGCCTAATCCGGTTTATTGTGGAAATCGGTGGGTCTATTGTGGAGACCCACATGGATTATTGTGGAAGCCTAGTACGGTTTATTGTGGAAACCGGTGGGTCTATTGTGGAGAACCACATGGCTTATTGTGGAAGCCTAGTATGGTTTATTGTGGAAACCGGTGGGTATATTGTGGAAACCCACATGTCTTATTGTGGAAGCTTTGGATTTGGGTTGTTAGGGAAACCAAAAGGTTTATTGTGGAAACCCACTAGGCTTATTATTGAAGCCCGGGAGTCTTGAATATTTATTTATAATTATTAATATTGTTTGAGATAAATACGATCCTAAATTAAAGGGATAATTATCTTAAATATTAATAATTATTCAAGATAATTATTATTCAAGATAAATAAGGATTATGATAAATATTAGGGTTTATTATGAATCTGGACGTGTTTTGGGATTTATACAGATGAGGGAAGTTATTAGGATAACTATCAAAACCCTAAAGTTACATCTATTTCTGCCTATATATAGAGGCTAAATCTCAAAACAAAAGGTACACAATTTCTATTCCTTTTCTTGACAACCTACTTGCATAGAACTCTTGTTGATTTTAGCACGGAGTGTCTTTGCAGGTACCCCACCATTTTCAATCAACAATTCTTTGGAGAATCTAATCAACGGCGGCGATTCGATCATCATACACTCATCTCGAAGATTGTTGGGGTGATTAATTTTGCACCAACATCTTTTGGCGCCGACTAAGGGGAACCCGCATGGCTTATTGTGGAAGCCTAGCCCGGTTTATTGTGGAAACCGGTGGGTTTATTGTGGAAACCCGCATGGCTTATTGTGGAAGCCTAATCCGGTTAATTTATTGTGGAAACCGGTGGGTTTATTGTGGAAACCCGCATGGCTTATTGTGGAACCCTAATCCGGTTTATTGTGGAAACCGGTGGGTTTATTGTGGAAACCCGCATGGCTTATTGTGGAAGCCTAGCCCGGTTTATTGTGGAAACCGGTGGGTTTATTGTGGAAACCCGCATGGCTTCTTGTGGAAGCCTAATCCAGGTTTATTGTGGAAACCTGGGTTTATTGTGGAAACCCGTATGGCTTATTGTGGAAGCCTAATCCGGTTTATTGTGGAAATCGGTGGGTTTATTGTGGAAACCCACATGGCTTATTGTGGAGGCCTAGCATGGATTATTGTGGAAGCCTAACACGGTTTATTGTGAAACCGGTGGGTTTATTGTGGAAACCCACATGGTTTATTGTGGAAGCCTAGCACGGTTTATTGGGGAAACTGGTGGGTTTATTGTGGAAAACCACATGGCTTATTGTGGAAGCCTAGTACGGTTTATTATACAAACCCACATGGCTTATTATGGAAGCCTAACATGTCGGTATGGTCCGTTTGGCTGGGTGCGAAGCGTATCGTCGATATCACACCAACACGTCGGTCAATTGTTAGCTAAATGAAGAGCAAGAAGACATAACATGTCGATCTGTTTGGCATATGGTCGACTTTGGGGCAAATCCACACAACAAGCTGGCCAAGGACAAGAAAGGTTATCAGATAAGAAGCATATGGCGAATTGGAATGAGCCACGAAGGTTAGTTTTTCTTTTGATTTTCTTAATCCATCAACAAGTTGAGAATTAAGAGGGGGCGATGTTTGTACCCTATATAAATAGTGTACGTGCGTGCCGCACAAGCTATTCGGAATGGGCATAGTACGGTTTATTGTGGAAACCGGTGGGTCTATTGTGGAAACCCACATGGCTTATTGTGGAAGCCTGGATATTCGGAATGAGCCTAGTACGGTTTATTGTGGAAACCGGTGGGTCTATTGTGGAGACCCACATGGATTATTGTGGAAGCCTAGTACGGTTTATTGTGGAAACCGGTGGGTCTATTGTGGAGAACCACATGGCTTATTGTGGAAGCCTAGTATGGTTTATTGTGGAAAACCTGGGTATATTGTGGAAACCCACATGTCTTATTGTGGAAGCCTGGATTTGGGTTGTTAGGGAAACCAGTGGGTTTATTGTGGAAACCCACTAGGCTTATTATTGAAGCCCAGGAGTCTTGAATATTTATTTATAATTATTAATATTGTTTGAGATAAATACAGGATCCTAAATTAAAGGGATAATTATCTTAAATATTAATAATTATTCAAGATAATTATTATTCAAGATAAATAAGGATTATGATAAATATTAGGGTTTATTATGAATCTGGACGTGTTTTGGGATTTATACAGATGAGGGAAGTTATTAGGATAACTATCAAAACCTAAAGTTACATCTATTTACTCGCCTATATATAGAGGCTAAATCTCAAAACAAAAGGTACACAATTTCTATTCCTTTTCTTGACAACCTACTTGCATAGAACTCTTGTTGATTTTAGCATCGGAGTGTCTTTGCAGGTACCCCCACCATTTTCAATCAACAATTCTTTGGAGAATCTAATCAACGGCGGCGATTCGATCATCATACACTCATCTCGAAGATTGTTGGGGTGATTAATTTTGCACCAACAGGAATCAACAACCAATATTTGTGTATCAACAATAGAAATTGATCTTTGTGTAAGGAGTCAACAACCAATGTTTGTGTATCAACAATGGAAAAATGGAATCAACAACCAATATTTGTGTATCAACAATAGAAATTGACCTTAGTTTTAGGGAATCAACAACCAAATTTGACAAATATTTTTGAACTTTTGATTTTTTGGATCAACTTCAGTTGTTGACACCTAATATTGACGGCGGCGGCGGCGGTGGTAGTGGTGGCGTGTGGCGGCGACGGCGGCGTGTGGCGGTGGTGGTGGTTGTATTTAGTAAGTGGTGGCGGTGGTGAAGTGGTGGTGGTGGTGATGGAATATTATTGGTGGTTGTATTTAGTAAGTGGTGGTGGAGTGGTGGTGGTGGCGGTGGTGGTGGTGGTGGCGGCGGATTGGTGGTGGTGGCGGCGATGCATTTGGTGGTGGTGAAATGAAATAATAGAAAAATCTATTTTTTAATGGATAAAATTTTTAAATGGAAAATAATATTGTAAGTGAGGGTATTAAGGTAATCTGTTTTTTAAGGGATAAGGTATTTAAATGATAGGGGTATTTATATTGTTGTATAAGGGTATATTTATTGGGTGTCAAAACTAAGGGTATTTAATAAATTTACCAGCGAATTAACACCCAACTCTCCAGATAATTGACACCAAGCTCTCCAGATAAAGGGTACCTGAAGTGGTAGCCCCTAATTAATGGTTAGTTGGTGATAGCCATGAGAACTCATGGGTTTTTTTCTTGCCCACCCCTTAACCTTTATGGTTGGCTCCTAATAAAAAGTGGATGTCAAATGACTATTTTACCCAGCGCCAGGCATGATGGGTGTTTGTACGTAAATAAAGTTAGTAATAAATAATCTCACGGCACAGGATATCATTGAGCCAGCGCCAGAAAAATTTCGTGCCATTATGGCATGGGGTTTCCACTCGGTGCAATTTCATTGCAGTGGTGTTTCCTATTTTTTCGGTCGGCCCTCCCCACCGTGGCAGCGGTGTTCTAATTTATACAATACCGTGTCAATGAAACCCGAACTATAATCCGAGGAGACAATGAAATTTTCCCCACTCGTGGATGGACGCATATAATTTAGGTGAAGAAAGAATAAAATTTATTTAATGTACATACCACCTCCCTGCTGAGCAGTTGAATTTTAGACTTGATCAAAATGAATCACACATGTACAAAACATCATGGAATTCACCATGCCGTCTAAATTTTCGCAAGGTGATCCCATGCCTGTTTCCGTTGTTCTTTTCCATGAATATGGGTTTTGTTATGGAGTTCTATATATACACCTAGTTGCTTATATTAAAGATTGTGCAACTAGATCTCAATCTTAAGGAGACAAATAAATATCCGGTGATCTGTGTTTGTATGATTTCTTAGATGAATTTGCATTGACTTGTATTAGTTTATCCGATGATATCTGTGTCAATTTAATCGAATCACAGCTCGAGGAGACAAGGAAATATTCGTCACTCGTGCATCTATGGTTTTAGGTGAGTACTGCATTTTAAACTTATATTCGTTGTGAATATTCTGTGCCAAGAGTTGAAGGAATATGCAAAACTAGAATTCTATTGCACATCCATGAGCATTTGATTAATATTACAGAAAAGTCTCTTCAGCATGTTTGTATTAGGTATTAGACTGTTTGATGGAGAAGGCAGGCATGCCAGCAGGTACGCTTAAAATACTAATGGCATATCAATGGTATTGATCTCTCACGATTATTACAAATAAATTAATGAAACGATATGAATGACCCACACGAAGATCACATGGTTCCCTCTTGGAGATAGGAGTTAGCATTATACATTCCCATTTTATTTTCATTTTCAATTTTATTTTTATTTATATTTATATTTTGAATCAGCTAGGTGTCTTTTTTTTTTTTTTTTTTTTTTTTTAAGAATGAATTAAAAGAACACAAAATTGGTTTAAAAGACCAAAATCAACAATTCCTGAGAGAAAAGGACATTTAGATTTTGATACTGTTTAAATGGCCAAAAATGTAAAAATAGCCAGGATGTAAACAGTTTCATCCTAACCATTTTCAAATACTTTTTCTTATTTTTAATTTACATCAGGATACATTCAGTTTCATCCTTACTATTTTTTAAGTTTAAGTCAGGATGAATCCAGTTTCATCCTTGCTATTTTTTTAGTGTCCCGTACTAATTTTTACTTGTCCATTTGAACCATGTTTTAAAAATATTTGGACAAATGACCCATTTTCCGTTAAAAGAAAAAACATATACAATTATTCAAAAGGATTCTCATCTGACAAGAAGCTTGTTGGGAGCCTAGCAACAAGCTGGGCTCCAAACCCTTTTTGTACAACCACACTTAACCTATGAAAAAGAAACTCCCCTACACGCACATTAGCATCCTGGCTGGCCATATAATTGCGAAGGCGTTTAATAAAATTATTTGTTTCAACCCCAAGCTCGCCGAGAGTAGTAAAGGCCAATGCCTCGAAACCATAACCATGCGAAGTGTATTTCTCCAAATACTTAGTGTTCTTTCGAATGACAGCCTCCTTGAGAGTTTTCCCCAGCTCCGAAATGTGGCCTCCTCCTGCAAAGGGCGAGACAATCGTCACATCAAAGCAAACATCACGACCATTTTCCCGCTTATACACCAAAATATCTCACTGGTCTCGGAGAAGTGACATTATTAGCTAGAAGCCCAAAGTCCACCTCCTTACGTGCCGAACACCAAAGACGATAGCACATGTCCGCAATTGTATCACGCACCAGATCATGTCGAAACTTTAGCCCTACCTCATTAGCACAATGCACAACATGATCACCAAAGACATCCATTTCCCTCTTGCAAAAGGGGCACACGCTATCCAACTCAAAAAGGGGAATCCCAAGCTTGTAACATAACACCGCACTGAACTGCCTTGCGCCAATTTTTTGATTTGAACCATCTATAGGGATGGCCAATAAAAAATCTAAAGCGTGCTTCATCTGATTACTCTGCCAAATCATCGAATCACGTTCAGACAACTTGAAATTGGTAGTCAACTTCTTCTTTACTGCATCAAAATAGACAACTGCCAAGGTTTTCATTGAATGAGTGGCAGAGCTATCAACGCATATAGGGGAAACATGACTACATACCGAGTTGAAGGAAGCAGCAGATCGTATGAGTTTGGTGCTCGAAACCACCGATGCCGGTGCGTCTCAAGATAATGATTGAAGTTCAAGGGTCTCGAGACAAGATGCTAAATAGCAATAATGCACGTTGTCTTGTATCGAATAAACCCGTAAACACATCCTGAGTGGCAAGGTGGAAAGCCTCTGTTGCAGAGGACCAAAACCAGGTCCATCGCCTGTGATCACGTGACGTAGAAAATTATATAGTCGAGAGTCAAACAAATCTTGAGCCTCATGCATATAATCCAGCATGGTGGTTCGAAGAGCGAAGTATAAACGTGAAACTCCATCACAATTCCTAAACAAAAGAAGTTCACACTGTGGATCTTCAAATTACTCAACTGCATCGATAAGCTCCACAGTTTTATGCACTCTCTTCACAACCAGGTCGGCATTAAATTGGGCATCAAGACTGACAGGAGCTCCTAGCAGCTTAACCCCTTTCTCTGGTCTACTAATGTCCGGAGGAAAACACCGTGTGGATGCTCTAGGATCTGGAGAGGGCCAGAATAATTCTGTTTTCTTGATGTTCAAAAATAACCCCCTAGCAACACATTCCTCTTGTATAATCTGAAGAGCTTTTGCAACCATCATAGTGTCACCAATCACTGTGTCATCATCTAGATACCAGGACTGCAGCTGTAGCTCACATCGTTTGGCAATACTCAAGATTAGAGGGTGGAGAGTAAGAGCAAATAAAAGCGGTCCCAAATGATCACCTTGTTGAACCCCCTGAGTTGAAAAAAGTACATGATCCATGTAGTATAGGCGTGCCAGCGACGCATAGCAAAACTCAACCCAACAGGATATGGAGGGACATAAATTACGTACCTCGGTGATCATTGCAGGTCTATCGATGAGATTGAATGCATTAGAAAAGTCTACCGGCAACATGGAAAGATTATCTTGATCCCCCTTTTCTTCTAGCACACGATTTACAGCATATAAAATCGCCTCTCCACCACATTTAGCTCCAAAACCAAACTGGAAGTCACCCAGACAAGAACTCATCTTTTGGCCAATGAAGGAAGCAGCGCATTTAGAAACAAGCCTTCTCCAAATTGTGCCCACTGAAATCGGACGCAAACCACCACCGGGCTTGTTGAGTGGGGTGAGAGGCGCACTAGCCACAAAAGCCCCCAAAACTGAAGGACAGCAGCCTTCCAACCATAAGTTAACCACATCCGTAATAGATGCAATTAGTCCATCCGATAAAACAGCAGCAGCTCCACTAAGAGCATCGAGAAGGTGTTGCGCACGAAAACCATCTCTTCCACAGGAGGTCCCTTTGGGGAAACTCTTCAACTGCCTAACACTAACTCACCGAAGCTAACATGGCAGATTGGGAAGGTGGAGTATATGGGATTACTGGCAAACGAGCAGACGGGTGCTTGCATCGAAGTTCTGCTAAGGTGGCATCATTATTGGGTGTAACTCCAGTTGAGGAAAGAGTGCGAATAGCCGCTGTATATAGACCATTTCGAAGTTTACCTCTACACAACCTCAGGTTGGTGGTATCCAGATCATCTTGTTTAGCCTTCTTCTTTACCTTCTCAAGTGCCTTCTTCCTCTCGTCAGAAATATTGAGAACTTCATGAACTAACACGACACAACCATTGGGCTCAGTCCAAAGACGCAGAGCCTGATTAACAAATTTAATCTGTAAATTATTCAATGTGCTAGCTTTCTCCTCCTGACAAGAATCAGCAACGTGCATGGTACATACAGAGAACAATAGAAGCTGGATCCATGAGGCAAGTTCACCGGGCATGGCGACCACTCTCTGTAAAACATTCTTAAAAGTCCGTGCGAAGTGAAATCTACACTTAGCTGGTATGCTCGAGATGGTGGGTATCTGAGCTAGAAATACTTTGTTCAATAACTCAAGACACATGGTTGGTGTAGCAACTTCGACCTCAACTTCAGTGGTAGCGTTATTGCTGACAGGAGCAGTAAAACCAAAAATTGAAGCCGGAGGAGGAGCAAGCTCATGTAATTTCAGAGTGCATTTCTTGCCCGCAAAGATATATGTGCATGCAATGAGTACAAAGCCAACTCTCCAAATACCGCAATGTAGACTGCCAAGCTTGGTAAACATCAACACAATTGCGCACTCTCTCACGGTAGATATCGGTTCCTCCATCTCTTTTGTAATGCAGATTTTTCAGGTGATTGAACAGTGACACCTTCAGTAACCCTTTCCCACCAATACCATTTTTGCACCCATCCAAATCCTTAAAGGGATATTGAAAAATATCAACTCTGTTACCAGAATCATCATAGGGGGTAGCAGAAGCAGACGTTGTGGGGTTTGAAGAAGTGTTTGTTCTCGGCATCAGAAAAACCCTTAAACCCTAAAAACCCTAGGAGAATCTTCTGCCAGTAATGTTGCGGGAAGCACAGATCGAATGTGGTATTAAACAATACAGTGAACGGAGGAAAAAAGAATGAGGGGACGAAGACAAAAGGAAGAGATCAAGAGGATATGGTTTGATCAAATGAAAACCAATAACCTAAAAATCTCCTCTCATCGCCGGAAAAACCCCTCTGGAAAACGCCCCTCCAAGATTAATAATGATCGCTTACAAGATTAACATAAACAAAATAATCAAAACTCTAATACAAATCAAGATATCAATTACAATTAAACCGCGAACATAATTAGCCATAAACCGCTAAGATATCCAATTTTTTAAATTGTAGAAGGGACAGTTGATGGTATAATCCGGAATCAAATGGCCATTTAATTTGATTTTCTTCTTCTTTGATAAGAGATGCTCCCAAAAGACATGAGGATTTTTCCCATAATCTTGTAAATCCAATCGAACTCGGATCCCCTAAATCCTTTGATTCAATCGTCCATATTCTTGAATCGAGGATAGCAAGCCATGAACGAACCATTGAAACTTGAAGAAATCACCGCAAAATGACAAAGAAAGTCACCCAAAACGGAAAAGGAATACGTCGAACGACACCAAAAGTAAAAAAGAACATGTTTTAATTGTATTTATTATTAACTGAAACTTAAGAAAAGAAAAAAAATCCTTGCTCAGATCTGGGCCAAAAGACCAAATCTGAGCAAAAAAATTCAGGCGGCGGCTAGGGTTTTTTAGAAGAAATGAGAGAAAACGAGAAGGGCGAGAAGGGGGACTTGTACATGGTATGGACTTAGACGTGTTCCTTGATAAATATGAAATCGTTGAAACCCATCCCAATCTCAATATATATTTTTGCACAACATATCTCAAAGGCAACACCCTCCAAACCCTATTTATAGAGAGAAAAGGGCCATCACCACAACCAACATCTCAAGTGTGGTTAGGGGAACTCGATGTCCCGACCTCGACTTGTAAGGAAAAGTAGAACCATCCTACTAAAAAATTATCCTAATATATACCAACTTTATCTAAATAATCTTTTCAGTCTTTTTTCCGAGAAAAATACAAACGGATCCACACTTATTATTACGATGTGTCATGCCGATTTTACATTCCAGGTTTTTTACGACCTAAAAATGTTTCGAAGTACTGGGAGCTAGAATAGGAGATTATTGGTTAAAAACTTAAAGAAAAAGTATTCTTTTTATTCTCTACTAACAAAAAAAAATCACTCCCACGCCCATAATTATGAACGCGCGGTTGGGGATACTAAAACTAATTGGGGGATAGAGGAAAAAAACAAAAATGAGATTTAAATAGTAAATCAAGGTCACCCCCTATCCATGTATTTTAACTAATTCCTAATATCCCCTCACTAATCATGTTTAGTGATTAATTATAATTAGTTAAGTTAATGAATTAGTTTGATGATGATTAGTATAAATCATTATCATTGAATTTGTCGATGCAACAACATTAAATCAAGATATTTATGATCATGAAGGTTTAGGTGAAGAACCAACCCAGGAAATTAAACAAGTTGAACATACAAGTGCTCCAATTACCCATGTATAGGTATTAATGTATTGATATTTGATTATTTTTTTCCATTGAATTTCCCATTGTTACGCCTGAAAAACTCAGTACCGGCATGGTAAAAGTATGAATACCATGCCGGCAGAGACCAAATCGGCATGGTATTCATACTTTTACCATGCCGATACACAATATCCCCCAATTTTGAAATTGTAAGTCCATTGCCGGCACAGAAAGTTCATTATCGAGCATGCCGGTAGTGGTGGCGGCATGGTACATTGCTTAACTTTCTATGCCGACACATGATGCAAATTTCCCAAAAACTTGAGTTTTTTTCACTTGGCTATCGGCATTAATAGATTGCTATCAAGCATGCCATCAATTAATAATTTCGGCATGGTATTCATACTAAAATCAGTGTCGGCATAGTAAAACGGCATGGTGTTCATACTAAAACTATGTCGGTACGGCAAACCGGCATTGTATTCATGATGAATACAATGGTATTAACTGAAACTGAAAATTTTCAGTTGCAATTTTTATTCTAACCTAAAAAAATTCTTTTAAAATAAATCGATGATTAGGTTATAATAGATTATTCGTCAATTATTATTTTTTTGAAACAACCATGAAACCGTGTTGAAATCGACGATGGAGAAAATAAAAATCAAAGAAAGGAGTCGGCTGAGAAGGAGAAGAGAAGTTAAAACACTAAAGGGTATTTTAGTATTTCCATACCCAAAAATCACCCTTAGCAGACATTATTGGATGGGGATAGTAATTCATATCCCCAATTACGCGTTCATAATTATCTAAACATATAAAAAATGAAAAAACATAAGTAGCGTTAACATTTTTTGCGCCACAAATTCTTTTATCTCTCGTCATGTAAAGCGGATGCATGTAACATATGCATCCATTTAAAAGTGGGCACACTTAGTTGTTAGCAGGCTCTTTGACATAACTTAGTTATTATACGTGTCTTTCTTTCATAAGAAAGACTATGTTTACTGGGTTTAGAATAGTAGGAACTGGTCATAGTGCATAAGAAAATCTTTCGTCAGGTGGATTAGATATATCTAGTCCATTCGGTATGTTAGTTACGCTAGGTGATAAAGGGAAGATTTTGGAAGGTGGGTCAATAAATTCCGGAGAAACAGGGTCTGGGTTTGGTTTGACGGTATGAACTGGTGATCGTGAAATGACTGGTGATTCTAGGGAAGTTACTGGACTTGGAACTACTGGGTTTAGTGGATAAAGTGGTACTTAGGAATTAGCTTCAAGGTTCTAGGTATATCTGCTAGTCGAGATACGAGTGCTTCAGCTGGACCTGGATAAACCGTTAGGAATCATTCGGATACTAGGTTAGTTGCTTCCTCAATAGCAATAAGTAATCTTTAAACTGCAGGTTAAACAATGTCCGGTTGGTTCGGATGCTTAATTAGTGAAACTCTAGTGGGTGGTCGTGAAACTTCGTTCGATGGGCTAGTAACTTGTTATCGTCTGGAAAAAAGAGTTTAGGCTAGTTACTTAATATGGATGGTCCTTTCTTGGCCTTGCTAGTGGATCTGGATTACCCGGTAAAGAATGTACTTCTTCAGATGGGTCAGGTCTATCATAGCTATCAGATCGGCTACTTGGCCTTTTTAGTTGGGCAGGAATTGGTGAAAGTGGAGAAACTACAATGTTGGATGCCCTCGAATTTAGCAATTTTGAGCCTGCAGATAATGAGTTCCTTGATTCTTGAGCAAGATTAGCTAAGCTTGTGAAGAAAGTGTTCATCTAGGGAATACCATGTTAGCAAGTTCCTCAATACGAGGTAGTGATCTTGAAAGGACTGGTAAACCTAGGGTAAAGTGGGCAGAATCTGCTTAGTCAGGTCTACCCGTTAGTCTTTTGATACAAAAAAAAAAAAAAAAAAAAAAAAAATCTACCCATTAGTCATCGCCAAGTTATATACAAAGTTGGATCTTACTAGATCATAAAATTCTATATTTCATGGTATCATAACCAGTTCATCACTTGTTGGGTATGCCCATTTGTCTGTTATTGGCTTAGCTCGAGATTCTTCGTTGTTAAACGCTAGGTCTGGGCTAGCTGGTAGATGTAGAAAAGATCTGGAGAGCAAGTGAAATCAAGTAATAAAGTAAGTGAAACACAAATTCAATTCAGTGACATTGGAGAGCGAGAACGACATACCGATTGCTCAAAAATATATATAAAAGATATTTCCACAAACCCAGCTTATTTTTTCCTTGTTTTTCTTTTCTTTGACTGATAGAATAGGTTTCATTGATGAAATTAGGGATTTCAGAGTGAGGTTCGGCTCAAAATGTCACCCTAAACCCTAGCCGAACCTATCTTTGTTTTTCAATTTTTCTGTTTTAGAACAGTTCAGCTGATACTGAAATTTCACTTTTTTCAGCCGAACCCAGCTGATAATGAGGAAGACCTTTAGGTTCAGCAAATTATATGATATATTAGTTTCAACTGAGCCTTACGATATCTAAACTACCAGCCGAACCTTTAGCTTGCGAGGTTCGTTTCATATGGAAAATACCGTTTTGAACCGAACCTATAACTTGTGATTTTAATTAATCAAACCACACTACCAGGTTCAGTTGTATCAAAGTTAGCCAAATATTTGTTTGTAGGTCGTTGATTAAAATAATCTGAATTATAAAGTGCAGGTTCGGGTAACATTGATTGTAGTTTAAATAAGCCAAACTACAAATATTTGTGTCATACAATGAGGTTCGACTATAGAATTATCAACCGAATTGCTCTTCCAAATAAGATTTGGGGTATAATTATGTACCCGAAACCTAACACTGAACATCCAAAAGAGTTTGTAAAAATTCAATACTTTGAAGAATTTTACCTAAAAAAGGATATCAAACATCGTCCAGAAGTATAATTGCATATTATCAGCATAAGGTTCCTCATCAATATACTCTTCTTCTGGATCTGGCTCATAAAAATCATCATCTTGAGCTTGAAGTTTAGTTTGAGTTTTAATAAAATCATTCTCATAACTGAAAAAGTAAGTCAAATCTGGATCATTGTTGTAGTTGATATGTATTATCTTGGCTTTGCTAGGTGAAAATTTTCTCTTTCATCATTTGAATCACACAATTTAGTCACTTCGAATCACTATTATCTCAAAAATTAAGTTTTTTTCACTTCTTCTTCCTCTCAAAAACTCCATTATCACACAAATTTAATTTCTCTACAAATTTACCACTAACAACTTAAAACATTAACATTACCAATTAATTATTTTTATTAATGTTAGAGCATTGCTCGGTCGAACTCACAAGTGTTGTTATATCAAGCTTGTTGTCAAATTTAGTTGTCATAACTATATCTTGATTTCTAGTCTACAATAAGTTAAGTCTCGGTCTAGGATAGTGGAGTTGAGAAACAAGCCAGTCATCATTTGCATTGTACCGTTTGAAGAAGATCAACCGAAGCTTTTGGAGAACTTCATCAACAAAAGGTAAGTGAATACTGAACCACCTATTTCTCAAGATATATTCGCCTTTCTATCCTTGAGACAATTGTCGCATAACTAATTAGACTAGCTTGCACATACAAGAAATTCGAGTCGAGAACTAATTATTTAGTTTACGAATTTCTCGAAATATAATGTCTAAGCTTAATAAACATATGTTCATACTTGATCAAATTCGGTGGAGAACAATTTATTGTTTGGAACCAAATCATGATTCAAGTTTATCATTCGAAAATAGCCTGGAACGGTGATATGTGTCATTGTTGTTATTCAGGAATATTTCGAATTGATTTAGAGAAATAGAACTATTATATTCGGGATACAGTACAGTGTTATCAGTCTTACAAACTGATAAAATTGTTATATGTCTGAAGCCATATTACATGTATTCGTACACATAGCGGACTAGCTATATATCGACTTTCAGATTTGTGTGATATGCATATTCGTATGTACATCATGGGAAAATTTGTTTGTTTCGTGATCCGGATAGGTATGTATATTCGTATACAAACCATTGTGGAACTGTGGTAAGGTAACCAGTTTAAAATAATCAAACCGGTATGCGCGCAAAAACAGTTCTATGTTCTAGAACCAGTTTAGTAACCAAACCGGTACGCAAGATGGATGTTCTGTGAACTCCGGAACCGGAAAAGGTATTAAGATTGCAAATCGGTACGTGGACTAAAAAGTTCTGTAGACTACAGAACTTTTAGTTGGTTCAAAGTTTGCAAACCGGTATGTGAACTGAAAAGTTCTGTAGAGTCCGGAACTTGGTAATTGCATAAGTTTGCAAACCGGTTTATGAACTGAAAAGTTCTATAGACTCCGGAACTCGGTAATTGCATATAAGTTTGCAAACTGGTCCGCGTACTGTGACTCAGCCGATTCACGAACGATTCAAGTAATTGTACTTTGTACATTTACAAACTATGTTGATTATGATTTAATTGCGATTAAATTATTTATATGAAGTAATTTACATTTGATCATTTCTCTAATTAACACTAGACTCATTTGATCACATGATTGTGACTCAATATTAATGTCATAGTGAACATGAAAATGAGTGTTAAGCTTTTAAGTTCAAATCGGCTAGTTTCGGCTATTCATGTTGAACATAGTCTTGATACACGGTTTAGTTACGGTTTACCTAACCATAGTGTATATATTGTATATGTTATTAAGATTCAAAGCTTTCATATAATGGTGGATATTGTTTGCTTGGTTCCAAAGCTATCTTAGCTTAAACCTAATGCATCATAGGCTTTGAAGTCTATATAAGGGGAACTCTTGGCAGCTGGGATCCTTGACTCCTGACACTACTTTTTGGTGTATCCTAGTTGTATCTAGAGTCTTCCTCTCTAGAAACCGTTTAAGGGTTTAGCGACTACAAAGACTTCATTGGGATTCGTGAAGCCAGATCCATTTATCTTTTATCTTGATAACTTGAGTATCCTGATCTTGATTGTTTGTAGAGCCTTGCTCCATCAATCAAGATAGATAAAAATCAACAAAGTCTTTTAGTCTCATACTTTGTTGATTCCACAAGTTTTATACTTGTGAGGTGAGTAATAATTTAGGCTACACTTCGGGTTGCATAAGTCCGGATTTTGAGGATAGCCAGACTTTTTCTAAGTTTTTATCGATTTCCATCACCTGGATCTATCGTTTGATCTGATCATCTGTTTATATCGTAAATCGGGAAATCAAATATAGGTTTAATCTGTGGGAGGCATATTTGGTTTAAATCTTCAGTTGAGTTGAAGCAACTCTTAGTCGTGGGTGAGATCGTCTAAGGGAATCAATTGTGTAGAGTCCTGCTGGGATTCAAGAGGCGTAAGGAGCGCGACTGTACCAGAATCACTGGGAGACTGAGTTCGGGCTCAAATACAATCCAGACCGAAGTTAATTGGTAGTAGGCTAGTGTCTGTAGCGGCTTAATACAGTTTGGTGTTCAATCTGGACTAGGTCCCGGGGTTTTTCTGCATTTGTGGTTTCCTCGTTAACAAAACTTCTGGTGTCTGTGTTATTTCTTTTTCCGCGTTATATTGTTTATCTTTATAATTGAAACATCAAAGGTTGTGCGTTGATCAATCACAATATCTAGGTCCAACCTTGTTAGTTGGAAAAGACTTGATTGATCCTTGGACATTGGTCTTTGGTACCGTCCAAGAACTCTTTTTGTAGTTAGGTTCACGGATTCAATTTTGTAAATGTTCTAACAATAAGAGAGAGAAAGAGAGAGACATAACTCTAGGCACTTTCCTTGATTGAATTTTTACTCTCGGAGTTGTGTTGAGTTTGTCCATACAGATTGCCTAAGAAAAAGTTGGTGTATCTTGGTACCCCTAGCACTTTCAATTAACATTAACACTGATTAGATAAGGGCATAACCTTCATTAATAGAAAATGGTGGATAAGGGGTAATATGTTTCACAACTTAGTGACCCTATTTTGTCACCATTAAGATATGCCTCAAAACAACTTTCCTTACAAAGATATGGAATTTAAACCTCCAAATGCCAGGCTTGGGATGGGAGGATTAGAGAGTCTAAAGCCCATAGATAATGGGACTAAATGTTAATTTTACATTACATAGCCCATACGTGTTTCACCATACCCAACACTACAAACTACAACAGTGACCATAGCACGTCGACAAGGCTAAACTCTTACACTAATCTTGTACTGACATCTATAATATCGATTGTAAATTCTTTTCTTTTGGACATCAAAACTGCAAAGAAAAGTCGGACCCTGAAATAATGATTAATAATGATAGAACTACTCCACCCTATCAAGATTCCAGTTGTTTCTTTGAAAATTATGTGTGTGGATAAAATTTGTCTACACTTCAATACTATTTATGAATACAGAGATTATCGCTTGATTTTTTTTTCTTTGAATCATTTAATGGAGATTAAAGTTGTTAGGTGATTGATGTGAAAGATAGGTTTCATTCTGCGAACTAATTAGTTATACCAGAAACTGAAGTGGAGATTTATATAACATATCTCCACTTCAGAGAGAATTAAAATGGAGATTTATACAAAGTTGAAGACTGTAGATCTTATAATTTTCTTAGCAACTAATGGAGCTAAATCGATATGAACAACCAAACCTAAAATACTCGTTTCTTCGTTTCAGAGATTTTCCGTCAGAAGAGATTGAAGAAATGAATAAGAACAAATTAGTATTTCACGTTTATATATCAGGGTTATTTTTGTTGCCAAAACAATTCGTTTGGACTGAATCGTTTTGGAAAAGACTAATCCTAAGGGCAAAGCCAAGGGTTAACTAACTCTGGCTCTTGCCTCCCCTAAAATCATCATATCTGCATTAAAACCCTATATTTTCTCTATGTTTTTTTATGTTTGGCCCATTAATTATTAAGCACTTAATATGCCAAGGTCTCCATGTTTCTATAAAAAAATTACTTGCCCCCCTTAATATATTTTTCTGGCTCCACCACTGACTAACTCGTTACAAAGAAAGTTGTCCTGAGGCATACAAAATGATTTGCAAGCTAGGGTGAATTTATAAGGGGTGTCCTAGCCATGAGCGAAAGACTAAGCTACCCTTAGTTAGTTTAAAATATAAAAATACCCTTCTGGTAAATTAATCAAAAATCACCTAATCTAATTTAAAAAAAATACCTAACCTAATTTAATAAAAATCAATAGTTACCTAATCTAATCAGAAATCCAAATAAAAAATCAATTTCATTCCTTTTGTTATTCTCGGTCGGAATCAAAATAAAAAATCAAGTAATGAAACAAGTGAACCACAAATTCAATTCAGTGACGCTGGAGAGCAAGGACGACATATCGATTGCTCGAAATGTATATTAGAAGATATTTCCCACAAACCCAGCTTGTTTTTTCCTTGTTTTTATTTTCTTTTATTGATAGAATAAGTTTCCATAATGAAATTAGGGATTTCTGAGTGAGGTTCGGCTCAAAATGTCACCCTAAACCCTAGCCGAGCCTGTCTTTTTTTTTTTCAATTTTTTTGTTTCAGAAGACCATTTCTGTTGATACTGAAACATCACCTTTTCAACTGAACCCAGTTAATAATGAAGAAGGTCTTTAGGTTCGGTAGATTATCTGATATATATTAGTTCTAACGAACCTTACTTATTTCGGAATAAATTCAAGTTCGGTTACGATATCTAAACTGTCAGCCCAGTTTTAAAGCCGAACCTATAACTTATGTTTTTCATTAATCAAATCACACTGTCAGGTTCGGCCGTATCATAATTAACCTAACATTTCTCTGTAGGTCACCGAATAAAATAAGCCGAATTACAAAGTGCATGTTCCGCTAACAATGAATGTAGTTCGAATAAGCTGAAAAACAAAAATATTTGTGTCATACAGTGAGGTTCGGAATTATCATCCTAATTGTTCTTCCCAACAAGGTTCGGCGTATAATTCTGTAGCCGAACCCAACACTGAACATCCAAAAATGTCTGTAACAATTCAATTTTTTTTGAAGAATTCAACCTAAAAAAAGGAGATTAAACATTGTCTAGAAGTATAACTTTGTAATATCAACATAAGGTTCCTCATCAATGTACTCATCTTCTGGATCTGGCTCATAAAAATCATCATCTTGAGATTGAAGTTTAGTTTGAGTTTGAATAAAATCATTCTCACAATCGAAAAAGTAAGCCAAATCTGGATCTTTACGAGATGAAGATTTTCTCCTTCATCATTTGAATCGCACATTTTGGTCAACTTCGAATCACTAAAATCTCAAAAACTATTTTATTTTATTTTTCCCTTTTTCTTCTTCCTCTCAAAAACGTTATTATCACACAAGTTTGATATCTCTACCAAGTTACCACTAGTAACTTAAAACATTAACATTACCAATTAATAATTTTATTAACACTAGAACTAATTAGATAAGGGCATAACCGATATTAGTAAAAATGGTGGATAAGGGGTAATAGGTTTTACAACATATTTGACCCTATTTTGTTACCATTAAGTATGTCAAAACAACTTTCCTTACAAAAATGGAATTTAGACCTCCAAGTACCAGGCTTGAGATGAGATTAGACAGTCAAAAGGCCAACGTAAATGGGACAAAAGTCATAAAACGTTAATTTTTAGTACATTATATTGCTCATTCGTTTTTCATAATCAGTGATTAATAATCACCATACGCAACACTACAACAGTGACATAGCGCGTGGAAAAGGCTAAAACTCTTGCACAAATCTTGTACTGAACTTCTATCTTGTACTGAACTTCTATAATAATGATTTATAAATTCTTCTCTTTTGGATATCAAAACTACGGAGGAAAGTCGGACCCTGAAAATAATGATTAATAGAACTACTCCACCGGAGTCCACCCTGTCATGATTCCAGTGGTTTCTCTGAAAATTATGTGTGTGATTCGGCTACCGCTTCAAGACTATTTATGAATAAAGAGATTTTTTTTTCTTTGAATCATTTAATGGAGATTAAATCTTGTAGGAGCAAAATATAGAAGGAACATGTGTCCAAATATTAGAGAAGAAGTATCATTGATTAGATACAACATTGTATAGGAAATAGTCCCACTTTTCTAGATCTTATCCTAACTAGTCAGCCCTAAGGGCACTATTGTAACTTGATATACATCCCTACCCTTTATAAGGGAAAGGGAGATATGTTTGTAGGGATCCTGCTTCTTCTTCCCACAACCTAGAGCTTAACAAGAACTCTATTCCCTTTAATGCAGTTTGTATGTAACACTTCCGATCATAGTGAAACCCGTGGATGTAGGCTTCATTAATGGCCGAACCACGTAAAAAACCCTTGTGTTCATGTTTACTTTGATGCACTTTGCTTCTCACTTGTTGGTAGATCTTGATATTAGGTGTTAAGTTTTATTGGGTGTGGTTGTTATATTTTTAGCAACTACATTCTGGCGCCGACTAAGGGGACCGAGAGTCTCAAACCTGTAGTCTTTAGCTTAGAAGTAGTTCCAGTGAAGTTAGTGCTGATCTACTGACTACTGAGTGTGAAGTGTGAAGGGTAAATATGGGCTTTATCAAAAGAAAGCTATCTCCAGACAACAAACATGCGACAAAACTGAGGGGAGAAAAATTGGAAGTTCTTTATGTGAAAGCACAGACGAGTATCGAGAGAACTTAAACCAGATTGGAAACAGAGATACCATCAACGAAGAACAAATCGAAACAGGACAAATCTTCTTCCTTATCTTCTCTTTTATCTTGTTTTTAAACATTGAGATTTGAAAGTTTCAAGTTAAAAGATTCTCAAAAGGCGTTTTATAAAACCTAGGGTTTGTTCTTAAGAAAAAATTGGATTTTCTTACAAACCCTTTACTCGATTTCTGTTTTGATATGAGATTTACTGTCAACAGAGCTCGTTTTGCAAATCCAATCGAGCTATTTTTGAAAATATTGAATAACGAAATCTTTAGATGATTTGGGGAATTTTCCGATTTGTTTCAGCCGAGGCTTTCATGTCTTATGTCTTGAATTGAATGATACAGATGCTCTTATCGGCTATTCACTCAATTGATTTGTTGGTGCAGCGATTCTCTTAGCCGCGATGTGGATTCCGTCTCTAGCCATAACCGTCAGGAGTCACAGGAGGATGAAATCCGTGAAATCACCATCAACTTAATCGGGTCTCAGCAACTGAATTCGTAGGAGATTTGTCATGGGACAAGCTGCCACAGTTGAACAAAGCTTTGGTTAGCTCGTTCAGATCATCATTATCTCGTCAATTTCCACCTCGGATGAATTCCAGATTATAAGCTGCAATCGGCATCAGGTCGGCTACTTTAGTAGAATACATCTCGGGCTCAGTCACAAGAGTCAGATTCAGGACTTCATCAAGTTACTCGTGTCTCAGCATTCATCCTCGGAAGAGATCATCATCGGGACCAAACATTACAGCTCGGTCAAACTTTTTAACCATGTCGGTTCATAGCATCAATCTCGGGTCTGGCCATCTCTGGGTTCATCGGCACATATCCAATCAATGACCAACTCGACCAAGTCTGTTCATAGCATCAATGGGAATTGCAGCAACTCAGCTTCGTGTAATGCCACATCGGGGCGAATCAGTTAACTTACTCGGATCAAAATCATCTCGGGCCAGGTCACATCGGGCAGGTACTCGAGTAACTGATCGGAACAATCACATCGGCCATTCACCTGCAACACTTAGCTCGGGTCGGCTGATTTCATGTCAAGAAAGGTGAACCATATCGGTCAGGGCAGTCGCTTCAGATCAAATCGGGAAAGTTGAATCGGATCATTCCAGAATAACACATCTCCATCGGGTTCTTCCTCTATAACAGGGAACAATCTTAATTCCTTATCTATTATTTTACAAGTTATGGTTTTGCATAGTGACTGCTATTTAGAACCTATTCATATAAGAGCTATTGGATTAGTCAAATGGAAGCCACCTAAGAAAGCATGAATAATATTTGAGAAAGTAAATCGTACAAGTTTGGCATGCAAATATGAGTTGTTTTTACTACCTGTATCTATGAATTACAAGTTTTCTAACTTGGCTTAATATCTAGTCATCGTGAAATACCGCTGTCGATCCATGTTTATTCGCTATGAATTCCATCCTTTCATTTAAGTAATCTCATTACCACCCCATCGAACCTGAAATTGCACTTTGACTTCTTAATAACACAAAGAATATGATTGCTTAGATTCGTCACCCTAACCGTCACCATGCTTAATTCTTCAATGGACTTTCATTTTACTTGAGCACATCGCTTATCTTGAAATTTATGTAGTGTTAAAATTATATCTTAACCAGAGCATCCATACAATTTTGTTTAAGGATGTTATTTGATCTGTACAATCCTTGCTCACCCGAACCGTAAGTTGCAGGTACACCGATTGAGAGGAAAAATAATATTGGCAGTACAAGTGCGAGCTTGAGGTGATGAGATGGCCTCCAAGCTGTCAGGAAGGAAAGACACTACCCATCATCGGGAGAAGAACTGCACACCCGATCAGCTTGGACTCACATACGCTCCTTGCATTGGATCATCTTGGATCACCATGTCGAACATTATCATCTCGGGAACGCTTCAGACTCCATCTCTAACTCAACTCCAAAGCTTTATCGGGAGAACCTACTAGAATCATGTAACTGAATGAGGTAGCTACGCAGTGAAGTATGTTAACCCATGGATAGTTACGAGTCGCAACAACATCAATCACTCAGACGCAGGAGTAAGGATCGTCGAAGAGCTATCACCTGCAAAAGTGCAGGCCATGGCACCAGCTATCGAAAATAAAAGCTAAGTGTCACCTTTCTCCAACGCTTGGTTTATTCAATACATCGCGTATAATGTTCTAATTTGCTCATCGGGATGCATAACTGTCTTGGTTTATTACTTTGTACATAACTGTTAAAACCTGCCTGACTTGAAATATTTTGAAAACCTTAAGAACTAAGTTTTTGGCCTGACTTTGGAGGAAATATAAAAATGATGACGGGAGTGAAATCTCGTTAGCTGTGTATCGAACCTTCAGCATAATCACCACGGAGGAATGCTATTATGAACAACTACTTCGGATCAACCATCTCGGCCAACTCCAGACTGGAAAATTCAGTGTAGCTACGCATAAGAGTCACAAGACAGTTCGAGGATTGCACAAGCCATCTTTATCCTCAGTCCCAGATAATTCATCTCGATACAACAGATCGGGCGACATACCTCCTCTAAACTTTTGATTCCATTTGATTATTGCATACATAATATACTCCTATGAACATTACCAGGCCATGAGAATCCCTTAAAGTGAACTTAGGAATTCGGCACGTAACTCAGTCTATCATTGTCACACATACCTTCGTGCCTTGTTAGATATTCGAGAATATTATTAGCGTGATACTTGTTTAAAGGAGATAGGGAATACATAGCATACTGGATTTTAATGTACACTTGCACATTATCGTGAATGCTGCCTAAGCTTTTCCCGAGCATTGACATTTGTTGAGTTGATACCCACAGTCCTTGGATTCACCATAGTTTTCTTTATCATTTTTACACTATATTAATTATTAGTTTGATCGTAACGATGTAATAGATGTTTAAGTTGAGCAGCACGTGTTGATATTTCTTGTACACCAAATGATTGTGTCCATGACTAGGTTTGACCCTAGTATATGCCTAAACACTCCTAAGTAGCCACTCCACCACTTATTTCTTGTTATGATTCGTAAAACCAGTTCTCAATATGTAATAGTCTTTATAAGAAGAACAAAATAACATTCGTGACCCACTTGGGGAAGTATGAGAATCTTCTGCACTTCGATATTTGGATAAAATGGATTCTTGTTATTTAATATGATGGTATGAATTTCTTCATTTCTAGCAACCAGGATTTAAGAATTTTAGAGTTCAATTGAATTCCTATTGGATATGTGTTGACATAAGGGAAAATTTCAGTTAAGATGCGATCTGTATAACTAAAATAAGTGATGTTGAGTATTGCAGATAAAAATTACATTATTCGTAAATGCTGCCTAACATGATTTGTTTACGCTTGAAATGCTACCTCGTGATCCCTCCACGATGCTTTTTGTGCATTACATTCATTGGACTGGTACCCACAGTTCCTGGGTTCATCAAAATTTTCCTTATCAATTTAGTTATTGCGTTGTTATTAGGTAGACTGTAACGATGTAGCTCTACTAAGACTAGTTACGATTGAGATACTCATACTCATGTTTGAATTGAACGTCAAGATGCCATCAATATTTTCTTAATACATTAAACGATCGGGTGTATGTCTAGCTTGACCTTAGTATGTGACCAAGCAGCTTTAGGCAGCTACTTGATGGGAATAAACCTAAACATTTTGATTGAGATTTGAAAATCGGCTCTGTATACGTAATCATCTTTATAAAAGTGAACTGTCGGAGTGCATGACTCTTCTTTTCCTCAGATTCACCCCACAATTACTTTATTGGATCCACAGAAAATTTGGAAGGTCGATGAGGAGACTCTAATCGCCTGGAGAATGTACACAGTGAATGCATGACAGAATGATCCAGTTCGTTTAAGTTTGCAAAATTCATTAGGACCAACAAGATATCGGACTGATCACATTACCGATTCCAGCTTGCAAGGCTCATCAATTTACAGGCGACACCTAAGAAGGGGAGAATCCTTTCCCTCTTGTTTCTGGATCTTTAATTACTGATAGCTCAAGTAACATCTGCAAAAACTTTTGAGAAAATTCGAAAAAAACCCTCGGGAAATGGAGGCGAATACAGATGAATGCAGACATAATGCTGTTTTTGAAATAACAACCACATTTAACATGATACGTTTAGTTTCCTTAGCCTATTAAGCGTACTAGATGAACTAAAAAAATGATCATGTGCCTCGAGTTTTTAAATGGTTACGAGATGACATACCTAGTGGCATGCTATGTCTAGTAAAATTGCTAGAACCCGACACCATTCTCACATATATTTTTCTTTTTCGCTGTGCATTCATTGATATGTCTAACATGATAAGGGCACTTAGACAAGATGGCTTCGTATGCCATACCGGTGTTGCATTTTGTTTTAATATGTTATCACTCGCGGCAGCATAACAATACCAATCTTTGTTAAAATTGAAGCAGGATGCCTGACTATCGTCTAGTATTCTTTGTAATTTCTAACTGTGGCTGAACATCCCAGGTACTGGCTGAAACCACGTGGCGAATCCGACAGGGAACCTCGGGCGTAGTGAATTTCAGTTCTGAGCATTGCAATCAGTTCTCTTACCATGAAAACAAAGAGCTAAGCGTTTTTCATCTCAGAAATTTTATCCGGCGTGTCAGAATTAATTGAATGATGATGCAAATATGGTTTTTCAAGTCTCGAATTCGTATTTCTGAATGCTTAGCCTTATAGAGTTGCACACGCCACAACTTAGCATGCGGTGTCGTCATACACAAGTCAAATTCTTTTCATCGTATAACATGCTATGCCTGTTGTAGAAAACGCTTCTATGAAATGTTTTGAACTGATTTATCCTTGGGATCTTCCGTTCTCGGGTCATCCAATGGAATGGCCCGAGATGGTCTAAATATTTTGATTCCGACCAGAGCGGTCGAATCGAGGTCACCACTACACGAGACTTTGGTGACTAAATAACCTGGGGGACGCCTTGGGTTGTTAATGTGATGTAAATTAACACGGGTCATTTCGTACTCGGGTCGTCAAACGGAATGATCCGAGGTGATCTAAGAGCCCTGGACGGAGCCAGGAGCTATGCGTCTAATGGTCGTTTCGAACCCGGGGCGATGGCATTGTGCAAGTGCCGGGGCGACTTACACTCGACGGGCTATTCGAACTCGGGGCGATGGCAGTGTGCAAGTGCCGAGGTAGTCTAAGGGCCCTGGTGGTTAGAAGCCAGTGGCCGATTGTCGAGGCACGAGTACTCGACAGTCGAGCATACAACATTGCTCCCATCGCAAGTGGCCGAAATCACTTTCCCAAGACAGTTAATTGATAACTCCTTAGGGTATCGGGCCAATAGAATTTTAGGAATGACCAAGTACCCTACCACTAGATCAAAATGACGGTGATGAGATACCTCAATCGGGACATGGCATTGGGCCCAATGACCCTCCCTGTTGAGTGTGTTCGACAGATATGGAATATTAACTAATGCCTACGATGAAATGATTAGTATGACAGGAAAACGTATGCGCTAAGACTATGAACGGTCATGCATAACTTTGGCGGTGGACTTCACTTGTCAAGGGCAGGTGGTACTTGAATGGTTCATTGGGAAACAACACCAAAGAGGTCACCCACAGGGGAACGAGGCGTATGTCGGTATCAGGGGCAACACAATGGCGACAACGGACCTACCGGGTTATTGACGTGTGAAACTTGAATAGCGTGCATGTATCAAAGTTCGCAAGTCGCTGCGGGTAAACACAACAGCTGCAAAAGGGAAGCTTTCTTACCCTTATGTCTTCAACTTTAGACATTTTCTATTGGTATTTATCATTGAGACTCATCGGGAAACACAACAGATGCAATCAATGTTAGAAAATCGGAAGTGTGACTGATAATGTGTTTTTATTTGAAAAATTATAAGCACTAGCAGGAATAGCCGATGGAAATCCAAACTATCCCAGGATAACACAAACCGAGTTAAAAATCGCATGAAGGCTACATATAGGGGCACAGAAGCTAGACGAGAAAGAATAACTATCTTGGTTGCGATTACGGTCGGGAATTGGAAACAACAAAAGCTACGGATCAAGATCAGAAACCGAATTAAGGAGCCAACGACATCACAGAGTCCCCTGAGTTTATGAATCATACTAAAGGCTGCAGCAACGAACCGTACCATATCGACATCTCTAGCAGCAACGAAGGTCACGAGCAATGACACAGTTAAGTTACAAGGCGAATGATACGGACTTCATCGTCAACAAAGAGCCAAGGCAGGGGCATGATTGTTGTCTCGAGACTACACAAATGAATATAGAAGAAACAAGCTAAGTATCTCTTATCTCCAAGGTTGCAGGTTGTTTTAGATAAAGGGGACATATCATCCATACATATATGTTCATTATCGGCCACTACAAAATCCCAACTGACTATTCATTCAAACGGTGTGGAAACAAACATGTGTGCTTGGTAGCTCATATGGCAGATCCCTATCACATGCATTATCGCCAACATGACATTTTGCTATTGAATATTGTCGTAACAATCCCTCTGGCTATGTCGGAGCTTAAGTATTTTGTGTACAGATCTGGACGCATATCTTCGGGTGAGAATAAAGATGTGGAAGCTAAGGGCAAGAGCTAATCTGGGGTATAACCGTTGTCTCGAGACTCCGCAAAAGAATAGGGGCAAGTACGCGTACTAGGAAGGTGTTGATGGTATTCCTTTGCGCAGTCCCTTCAACAACAATTGGGTAGTTACAACACTGCAAGAAAAATGTTTTGTAGGAGCGGCGCATGAAAGCCCTCATCTGATGAAGCAAATCGAGGATACCAATATCGTCAACTGGTTCACAAGACAGCTAAGTATCATCTATCTCGAGAAACTGTCTTATTTCGTGTACTTCAGTGGCTGTTCATTTGCGTAATCACAATGACTAAGGAACTTGGATATTCGGAAGCCCGACATGCCATATTGATAACTTGAATTAGCCGTGCATGCATGCCTTTCTACTCTGGATACATATTGACTTGTTGACACATACCATGATCATGCTTAATGAACGACATTACAATAAGAGGAATAATCATTTACATCCCTATAGTTGCACGATAGCGATCTTGACCATAGAAATTCTGCATCTAGAAGACCCTTTCTATCGTATTAAGGATAAATGTAAACCTCTAGGGGCATAACGTGAACTCTATGCAAAATAGTCAAAACCAGCAGGCCCCTAACAAGGCACTAAAACTATAGCCTTTTTCAAAATCGCGCCACGCATTAAGTGTATTCTTTCGATTTATCTTTGTGAAAGCATGCTAGATTATTGAATTCGGATAACACTCAGGTTAAGTGACAGACCTAAGGCTATCTTTTAACATCTTACATCGGCATCGTGTAATCTCTGAAATGTTTAAACTTGCAAGACATGGTAGAATCTTGTATTTGAATTTGAAATATTTGTGAGAATCTCGGCAATTACCAATTCTTTCCATGATTAGCAGGTACCCGTGTTCATTTAGATAACTTCAAATACAAAGAGTCGCCAAGAGCTAATACCAACCAAACCAGGCAGAGTTTGAGCACTGACCACCAAGCCGTAATCTCAACAACTTCGAACATGTAGAATGCATGACCAGACTATCTCGGGTCTAATCAATTCGGGAGTATTGCACATAAAAGACTAGGAAGTCATCTAGAAAGAGGCTTCGATGATTACCAAGGGAGACAGATAGATCGGGGTAAATGAAGTGATCAACAATTGTTAGCAGAAACGATCCAGTACGATCCTACGGAAGCAGAGTTACAAGGGACATTACGGCATGATGATAACAATCAACAACCGTTGAACCAAGAGTCGCTTTGAAACTTCGCACAAGAATAGGGGCAAGTATTCATACTGCAGACGCAACTTGTATCCTTCTGCTCAGTTCCTTCAGCAACAATGTAAAGCTATGAAGCCCACGACAATGTTCACCCGATGTATTGCTAAGTCGAAGTTATCAACTTACCCAAACAAAGGACCCACAACGGAGGCAGACACCACCAGATTTGTGTCAGAAAAGGAAGCCAATTAAAACCGAGAAGAGCGACCCAACATCAGAATTTCCCAACAAGAATGCAACATTGAAGCGATAGTCAGCAGCACCAAGAGAGCTTATCACCAAAGTTAGACGCAGTTGAATAGTCTTTTTGAATCATGGACCCTCCGTATTCAGCTGTATCGAATTCAACCCGAAGAGACATTCCGCATACCATCTTGAACAAGTATCAAAGCAGCTGTCCCGAAGAGAACTGTTACAAGACGAGATACAATCCTAAATCGAGCCAGGCGTATACTCAAGAATTTCAAGTTAATCGAAAGTGAATAATTCTTACAAGACGAGACACTTGACTCCGAGCCGATCATCTATAATAGCACGATTCGAACCCTCCTGTAATGTCGAGAAAAGTCAGAGCCGAGTATAGAGGAGATAAGAACACGACATCGAGTACAGTTAAAGCCTACGAACCAATCGAGAAGTACAACAAGATCGGGACCGAAAACAGTGAAGCGCCTATCCATGAGGCGTACTACTAGGAAGCCCATATTCAACAACCAACAGCCCGACGAAAAACCAAAGTCGCTACAAGTCGACAGTCCACTGACGACCAGTTTGGATAACACAGAGAATCAGTAAGCCAAGGCCTGAAGCAAAAGCAACAACAACGTAGGCGCACTATCCGAAGGATTTTCTTAAGGATTGCTCTTCGACCAAACCTCAAGAAAAGGGGCATAAATGTAGGAGCAAAATATAGAAGGAACATGTGTCCAAAGATTAGAGAAGAAGTATCATTGGTTAGATACAACATTGTATAGGAAATAGTCCCACTTTTCTAGATCTTATCTTAACTAGTCAGCCCTAAGGGCACTATTGTAACTTGATATACATCCCTACCCTTTATAAGGGAAAGGGAGATATGTTTGTAAGGATCCTGCTTCTTCTTCCCACAACCTAGAGCTTAACAAGAACTCTATTCCCTTTAATGGAGTTTGTATGTAACACTTCCGATCATAGTGAAACTCGTGGATGTAGGCTTCATTAATGGCCGAACCACGTAAAAAAACCCTTGTGTTCATGTTTACTTTGATGCACTTTGCTTCTCACTTGTTGGTAGATCTTGATATTAGGTGTTAAGTTTTATTGGGTGTGGTTGTTATATTTTTAGCAACTACAAAGCTGTTAGGTGATTGATGTGAAAGATAGGTTAGTTATACCAGAAACTGAAAAACGAAGGGATGTGGTCCTGTGATAATCTCATGAATTATGCAAGGGAAAAAAACGGTTCAGTCCAAAACCGCTCAAAAAACGACAGTTTAGTCCAGACCTAGTTGACTAGGTACAATTTAATCTAAATAATGTACAAAGACGCTACTAACCTTCGCACGCTTTTATTAAAGCACACGTGCAATCAAATGAATCAGTTTTGTAACTGACACGGTCTCTGTGATTGCGACACGTTAGCCCATAATTAAAAAACTAATTAAAGCGGCGTAACGAACAATTTCTTTAACTGCACCATTTCTGCTTTATCAGAAACTTCAGAAGAAAAAATCAAAGAAAAAATTGCAGACAAACCCTAGAAAACTCACAGACTAAAACCCTAAATTCATCAAGAAAACTCGATTCTATGAAGCATCATTAGCATAATGTTGAAAAGAAACAAAGTAGTTTCTAAGAATAACACACCAATAGTTGAAGATTCAGCATCAACTGAAGAACAAAATCCATCACTAGCAGAGACGAAATCGCAAAATCAACGTCACCAACGACGAGATCGAAGTCGGCATCAAAAGATTCAACACCAATTTCATCAACTGCAAGAAATTCCAAAATCAAGTAGGTCCAAAAACGAGATCTAAGAGAAGTTTAGAAGTACCAACATCAAAATCAAGAGCGTAAACCTCAAGAACATCACCAATTAAGAAGAAACCAAAGACAAGAAAGCCTTCAACATCAAAGCCTTCTCGTACTTAAAACATCAGCAGCTAATAAGAAATCAAAGCATTCAAAGGCTTCAACAACTCAATAACGAAAAAAAGGTAACAATTCAAGTCCAGTTACGTATATTTTTGAGCAATTTTTATGATATTTCTTACATGTGTACCAATCTGTACACCACCATGCTATTGCTGTGTTTCATGTGCAGTTCTGTTTTTATGATATTTATTGTATGTGTACCAATCTGTACACCACCATGCTACTGCTGTGTTTCATGTGCAGTTCTATATTTTTCTGAGCAATTTTATACTGTTTTGTTGTTGGTGTGTACACATCTTTACACCGCCATGTTGTTGCAGTGCTTCATGTCCAGTTCTGCCTGTTTTTTAGCAATTTTTGTGATATTTCTTGACTGTGTGTAAATACTGGTACACCAGCATGTTGTTGCATTGCTTCATTTCATGGTATGTATGTTTTGTAGCAATTTTTGTGAGAATTGTTGTCTGTGTGTAAATACTGCACACCAAAGATGTTGTTGCAGGTGCTTCATTTCATGGTATGTATGTTTTGTAGCAATTTGTGTGAGAATTGTTGTCTGTGTGTAAATACTGGTACACCAGCATGTTGTTGCAGTGCTTCATTTCATGGTATGTATGTTTTGTAGCAATTTTTATGATATTTCTTGACTGTGTGTAAATACTGGTACACCAGCATGTTGTTGCAGTGCTTCATTTCATGGTATATGTTTTGTAGCAATTTTTGTGAGAATTGTTGTCTGTGTGTAAATACTGGTACACCAGCATGTTGTTGCAGTGCTTCATTTCATGGTATGCATGTGTAAATACTATCTGTAACAGTGTACTTGTTTGTACACCAGCATTTTTGTATGAGTATCATGTGCTATGCTTCTCTTTTCTTATTCTCATTCGTCTATTTTCGTAGATACAAACAAACCTTATAGAGCAGGTTTTAATGCAATCAGTGAGTTTGTGAACAAGCACTTTGAAAAGGATGGAGAAGTACGTAAAAAGGATCGTGACAAAGTCTGGTTCACAGAATTTCAGTTAGAGAAGCAAAAAGAGAGCCCTTTTTGGCATGTAGTAGATGCCTTTATTAACAAGAAAGCTGAAAAGGAGGAGGAGGAAAACTCAGAAAAGAAAAAGGAGAAGAAGAGAGATGATGTTTGGTTCAAGAGTCCAGAATCAATCTTGAAGATTGTGCAAAAGTTCCGCCATGATCATTCAGAAAGAAATGTCTTTATGTTCAATACTGCCGAGGAGAAAAACTTTGTGGAAGTAGAGACTATGCCAGAAGATTTGTTCTTAATTTTTGAATTAGAAATGGTGGGATCAGAACCTGATGAAGGAGAATGTGCCAAAACTAGAGCTGAGCAAACATACGGTCCACTAATAAACCGAATAAATCTGAAGCAGAAATCTAAGTTGGGGAAACTTGATGTGGAGAGTGAAATCTTGCGTATAATGAAGCTAAAATCAAAGTTGGATAAGGAGATTGAGAGAAATGCTGAGGACTTGGTAGTGTTGTTTGCGATGTATCTGTGCATCACCTGTTTTTTTTTACCACAAAGAAATGGAAGCGGGATTACGAAGAGAAAATTTGCTCCCTACTTTGAATCATTTGAAAGAATGAAGAAAACCAACTGCCAAAGTGCATATACATAAATATTTAATGGATAGCATAAGGAAAAATGTTGGTGATCCACTTAAAGTTAATGGTTGTACGGTGTACACCTTGTTGGTGAGTACACTCACACAGATAGTATGTGTACATTGTTTTACACAAGTATTAAGTTGTACCAATTTACATGCTTTTGTTCACTTTGTATTTGTTGGGTCCTAAGATTTCTAACTCTTTAACTTTTTGTCAATGCAGTATTGGTTTGTCAACATAACAATAGCATGACGCCAAACAATGAACAAGGTTTCCCTAGATTTCTAAGGTGGGTAATAAGTGACATCAAAGAATACAATAGAGAAAGATATTAATGAAGCCATGAAAAAGGTAACTTCATAACTTTCTTTATGATAGTGATTTCTTCCTATATGTGTACAACAATATACACCTTGAAAATGGTGAGAAAATTTTGTCATGTGCACAACAATATACACATGTAACACAGTGTAAAAAGATGTACACCATTATACATATTGACACTTTGGCATGTTTTCGAGATGCAACCCGGATGGGTAAAAGCTTGGAGTGATGAACAGAACAGATTCTGGAAGAGTACGAAAGAGCAGGGAGAAAATAGCAGAGATGTACTTGAAAGAAAAGTTGTACAGAGAGAACAAAAAAGAGATGAAGTATTGGAAGAGCTTTCGAGTTGCAGCTTAAACATCAAAAGCTTGTTAGCTTCATTGAAGAAAAAGCCAAGATACTTTATTCAGCTAATCAAGACCGTGGAAAAAGATTGGGATGTCATTGATTTAATTGCTGAGACATTGCAAGAAATCATTTCATTGAACAAAAAGTTACAAAGTGAGGATGAACGTGATGATGATGAGCAGGAGTTGGAGGTTGAGGAAGAGAATGATGAGGAGGAGGAAGAGGTTGAGGAGAAACAGGAAAATGAGAAGGAGGAGGACAGTGAAGATGTTGATATGCATGATGATGATAATAGTGATGACGATGACGATGACAATGATGGTGGCAAAGGTGGTGATATGCAGGGTGGTGCTGGCAAAGGTGGTGATATGCATGATCATGATGACCAAGGTGGCAAAGTTGGTGATATGCATGGTGGTGATGACGAGGGTGCCAATTCTGAAAATCGAAGGTATAAAATCACTCTTACTAAATGTGGCAGTCATTTGTTTTTATGTGAGTAGATAGTTGTACACCAAGATGCTATAACTCATACCTTTTCTCTAAACTTGCATCTTTTAGCTCCCCTTCATCAAAGACCAATAATGGAAATGAAGCAAAAGATATGGATGATGGAAGTGAATATGACAAAGGAGTTGAGTCCAAACTCGCTAACAAGCCGAGGTATGGTGATCTAAGCTCGCATTTTATTTCATTTCTTGTATCATGTACATACTTGTACACCACTGATAAAATTCAATCAAAATTATATTTTTCAAAGAGCCTCACAAAAGTCAAATGAAGAAGAGGATGGAACAAGGCTTGAAGTTGAGTCTCGAAACTCGCTAACAAACCGAGGTATAAAAAATTATTTTTTTGTTAGGCTCAGCAGTTGTTTTCCTTTTTATATGTGTACCAAGCTGTACACCTTAGTGATTTCTTCTGTATATGTGTGTACAAAGATGTACACTTTTGTAGAACCTAACAAAAATTTCATTTTTATATGTGTACCAAGTTGTACACCTTAGTGATTTCTTCTGTGTACCAAGCCGTACACCTTAGTAATTTCATTTTTGTTTTCATTTTTATATGTGTACCAAGTCAGTACACCTTAGTGATGTCTTCAGTATATGTGTGTGTACAAAGATGTACACTTTTGTAGAACCTAACAAAAATTTCATTTTTTTCAAAGACATCTCTGCCCGAGACATCTCGCATATAAAGAATACCAGGTTGCAACTCAAACAGCTGAAATTGATGAGGCTTCAATCATTACAGCTGAAGCCTTAGCTCAGCTGGACCCTAAAGGCATGTTGCCGGTTGAAGGAGATGTTCTTTTACTCACTCAAGGAGAAGATCAACTGGATGATCCTTATTCAACAATTGAGGAACTTCTAGACAACTTGTCCTGAAAAGTGTCTTCATAAAGCTTGAAAAAGGTTGTTACGAATGGCAAAGATCGACGTGAAGGAAAAGATGGCAACCGTGATCAACGAATGTCCAAGCTTTCAATTGTTGAGCCAAGAAGATCCTAAAGAAGAGTCGTCGCAAAGATCATTATCCAATGAAGACGTAAGAGAAAGGATTGTTGCTGAAGCAGTGCAATTCATCCAACAACATGGAGATGCATTTTTTAGCAGTCAAGAAGAGTAGAAGACACCACCAGCAAAGACAAGAGATGGGAGGATGAAGGAAGCAGAAATGTTGAAGACAAGAGTTGCTGGAAGGGTGTCCAAGACACCACCAAAGAGAGTTGCAAAGAAAAAACTTGATGTTGATTTTACTGCCGAGGGCAAAAACAGACAAGTTAGGCCGAAAATGGATGACAAAGGAGTTGAAAAGGGCAAGAGGATCCAAATTGAGGACGAAGAACAAACACTCTATCCTGCTCCGAAAAAGAGAAAGGACAATGAGTATCATCCTTATCTCCCACTGCCAGATATCCGTCAATCACCACTTTACCATGCCATGGACACAGGACCGGACAAGAGAAGGGTACAAAAATTCTTCGATTATGCAAGCCTGACGTAAGTTCACAAAACAATACCTCGTACTATATGAATTATTGAATCTTATTGAAAAAAGCTTATGTGCACCACTATGTACACCATGTTAACATTTCCTTTATGATTATGCAGCTCTGTAGCTTGGGAACTAACAAGGCTCCAAGATCCAATAGTCAAGGAAGATGTTATGATTGTGGGGAAAGTACTTTGTGAAATGATGTTCAACAAGTATTTGGATCAAGCGGATCTGCAGCTTTACATCCATCGACGTTGCAAGGCAATGGTCGAGATAGATCCGTCATCCCGGTGACCAAGTACATGAGAGATGCGAAATTATGAGTCCTACCGCATGTGTAAGTTTCTCAAAAAACAAATAAAAAATGTCATATATAGATAATTTAATGATGTGTACATACTAGTACACATGATTGACATAGATATACACCCAATATGCCTTTGTAGATTTATTTAGGAGTGGACATAGATATACACCAAGTATGCCATATGATTGACGAATGCTATATTAAGTGTTTGCATGAATGTTTGATTGATATATTTTATATAGGTATGATTTAGGTGTACCTTATTTTCCAACAAATTATTGATTGTAGTACTATGTGAAGAACAACAACATCAGTGAGACACAAAGGCTTGTGGTAGATTTCATACGGGACATGCATGACGATTTGGAAGTTCTTCTAATCCCCCTCAATCACTCTACAATACAAAATGCAGTGGGGCTTCACTGGTCGCTTTTGAAGTTTGATTTCATAGCTGAGGAGTGGAAGTGGTACAACTCGCTGCACTCAAATGAAAACTACAAAAATGATGCACAACAACTGGCAAATGTGTTGCAGTTGGAACTCAACAAAAAGAGAGTGCTAAAGGGTGATGCGCCTATAGAACCGCATGAGATAAACATCATGCAGTGTCCTTCTCAAGGTACCAATCCATATTGCCTGCTGTATACTTGCTACTTTATAAAACGAGGTATGAAGAAGAGAAAGAGTATGGAAAGAGATCAGCAGAGGGCCGAAAAAATCTGTGTCGGGATATGAGAGCGACATTGGTGGAAAAGATGCTTTGAAAAAGTCGGAAACTATGAACAGTGTGGGATGTAGCAATCGATGAAGCGCACAAGCAAAGGCGCCCGAGTATGAAAAAGAATCCATTGAGGAGGAAGAAGAGTTTATTTTCCTAATTCATTATACAAGATCAATTTGTGAATTGCTTGCTTCTAAACATTTTCTATCTTTGCGAACAACATAATCAAATTTCGTTTTTATAACTTTGTTTATGACTTATCAAGACCTTGAATTAATATTTTTATTAGTTGGAAATTTGTTGGTTTGAAATCTTATTAGTTTTCAATATTGATGTTATTGATGTTACAAATTTATGACTTATCACTACCATTTGAAATGTATATTTCAGGTTTTGAAATCTGAAGGTGTACTTGATTGTACACAGGTACTGACATAGCAGAATCTGTTCATAAGGTGTACATAAAGGTACACATGTTCTGACAGATTTTCATACTTTATCAAAAGTATAAAAATGAAAGACATAAGTATATTACTAAAATTTTTATATCATGCAGAACTGAAAAATTGAACATAACAAAAGTAATAAGTAATTACTAAACAAAATAAACTAGTAGCATCTATTGTACACCAAGGTGTACATAGTGGTACACATGTAAAAAGACAGAAATAAAAAATCGAAGTTCACAGGAAGGTGTACGAATGGTACACATGTCCCGGCACTTATTATCCACGCCAAAGAAAATCGAAAAGACATTGCCAAAAGTAAAGACCAAACACATAGAATCTTTTGAAAAAATGAAACATAGAAAAAGTCATCAAATCATGGGGCAGGTAGCTCTGTTGTGGTGACCAAGTGTGAAGCACTTTGTGCACATCATTTTCCTCTTTTGCTTCTCATAAGGATGCCCGATTCGTTGTGTTCTTCGCCTACCTGGTGGAGGAACAGAATAAGAACAATAACCCAATCACTAGGATCATAAGTCTGCGGCTTGTCATAATTGGGGATTGGCAAGATGATCTCCTGGTATGTCCTGTTATACCACTCGGTGGTGATGTATGGCTCAACAAAATCATAGATGTCTTCTCTAGTAGCTTGAATTGCAAAGACAAGCATGTGCACAAAGAAAACCATTAACTCGCCACCTGTGACATGTACAAGTTTTCTGCAATAGATCTACAGAATGAGTCCGGGGAGACCTGACTTCATACAATCTTTCCATGGACTGAACAACGGTCCAAGTACAACCAATGTCGATGTTTTCCTTTAGTAAAGCCTCATATTCAGGAGTGAGCCGAGTGTTGAATGTTTCCAGACCTAGTATCCTTCTCTCAGACATTTTGTCCATAACCTTGACATGATAAAAACACAAACCATAAAATCAAAAACATGTGTACAGCAAAAAGGAATACAGATAAAACATGTGTACAACAATGTACACATCAAGGAAATCAATGTGTACAACAATGTACACACAAAGTTGGATACATGTATCTACGATCAAAGCAAACACATGTATGCAAACAATGTAGACATAGTTGCATAAATAAAAAACTAAACATAAAACTCACCGTATCGCATCGAGAAGAACAAATGCATGCAACTTTTTAAAAGGAATAACCCAGTTGTTGAAGGACTCAGCAAGAGTTGAAGAGTGAGCACCATATCTGCATACAGGGAAAAACACATTTGCCCATTTCTCCTTTGGAATAGTCCTGATATAGTTAGCAACATGCCCAGCTCCAATTGCATGCATTCCCTTCAAAGCTTCTTCAAAGTTTGCTGGTGTGTAAGAGTACGCAGCTTTGTAAAACAAATCAAGAACGGGCTTCGAATTCGCATCACCTGATCCAATGGGGAAATTGCATTTGATGGGGTAAAAGCAATAGCTGTGATGTGAATTAGGAAAATATTTTGGAATGCCCTGCAAGAGTCCTTCTCCACGATCACTAAGGAAAACAATCGGACGATCATCGACCATCAATAGTTTTTGAAGATTATCCAGAAACCAAAACCAATTATCTTTGTTTTCAGATCGTACAATGGCAAAAGCAAATGGGTAAAACTCATTGTTTCCGTTGATACATGTTGCAGCCATAAGAGTACCCCCAGTATCTACCAAGTAAGAAAAGTAGCGTCCAAGTAAATCATGGGCACGAGATACTTATAGCTATGCTTGCAAGCACCGTAACAAACGAATATCCTCTCGAAATCTATTTGTTCCATCCTCAACTTCAAACTTCACATAGCTATCGGGATTAGTTTCCTCAATTGCTTTGACATACCAAGTAAAATCACTATACGACTTCTCATCATCGCCATACCTGTTCTTCAAATACAGCTTCTTTCCCTCTACGGGCATGGTGATACTTAATATTGGACCCATAAGTTTTCTTGAAAAGTGATATGATCCGATTGGGTTTTAAGCTAGGATCACCCCGTAAATTTTCAACGATCAAATGCTTGATTAACTTGGTTGTCACCGCAGACTCTTCAACCTCAAACCAACACCACAACTACACAAAAATAAATAAAATGGAATAAGTAATGTGCACCACAATTCACACCTAATAAGATCTCAAAAACAACACTATGAACATACACAAAAACCAAGCAAGAACATGTATTTTAAGAGTACAACAAGTACAAAGGCACCACAATGTACACCTAAAACAAATCAACATAAAAACTAACCAGAGCAAGTAAACTAACTATTTTAGCAATGTGGACTAGTATGAAAACCACTAACCCGTGAGCGTTAGAATCTTTCAAAGACGAACCGAGAAGTATCACCATTCACAGCCCAAAATGAATCCTCCAAGCACACCCATCTTCTTCGCATTTTGCAAGAAACGAGTTCTATCATTTTTAAGAATAATAGGCTTGTGACCGGAGCCATCTTGTATTCATCAAGAGCAATCCTAACAGCTTTAACACCACCCACGAATTCTCTACCAATCTCGTCAAATATATAATTCCATTCATCGATAATAAGAGGCTTACCCTTGTCCGCATCATGATCTAACACCCTTATCATCTTAGGACTTTCGATTACACAAGCATACTTAGAACAAGAAGCGTAACTACTCGCGCAAACTGGACTTAGAACGAGAACTATCACATCGCTACTACCATACTTAGAACGAGAAGTATGATTCGGAATTATTCCCACACGCAAATACACATCTTCATTATCGATAAGAATCATGAAACCAATTAAGCTTTGAAGTTGTACATCACCTGTCACATAAACTACTTGAGCATTGTCCATATAACTGAAACATATACTCCTAGGAGACAAAGACCTCCAGTGCTTGCATGTTAAATGCTTCAATTCTTCTACGGTTATTTTAGTATTAACACGAAAAACAATGAGAATGCTCACCATGATTCAAAACAAAGATTAATGAACTTGTCGGGCTTATTTGGAACCCCTACATATTACAAAAGAAATGATAATAAACATCTGAAGCTTCAAATTCATAAAACCTAAAAAGTAAACGGTGTACATGAAAGTACACATTTAAAAAATGCCAAAAACATCAACTAACGTTAAACCTAGATAAAAATACTCCATCAATTAAGCTCCGAATCTTAATGGAAAAAAAAATAGAAGACTAGGATATAGTATCACCGTCGATTTCTTATCATGCATCATAAAACTAAAAAAAGCAACATCAAGTAACAAAAATCGAATTTATCTAGTATTTACAAAAGAAATCATCATCATCAAGAGAATCAAAAAGCTAGTATATAACAAAATATCAACTCAAGATTATACAAATTGATATCATCAACTCATAAACTCAGAAACTAAGAAAAACTAAAAATCAGAAACAAAACCTGAAAATTAGATGAAATACAACCAAAACAAAACTAACCTGAAGTTGAATTCTGCTCCATTAGAAATCAAAATCCAATCTAATCCTGGATCGATCTATCTCTCACTCTGTGGTTTCTTCAAACCTGAGATTAAGAATTTTCGACTATAGAACAAACAAATCTCTCTGAAACTGTTAAAGTTACTGGACTAAGAACGTAAACTGAGTTGAAGTATGATGAAGAAACGATCAAAATCTCTCTGAAATTGTTAAATCGCCTCCCAAATCATCTCTGAGCTGCAACCTGTTTTGAATTCAAGTTTCAGATCCAAAAGTTTCGATTTCAAAATCACACTTTATATATAAGGAATCGTTCGAGGTTAATTATGGTATATCGAAAAATCGGAAACTCGGGACTCGTACGTGGTTTTGGACTAAATCGTCCAAGTTTGGACTAAACTGTTCTGGACGGGTTTTTTTTGGATTAAACTGTACTGGGCTTCAGATGGATGGACTAAAGCGTCCTAAGCCCATTAACTTTGGGACTAAACGACAATTTCTACATTATGCAACTGTGACCATAAACTGCCCCCACGCCACTCGTGCGAGCATGAATATATTACTAGTGTTTGAACTTCGAACACGTTCATGCTCACACATGCAACCACACCCACAATTTGTTAAATAAATGGGCAATCAATGTATAATTAATTAAGTTTAATCATATGACAGCCCATTGATGTTGCTCGCTCTTATCTCGCGCTTGTGTACCTATATATTAGGCTCCATTTTTCTCATCCATCACCAACACAACAAACACCGAATTACATACAAAGAACTAGCACCTCCCGCAAAAAATGACTACCTCAACTACAATGCGCAGAAATTCATCTCATGCTAGGTCTAGAAGTTTGCCATCAATATCTCATCCCATCAGTATCAAAGGCGGAGGAGCTTCTCTGCCAGAGACTAAGGAGCTCGGAAGTCGTTAGACCCTCTCCATCGGCATCATCATCCTCTATATGTCACGATTTGATTGATCTCAACAACTTGTATGAATGTGTTGAGGATTTGCTTCAATTGCCATTGACGCAGCAAGCTCTCACCGGTCGTGACGAAAACTCAAAATGGGTTGACCAAGTGTTGGATGAGTCTCTCATGTTGGTTGATGTGTGTGGTACTACTAGGGATGTCTTGTTGGAAATGAAGGAGTCTGTACAAGAACTTGAATCAGCTTTGCGTAGACGAAAATGTGGAGAATCTGTTGCAAGTGAAGTGGCTGCATATAGCTCCTCTAGAAAGAAGGTGAACAAGGTGATCAGAAAATGCTTGGGAGATTTGAGAAAAATTGAGACCAACAACAACCACTCTGCTATGTTAGAAGAAGAGACTGAAGTCGCTTCGATTATCAGACAAGTTGAAGGAATCACTCATTCCATCTTTGAGTCCATACTGTCTCTCTCAATTGGTTCCAAAGCCCGAGGTGGTTGGTCGTTGGTTTCGAAAATGATGCACACTAAAAGTTTCAAAAGTCAAGAGAAGGTAACGGGTGTTAGCGAATTTGAGAAGGTAGAAGTTGCATTGAAAAGCTTGTCATGCAAAGAGATTGGCATTTGGGAAGTGCAGAAGCAATTGGTGGATTTGGAAATAAGCATTCAAGGTTTTGAAGATGGATTGGAGTGTGTGTTTAGGCATTTGATGAGACATAGAGTTTCACTTCTCAACATTCAATTCTGGTATACATCTTCTAAGAGTTTTGTTATTGGGTTCACAAATATTATATAAAGCTTGGTTTTTCCTCATACCTTTGCCATATGGAATCACAAGCCATGGTTCTGGTTTTGGTTGGGGTGGACTCTTACGTTCACTTATTTTCTCAACTCGATACAACAGCGACAACATCACTTGCTTCACCCATGGAGAACACTAATCTACATAGAGGTCTGTCTGTAACTCCAAAACTAGAAGAAGCAGGTGTGACAGTTTGACAGAGTGTATGTATTTCAAAGTCTGAAATCGAGAGACGGGAAATAGTACGAAATTGAATCAAAGTCTGTTATAAAACTGGAAACAGCCTGGGTTTCCTTGTTCAATGATGATTTATATCCCTTTCACTACCCACTTATTTTTGAACACTAGAATTTGTAAGAGTTTATTTTGATTACTCTAACATAATATGTTTTGATAAGATTTGCTAACGGAAGACAAATAAATTCGAAATAAAACCAGATTTTACACAAGTTCGAAGAGATTTTATGTCATTTATGACCTCTTATGATTTTATGTCATATATAGAAAAGACTACAAGAAGTAGGAAAGCAAGCTCAAGAGCTACAACAAGACACCACTACGGTAGAGAATAAATCTCTAGACAAAAAACTAACAAACCAAGCTAAACAACATAAGCTTTTAAGAAATGAAATAGCTACCCCAGTTAACAATAACTGAATTAAGGCACACCCCCTTAAAGACATCATCATTGCGAGCCCAATTGTAAACTTGGATCTTCACCGTTTGATAACTTTCTTTACCCCGGCGTAACCTTCTTCAAAGACAATAGCATTCCTAGAATTCCACAGAGTCCAACAAATGGCTGCAGGAATCAAAGGCCGAGCTTGTTACCAATAGGATGGATAAGTTTACACTTCCAACCTTTAATAATTGCATCAATACAATTCGGAAGCACCCAAAGAAGACCGACTCAAATAAAGTAATTCCAAATTTGAGAAGAGAACTTACAATGGAACATAAGATGTGAGACCGATTCCCCGGCGGAACAACACATTAAACAACCATTTACTAGAAGCTTACCTCTCTTGTAAAGATAGTCCATGGTGGCTAAACGTTTATGAAAAACCAACCAAAGAAAGAAACCAATTTTATGTGGCCATCGTCTTGACCAGCTTCTTAGGTTTAGAGAAGCACGATCATTTTCTTTCTCCAAATCAGCATGGCAGGATTTGACGGTAAATTTTCCCGACTTGTCAAGATCCCACTTAAAGGAATCAATGTTAAGTACATTTTGCTAGGTGAATCATCCAAAAGAAGTGAATTGGCACATATTTGTGCAATAAAAGAAGTTAGCTACAAGTGGAGAAGGGCCAAAGAACAAACGGAACTCGTTCGACTCTAGGAGTTCTTGCTATCACATTGAAGAGGACGAAAAGACGAATCGAATAGCGAAAGAATGGAGTCATTCCGACATCGTATGAAGAAGTTATGGGCGAAGTTAGAAGTTAAGCTTGTCGGTTATCCAAAACGATTCAAAGAGGTAGAATAACTTGTCAATTATCCGGAACCGACAGTTCACGTGAGTTATAAGGGCGCCTCGTTATTTACTCACGGGCAGCCACCATCATCATCTCAGATCGTGACCAGTTCAGGGAGTTATTCTTTCTTTCAGTTAACGTCCGTGTAAAAGAGATGTTCGAGTTTAGTTTAAAACAAGGAATGGAGGTATGGGTTTCTGTTGACGATCAACATCAGTGATTGAGAAGAGCTGGTTTGTTAATGCTGGTGACAATGAGTCTAAGGTTGAGTCTGTGAAGGTTTAATGGATTCTGGAGTAGTTAGAGTTGAGGTCAATAAAGGCTCACTGATTTCTGGAGTTATTCTTACCTCCATGTTTGAGTCTAAAGGATGATGGAGTGTAAACAAGGCACGGGAGAAACGAGTTCAAACGTCTTCTTTGCCGTTGATTCTCGACGATGAAGGAAGCTGGAAGAATGAGAAGGAATTGTTGCCATGGTAGAAGATGGATTTTGAACAGCGAGCAAGTTGCTGCTAACGAGAGAAGTTGAGCTAGCTGGTGTTGCTGGCAGTAATGAAGAAGAATAGGGACCAAGCAAGACAGGGATGAAGAATCTGAAACCGAGTTTGGCTGGTGATGATGACGTTGTGTTGCTGTGAGCTTGGCATGACATGCAGAGGAGAGGGGATTGGAACAACTGGCTAATGGTTTGTCGAGTTTATATGGAACTCGAGAGTGTTGGCTAATGGTTTGTCGAGTGAGGAAAGACAACGCTAGCATGGTGACGGTGATGTAAATGATGAAGAAGGAGAATAATTCAAGCTCGGAGCTCGATTAAGAGAAAGAGATGGGTTCGGAGCTTAGAGGTGATTGAAAGAAGATATGCAATGACTCGAGTGTGATTGCTTGATGCCATTATTTTCAGAGAAAATAACTCGAGCTAGGATTAAAACCAGATTGAGACTCGAGTGTTTTGTCTTATTTTCTTTTTCGTGGTTTGTCTTGTACTCGTTGAGCCAAGTGCAATTAGCCAACCGCCAGAAACTAGTGCATATGAAGTATATGATACGGTTGGAGGCTAACTCAGTCATGTTATATCCATGAAACAGGGGATAAAGAACTTCGTTGCTGCGTGATTGTTGTGGACGTTGTAGAAGATTTAAGAGAAGATTTCCGCGTCGAAGATAAACTAGAATCATTGGTACGCGGTTGTAGAGATTGGGTAATCCTTGGAAGTCGAAACTTGTGCGAGAATCAAGAAGAAGAGAAGTTTTGATAGGTTTGAAGAGCTGAAAAACAGGCACGAGGTGATGCTTTTGCCGTCGATTTATGAGATGAATGGTGGAGATTTCAACGCATTTTAGGGTTTGAGTCGGCTAAGGAAAGGTGGATGATTATCAGATTCGAAATTTCAGCTACAAAAGGCTATAAATAGAGGCTCGAATCACCATACAAAAGGACCCCCTTAACCCGAGTTCATACACGCAACCTGTTCGACAGAATTCCTGAAAGAGAAAAGAGGTGTTCTACATCAAAAGAAGAGAAGAAGCTAGGAGCAAGGAATTAGGGTTTACCCCTTAGGGGAAACCTTGGTATTTTGTAACGTATTTTCTCCTCATATTTCATATATTTTTCATGGGTTTTAGTAAACTCATGTGTAACTAATTTCTATTGATTGAGGATGAATTCAATGTTCTAGCGTGAAGCTTTATTATTATACAAGTTTGTTCGGAGTTTTAATCACATCATCGTTTGTTTTCACTATTTGATCTTTATGAGTAATTCTTAGATTGATTTGGGATGCATACTAGATTAGTCTATTGATTGTTCTATTGCTAGTGGAGATTTGGAGCGATCCGTAATTGTCGTGAACCTATCAATTACACAAACTCTCTGGGAAACGATCCTTACTACCGCTATATTATTTATCTAATTAGTGGGAAATATCTTGATTAATTTGTTGCACTTACGACACGCATCAATCAGTGAGGTTAAAGAGAAAACTTCTTCAATTTGGACCTCGGTCAATCTCATGTCTAAGCCCAAGTTCCAAGCTCCTCCACCGTTTAAAGTAGCAGCACATCTCTTGACTGTCCAATTTTTTGTTGAAGCCGGAGCATAAAGATGACCTCTTATGATGGAGGCTTCCAAACCCATACATTTGACTATCAAATTGAACATGCAACTGGATTGAAAACAACATACATTGCTTCAAAGAAAAAGAGAACCAATGAAAATTAACAAGAAGCCGGAAAGATTTTTATTAGCAAACCGAAACGATGATACTTGTGAATTTTCACAAAGGTTTTCATAAGAATCCACTTTTCATCGAAAAAGAACTTGAACAAAAAGAACTGGAACAAAGATATATATTAACGTATTAGGCTGTACGGCAATGCTCGACTCGGTGAGCATACATATTTACTGGTGAGTTTTCTGACGGAACTCGAAAGAAAAAAGAACTCATGAACTAACTTGACAACTCAAACTAGCCCTCTGCAAGCACAGTATCAGGAGGGAAACAATCGTAAGCATACATATTTATTAAAGCCATTGGAGCTGTATTGTTGATTACAGTAGGGTGGTTCAAATACGTTGATTACAGTAGGGTGGTTCTTTTGGAGATCAAAAAAAATTAAAGAAAAATTATAGTATCTGAATTTTTATTTTTTTTTCTGACTAAATCCGCGGTTAATCCGCATCCGGACCGTATCACCCGCTAATCCGCGGGTGATTGGACCGGACACGGTTTGATTTCCCAAATCCGCAACTATGACGGTTTGGACGCGGGTGACCCCTAATCCGCAACCGTCTGTCCGTTGCACACCCCTAATTCTAAGTATGTCAAAATTACATTACAAAAATGGAATTTAGAACTCCAAGTACCAGGCTTCGGATGAGAGGATTAGACGGTCAAAAGCCCAACGTAATTGGGACAAAAGTCACAAATCGTTAATTTTCACATTATATTGCCCATGGCCATTCGTGTTTCATAATCAGTGCATTAATAATCAGCATAGGCTAAACTCTTACACTAATCTTGTACTGAACTTCTATAATAATGATTTATAAATTCTTCTCTTTTGGATATCAAAACTACGGAGGAAAGTCGGACCCTGAAACTAATGATTAATAGAACTACTCCACCGGAGTCCACCCTGTCATGATTCCAGTTGTTTCTCTGAAAATTATGTGTGTGGATAAAATTAGGCTACGCTTCAAGACTATTTATGAATAAAGAGATTTTTTTTCTTTGAATCATTTAATGGAGATTAAAGCTGTTAGGTGATCGATATGAAAGATAGGTTAGTTATACCAGAAACTGAAAAACGAAGGGCTGTGGTCCTGTGATAATCTCATGAATTATGCAACTGTGACCATAAACTGCCCCCACGCCACTCGTGCGAGCATGAATATATTACTAGTGTTTGAACTTCGAACACGTTCATGCTCACACATGCAACCACACCCACAATTTGTTAAATAAATGGGTAATCAATGTAGAATTAATTAAGTTTAATCATATGACAGCCCATTGATGTTGCTCTGGCTCTTATCTGCGCTTGTGTACCTATATATTAGGCTCCATTTTTCTCATCCATCACCAACACAACAAACACTGAATTACATACAGCAACTAGCACCTCCTGCAAAAAATGACTACCTCAACTACAATGCGCAGAAATTCATCTCATGCTAGGTCTAGAAGTTTGCCATCAATATCTCATCCCACTGTATCAAAGGCAGAGGAGCTTCTCTGCAGACTAAGGAGCTCAGAAGCTGTTAGACCCTCTCCATCGGCATCATCATCCTCTATATGTCACGATTTGATTGATCTCAACAACTTGTATGAATGTGTTGAGGATTTGCTTCAATTGCCATTGACGCAGCAAGCTCTCACCGGTCAGGACAGAAACTCAAAATGGGTTGACCAAGTGTTGGATGAGTCTCTCATGTTGGTTGATGTGTGTGGTACTACTAGGGATGTCTTGTTGGAAATGAAGGAGTCTGTACAAGAACTTGAATCAGCTTTGCGTAGACGAAAATGTGGAGAATCTGTTGCAAGTGAAGTGGCTGCATATAGCTCCTCTAGAAAGAAGGTGAACAAGGTGATCAGCAAATGCTTGGGAGATTTGAGAAAAATTGAGACCAACAACAACCACTCTGCTATGTTAGAAGAAGAGCCTGAAGTCGCTTCGATTATCAGACAAGTTGAAGGAATCACTCATTCCATCTTTGAGTCCATACTGTCTCTCTCAATTGGATCCAAAGCCCGAAGCGGTTGGTCGTTGGTTTCAAAAATGATGCACACTAAAAGTTTCAATAGTCAAGAGAAGGTAACGGGTGTTAGCGAATTTGAGAAGGTAGAAGTTGCATTGAAAAGCTTGTCATGCAAAGAGATTGGCATCAGGGAAGTGCAGAAGCAATTGGTGGATTTGGAAATAAGCATTCAAGGTTTTGAAGATGGATTGGAGTGTGTGTTTAGGCATTTGATGAGACATAGAGTTTCACTTCTCAACATTCTCAGCTACTAATTATAATACAATCATCTCCATTAGCATCCTCATTTTTGTTTACAAGGAAATGCCTATGGATTATATTTGTCCTTTTTATACTAAGTAGAAGATACAGATATGTATAGAACATGCAAATCAAATAAATTTCTAGATTAAATCTGGCCCATATTTCATTTCCTTTTTGATTCTTTCATGTTTTTATCAATTTACTTATTTCCCTTTGTCTTGTCCAAGTATGAATTCCATGAAAGTGTTTAAGATATCAGTTTGCAAGTTGTGAACAAGTTGACCTTGTTCACTAACAAACAAAAGGAGCAATATTTGCATTTGCTGGCCAACTTGATCAAAGAACAAGGTCAACTTTCACCAGCAAACAAAAAATGACTTTTTTGAAGGGTATGTCCAATATTGGAAGGGCGCTTGTCCGATGTGTATGTTGTTTCATTGTGACAGGGTTATTACTGGTCCAATTGTTTAGCTTTTGGGTACTTATAATGGTTGCTCTTGATATTGACACACATGGTCGTTTATGTGAGCCGTCCAAAGAAACATGAAGCGAGGCATGGGAAGAATGCAGCGGAAGAAGATCAAACAAAGGCTGGTTACAAGTACGGACGCACATAAAAAAGAGTTACTATTGCATTTTCAATTTGGCCTATATTTAGCCTAAAAAAAAATGATTACCTCTTTTAAAAAAAATGTGCAATAAATGGATGGACCTCTTTTTGAGCTAAAAATGCTTTACGCCGAACTATGTTTGGAAAATCGTCGACTAACTTACCGTCAAATTTTGAGCATTAAGATACAATCGTGAAATGGATGGAGGTATAACATTTTTATGAGCTTGAATTTGAGCTGGGAAATGCTTTACGCCGAACTATGTTTGGAAAATCGTCGATCTAACTTACCGTCACACATTTATTTTGAGCATTAAGATACGACATCGTGGTTTACCAAATTTGAGTTGGAACTGGATGAATTGACTATTAATTCGGTTGTTATTAGTTGCAGCTGAAGGTGATCTGCGGGTTGGTCATGTTGTTACAGATATATATATCTAGAGTGGTCCTGCAGCCTACAGTTGTTCAGTTACATAAATGGGCAGGTAAGCCGTAAGCTTTATTTTCCTCCTCTTTTGCTATGAAAACAGATCAGAGTGAGTAAAACTGAAGCCAATAATGATATGCGCACGAATGAATTGACTGGGACTTGAATAAATGGAAATTCGATCACTCATTCAAGCTAGCTAGGCTGTCAATGATTCCAATGGTTCCCCAACTTACCATCAGACACTAGTGACATATATTGCTGCACAAATTAAAATCAGTATTAAAGTATACACTACCCGTGTGCGCTATAAACAATATATTGAGAAACACGCACTCATAAATAGACAACCCCAATTTGGTAGCTAGTTTGGCTTAGGGTCATGGCTTTGATCCAATAACCATGTGAGGATGTGATGAAATGGGTCGTAAGTCTAATTAGTCTCCTTTTGCTGCTGCAAAAGGCAGTTAAACGTGATTGACTTCCATAGATCTGTCATTACGATGAGCTAATAAGTTAAAAACTAACTTAGCTGTTCTGTTTAGCGTCCGCAGATGAGGGAATTACTGTATGATGTGTTGGCCAACATGGATTATTTAACATTTTAAACTCTTAATTAGTTGTTTTACAAGTATAATGCTGAATCGCAAGGTTATTTATATAGGCCTATAAGGAAAAATCATGTGCGCTTTCAACTGTAAGATGTTGACTGATATAGGCCGGCGGATAGGCATTAAGCTGTTTGCCAGCATCAACGATCTGATCCTTGACGTGGATGATATTAGCTGTTTCAACTATTGAGAGCCTATTTTGTTTTTTGTTTTTGTAAGTTAAAATGCATTCAAAACAACTAACTTAGGGAGTTAGAAACCCTTACATCATTAATAGTAGAGCCTTCTAATATAGAGATATGGTGCTTATCCCTTGCATTAGATTTATCTACTTCATTTTTTTGATCGATCAAAGAGGAAATTCATTGAAAAGGAGGTACTTAAGAGGGTACCTTAACCCAATGAATACATCAAGAGCAATAAGAAAAGGGTGCCGAAAGAAGATTCGGCAACCCAAAACAAAAACAAACCAAGATCACGAAGGTCGGAATAAAGAGTCCCAAAGTGCTATCACCGTATTTGCCGTTAGACCTAACATCCTTGTGTTCGACTCCGCCCAAAAGAACGCTTGGAGTTTAACATTTCTAATGAGGCTAACCAAATTTTTCTTTTTCCTTTCAAAGACTCTTGCATTTCGCTCATTCCATATACACCACCATATTGCAACCGGGATATTATTCCATATTCTACTAAGTCTTTCATCTCCCCAATTAAACCTCCAAGATTTCACCATTGTGGTGACATTTGAATCATAAGTCCACCGAAATTGACATCCTTCAACAAAGTAATCCCATATTCTTAGGGTCCTCCAACAATCATAGAATAAGTGCGAGCTAGTTTCATCATTTTCCTCGCAAAAACAACAAACACTTCAAATATCCATGCCCCTTCCTATAAGTTTATCCGCCGTCATTACCTTATCATGAGAAAGGAGCCAAAGAAAGAAATTTATTTTACAAGGATACTCACGACTCCAAACAACATCGATTGGAAATGTTGGCTCATCTTGCTCTCCTTCGTTCTTTATACCATCCTTCACCGTATATTGACCATGTTCACTTCCAACCCAAATTCGACTATCCAAAATACCTTCTTGAATGGACACGGAAGAGAGAAGATTTGATATTGTGGAAACTTCATTTGATATGATTTGAGGGTATCTTTCTCTACACATAAAATTCCACCTTATACCACAATCCCTAACTTCATACATAGTAGCCACCACAAACTCTTTGGTCCTTGAAGCTTCATACGCCAAAGGAAACATATCACATAATCTTCATTCCCTTAGCCAAAAGTCTTCCCAAAATCTAGTTTCCTTACCCGCCCCAATTTTGAATCTAATATTCTTGTTGAAATCTTCTAGCTCTTTGTAGATATTAAACCACAAACTACCTCCTTTTGATCCCTTGGGTTGGAGAGTTTCCCATCCGGTGGATGTTTCACCAAATTTTTCAACCATAATCTTCCTCCATAAAGCATCTTTCTCTAACCCAAAACGCCACCACCATTTCTTTAGCAAAGCCGAATTCACTTGCTTAGTTCTTCGAATGCCAAGACCACCTTTTTCTTTTGTTTTAGAAACCATTGACCAACGAATATTATGAACTCTTTTCTTATTAGGGTCATCATCCCATAAAAAATTTCTTACTACCCTATCAATTTTCTTTGTTATGGAGCATGGGGCAAGAAAAATTGAAAGATAATAAATAGGAAGACTAGCCAAAACACTTTTTATGAGAGTTAGCTTACCTCCTCTTGAGAAAGTTTTCCCATTCCATGAAGCAACTCTTTTCCCACAAGTTTCAAGAATTTTTTCCCATTTTTGCGAGCCACCCACCCTGTCTCCCAAGGGAAGACCGAGGTACAAACTAGGGAAATTATCATTCTTGCAACCTAACATGGTAGCAAAATTTTCAATTCCTTCTTCGACCGCGACCCCAAATAAACTACTCTTCGAAAAATTTATCTTCAAACCGAAGTTAACTCGAAACAAAGAAGTTGGTAATGAAGAGCGTCAACTTGTTCCCTCTTAGCATCAAGAAAAATAATAGTATCATCGGAAAATTGCAAGTGATTTATTTTTGTTCCCCCCTCTTTCACCGAGAAACCCGAAATTTGCCCAAGTTCTTGCGCTTTGCTCAACATACAACTTAAAACTTCACCAACGATAGTAAAAAGAAAAGGGGATAGTGGGTCACCTTGACGAAGTCATTTTTCACTACCAAAGTATCCATAAGATGATCCATTAACAAGAACCGAGAACTTTGAAAAGGTTAAGCAATTCCTAATCCATGCTCTCCAAACACCACCAAAACCGGCCCATTTTGTATAAGACTTCATTTAGGAAATTCCAATTCACATTATCAAATGCCTTTTCAAAATCAAGCTTGCACACCAATCCCGGTAATTTTTTACGAAGTCTAGAGTCTACACATTCGTTCGCTATCAACACTCCATCAAGAATTTGTCTTCCTTTAATAAAACTAGATTGAGATGATGAAATTAGGGTAGGAAGGTAAACCTTTAAACGCTCTGCTAAGACTTTTGATATGATTTTGTACACACTCCCAATAAGACTAATAGGCCGAAGATCTTTTACTTCTTCAATACCCGCTTTCTTAGGAACGAGAGCAATAAAATTATTTTTCAACGACTTATCTAGAACATTGTGGTCGTGAAATTCTTCGAACACCTTCATCAAATCCTCTTTTAAGAAGTCCCAACCGACAATAAAGAACTTCATAGGAAAGCCATCCGGACCCAGTGCATGATCAACTCCCAAATCCTTAATTGCATTTTTAACCTCTTCCTCACTAAAAGTCCTCTCTAACCAAACACTTGCATTCTCATCAATACGCCTAAGGGACATGTTCTTGATTCTTGGACGTTTATTAGAGATTTCTTTAAATGCCAACTCAAAATGATTTGCAATTCCCTTCTTGATTTCTTCTTTGTTTCCGGTCCATCTACCATTAATATGAAGATTGTTGATGTTGTTTAAAGCTCTATGACCCTTCACCACTCTATGAAAATGTTTTGTGTTTCTATCTCCATCACGAAAATATCTAATTCTTGACTTTTGTCGCATCATTATGCTTTGACGACGATGAGCCACATCAGACTCCACTTTAGCCGTCACAAGCTTGTCTTCTTCAACTTCGGTAAGTCCCCTACCATCATCCAAATCTTCCAACTCTTTCATCTCGCTTAGAGCCGTGTCCATAGCCCTATCAATGTTCCCAAAGACATCTCTATTCCATACCTTCAATTTCTCCTTTAAAGCATGTAACTTCTTTGAAAAACATTCACCCGACATACCTACAAAAGAAAAAGATTCCGACCATTCTTTCATCAAAGAAATTATGTTAGTACCTTCAAGCCAAGCTAATTGAAATCGTAAAGGGAAAGCACCCCAATCCGAGTCCTTTGAGCACAACTCAATAGGAAAATGATCCGAAAAGGGTCTTGCAAGGCGCTTGAAGATGATATTTGGAAAATGATCTTCCCACCATTCTTTTATCTACTTCTAAGTTTAGCAAAATACAAGTAGGAGGACTCTTGTCCCAATTAACTAAATTAACAAAAGACTTTGCTTCCTTGGCAAGTGTATCAGCCACTTGCAGGGGCGGATCAACATGTAGACTTGGGTTGTCTTAAGCCAGCCCAAAGTCAAGGAAAACTAAAAAATTTACAGTGGTATTGGATTTGACAAAAAAAAATTCATGCCTAAATCATAGGCTTAAGCCACCCCAAAAAAATCCAATAAGTTTTCAAGCCACCCCTAACTTCATTTTCCAGTTCCGCCACTGGCCACTTGGTTTGCAAGTCTAGGAATATAAATAAAACCCAAAAAGTTTATAAGTGATTGGCTCTGCCATTCTATTTGAGATGGTTTACCATTCAAATAATCAAATAGATTTTTGCAATCTCATTCCACACTGAAATTGGACCATCCTTTGTCCAATCCCCATTTAGCTCCTTGCAACAAACCTAAGGCTTCCGCTTCTTCAGGGGTAGCTGCTGAGAGAGGACCTGCTCTTCCTTGTTCAAAATCTCCTGCATCATTCCTTAGAATTAAAGAAAAACCTGCAGGCAAAGTACTTGAAACCCATGCAGCATCTATATTAAGCTTTAGTTGAGTTTTCCTAGGAGGACACCATTTAGGAGTTTCTACCGTGTTTGTTATAACTTGACCAAGAGAGCAGTTATCTTTATTCCAAAACTCTAAATATCTCATTATTTCTACTCCTAGTTGAATACTTGTTTTTTCAGTTTTTTTTCAAAGACTCTGTCACATCTTTCTTTCCATATAAACCATGCTTTGGTCAGAATTGTTTCTAAAGATATAGATGGTTCTTTTTTTCCTTTCCATTCCTTACATATATCTAAGAAGGTTATAGATCTATTAAAATGCAAAGTGACATGAGAAGGTGCAGTTACCCACACAGATTGAGCAAATGGACAAAATAAAAGCAGATGTTCTATAGATTCATTTTCATTACATCCAAAGGAGCAACTAGGATGAACATCATGCATAAATTTAGAAAGCTTCAAATTTGTAGAAATAGCATTTTGTAAGCATTTCTAAGCAAAGATTTTTATTCTTTGAGATACATTGAGTTTCCATAAATGAGCCCAAAAAGAATCAGGTTGTCCTAAGTTATAAAGATTTTCAGTTCTTTCATTAAGCTTGTTATACATGGACTTAACTGTAAATGTGTCAGAGTTTGTAAGAAGCCACCTAAGGGTATCAGATTTACCCTTGACTATACTGATATTACAAATTTTCCTAGCTATATGAGCAGGGAACATTTCAAAAATAATTGTAGAATTCCACTTCAAAGTAAATGGATCTAAAAGATAATTTACAAGTGTTAAATTAGAGTTAGTAATTGTTCTATAGCTACTAAGATTGTTTGCCAACTGTGGCACCCAGTTATCCTCCCAAATGTTTACACTATTTCCATCTCCTATTTCCCAAATGCTATTATGTTCCACTAGTTGAATTCCTTTACTGATGCATTTCCAGATCCAAGAGCTAGAAGATGGGGTTTTTTCCTTAAAAACCGAGGAGTTTCTGAAATATCTAGGTTTTAATTGTGTCGCCCACAGAGCCTTAGGTTCTGTTAGTAACCTCCAAGCTAATTTGGTAATCATAGCTAAGTTGAATTTATGAGCATTTCTAAAGCCTAGTCCTCCTTTTTTTAGGGGTTTACAAAGACAAGAGTAAGATTTTGGGTAATATCCTCTATAATTAGTTTCCTTTCCCCACCAAAAATCTCTTTGCAGATCATCTATTTTCTTTGGTAGAATAAAACAGCTCATTTGGTAAGTAGCCATACTGGGAGTTGCTTTATTGAGAACCATTTTACTGGCTTGAGCTAAAGTTTTACCTATCTCCTTGAATTCTATGCTCCATATTTTCCACTATTCTTTCAAATAATTGTATCTTAGCTCTGGTAATAAAAAGAAGTGTTCCTAGATAAGTTTCCATTGGGTCATTTATTTTTTTAGCAGTTTACTTATCATCCTTTGATGCTTAGGCTGAACTTTTTTGCTAAAGAAAACACCAGATTTTTCGAAATTTATTAGCTGGCCTGAAGCTTTACTAAATGATTCAATCAAAGCAAGAATATTGTGACACTCCTTAAGATCAGCTCTAATAAAAAGAAGGCAATCATCAACAAAAAAAAGATGAGAGATAAGGCTAATTTTTGGAGTGATTTCACTCCATGGATAATTTTCTCCTCTTCACCAGCTAAAAGAAGTCTAGGGAAGATTTCCATACAAATTATAAAAAGATAGGGAGAAAGGGGATCTCCTTGCCTAAGACCTCTAGTAGGTTTGAAAAAATTCCCAGGACAACCATTGAGTAAGACAGCAATAGCTGATGAAGAGATGCATTGGTGAATCAGCTTGCAAAAGTTAGAATCAAAACCAAAAGCTTTCATTGCATTGATTAGAAATTCACAATCAACTCTATCAAATGCCTTAGACATATCAATTTTAATCCCCATTCCAGCATGCTTCACTTTCTTTTTCTTAAAGGAGTGAATTATCTCTTGAGCAATAATTATATTATCTGATATTTGCCTTTTAGAGTGGAATGCTACTTGAAAGGGGGGAATGAAAGTATTTAGTAATGGTTTAATTCTATTAGCAAGGATCTTAGCTATAATTTTATACAAATTATTGCAGAGCCCTATGGGTCTAAAACCACTAGGATCCTTTGGATGCCTACTTTTAGGAATAACAAAAGGAAAGGTTTTATTGAATTCTGGATGAAGAGTTCCAGAAATAAAAAAAATGTTGAATAGCAGAAATAACTTGTTCTCCTACTATTTCCTAGTTCAATTTGAAGAAGCTGGCTGGGAAACCATCTGGACCTGGTGATATATTTGGTTTAAGTTTTTTAATAACTAACCAAATTTATTCACCAGTAGGAACAGAGTTGAGGAGAGCAGTGTCATCCAAAGAAATACAAGGGGAAATGTTCTGAAAGAGAACAGGGTTAGGTAAAGGAGGAGGAGAAGGAGCTGAAAAAAGATTCAAATAGAATTCTTTCAGGGTATCCTGAATCTCAGTTCTTTTGAATGTTGTTTCATTGTTACTTCTTCTAAGGCATTCTATATTGTTCCATTTTCTTCTTTTCATAGTCTTGGTGTGAAAGAATTTAGTATTTTTTCCTCCTAATTGGATCATATTATCCCTAGACTGTTGTTTTGCTATTTCTTCTTGAGTAGCATGAAGCTTTTCTAGTTGTGAAAGTTTTTCCTTAATCTTATCTTCTTTCTGGAATACATGTAAAGAATAATTTAAGTTATCTATTTGGTTTAAAACTCTTTTGATCTGTTTAGAAGGTAATCCAAAAATGTTTTTTTTCCAAAAATTGAGATTGATTTGAAGGGATTTGAGATTCAGAATTAAGGACTCGGTTGGTGTGTCTCTGATAATATGATTCCAGGACTCCTTTATAGTTTGTACACAAGAGCTTTCCTTTTGCCATGTGTCGTAAAACTTAAAAGTGTACTCCATTTTTGAAAACTTAGTATCTAAGTTTAAAGCTATTGGGCAATGATCTGAGCCAACTGCCACTAGATGAGAGAGCTCAAAATTAGAAAATTGTGAGTTCCATTCTAAATTGGTCACAGCTCTATCTACTCTTTCTTGGATATTGCTCGCACCCTCTCTATGATTATTCCAAGTATAATCATATCCTTTAAAGCCTAAGTCTAAGAGCCCTGCATTATTTAAAATATTATGATAGTAGCTACAGTCAGATATTTTAAAGGGCAATCCTCCACACTTATCATCTTGACTGAAGATCATATTAAGGTCTCCTAATAGAACCCAAGGCAATGAGTATTTATCTACCTGTTCAGAGATCTCAGTAAGAAAATCCCAGGCTACATTTCTAATGTTAGGATAGGGACTGCCATAGAAGCAAGTAAGTAACCACTTTTTATATTCAGAGTTGGTTTGTACTAAAATGTTAATCATATTAAGATTCCATTGAACTATTTCAAAATAAAATCCATCCACCCAAGCTAAGGCTAGTCCTCCAGCCAGGCCTATAGGATTCACAATATGGGTATTAGGATAATCTTTAATAAGTCTCTTAACTAAATGTTTCTTAGACTTAGTTTCAGAAATGAATACAATTTCAGGTTTATCATTGGAAATTAACTGATTTAGATGATTCTTTGTGAAAGGATTTCCACATCTTTGCACATTCCAAGCAATAATTTTCATTATTGTTACTAGGCCACCAGGAATCAGAATTCAATATCAAACAATGAATTAAAATCAGAAAAAAAACCACCTAGTACTAAAACAAGTAGAATAATCTAAATAAAATAATGGAATCAAAAGAGAGAGATTATCAAACGCAATTAGACGGCTTAAAGAAGCAATATAAAGAATTAGAAAATATCGAATTAGGGTTACCTGGAATTCAACCATTTGCTCAGATGGGGAGTCCAAAATGAAAGGTACTGGTAAAAAATCATCTTCTTCCTGTTTCTGCTCCTTAAGATTAGAGCCATATTGATCTAATTGCAGCAATTCATCCTAATCCGAAACCAAAATGCGCAAACCCTCAGAAGAAGAAGAAGAAGAAGAAGAGAGAAATTCTGGGATTGCTAAATTAAATGCAGACTTGGGTTGAGTTCTTGGAGATGCAGATGATGAATGTAATGAATGCACAGCATGATGAATGGGACTAATATGAGATGCAATAAACGATGCAGAGCTAGAACCAACAGAGACTTGAGATGGTAAGTTTTCTTGTGCATCTTCAAAAGATGAAGAAGAGAATGATAATCTTCTATTAACCAAGTTAGGAACCAGAACAGGGTTAGTCTAACTAGATGGGATAAAAGATGGCTCTTGTATAGGCACCGGGATATCTTCAACTGGTTCCATAGAGCTAATGACCCGATAAGTTTCAAAGTTACCCGATCCAGCCGATTCAGAGCGAGACCCATGCAAAGGAATAAAATTTTCAGGGATGTTAAAGGGGAAAGTGCGCTTGCCAAGGATGGAAGAAGATGCTAGAGGCATATCCTCGTCATAAGTCACCGGCCCTAAGACTTCGTAATCTCGGTTATCAGCAGGGAGAGCAGAAACTTGATCTACTTGTACTGGATGCTCTTCTCTGAATAATTCATATAACGTCTCTCTATTACCATGAATATCCAAGAATTTCTCGACAGACTCCATGTTGCCATGAGCATCAGTATTATCCATGGGGTTCCAGATTTGGATAGGGTATTATTAAGCCAATAAATATCATCTCCTAGAGCTGGTGAATGCAAAGAGATGTCATAAATATCCTCCAAAGGTTTGTGCTGAAGAATAGCACATTGGTTGATCTTATGACCAAATCGAGCACAATGAGAACATAATTTTGATGGGAGATTATGGTAAGTAAAGATCAGTTCTCTCACAGGGTAACGATCAACCTTAACCAGTAACTTCAAAACTAAAGGTTTTTCTAAGTTAACCCACACTAAGACTCTCGGTTCACAATCAAAGTTCCCGGTTCCATTACAAACTTGACTAACCACCCCCACTCTTCTAGCTATTAAACCTAGTCTCTCCCTTATTCTGTGTTCACGTCTACAGTTTGAAATACTAGCCCAAAGAGGAATTTCTTTAACTGCCTCTGTAGAAATTTGCATACCAGGAGAAGCAGTTGTAGCCGAGAGAACATTACCGTAAGGATACTAAGGCCCATTCAATGCAATCTATTTCAGGTCTTCCGTCGTACGAAAAGTAATGATAAATAAGTTAGGATCAGTTTCTCTGATTTGAAAGAAGATATTAAGACCCCAGAAGTGACGAAGAACTCCTCTTATATCTTCTACCGAATAAAACTCTGTCGAGAAAATTCTAGCTAAAATACTATTCTCTTTGATCCCGTAGTCTCTCCTTAATGTAGGAGTAACTGGTAGTATGCCTACATTTGTGAAGTTAGCATAACGTTGTGCAACAGACAATCCACTAAGATGTTTGTATAAATTATAGCTGCTCATATTGAATGCAAAGAAGATATAGATGGATGAACTAAATAGATATAAAGATCAAAGAGAAAAAAAGAATGACTAACTTGGAGAAAAGGCATAGAAGAGGGAAGGATAGATGAGAAATCTGTTAATTTAACGACTTATAAATAAAAACCAGCTCTTTTTTCTCGAAAAACTAACCTTAAAAAAATCGACAGGATCTACTTTAGTTTAAACCTCGTCCAATAGGGACTCGACAACCAAAATAGATAAAGAGAGGGTCAAAGAGAACTTTTGAAATCAATAAATGCATAAGAAAGGATAATTTATGGACTTTCCAACAATGTCAGAAGCAAATCCATCAAGGATGCAATCAGTCACAGAGTTTTAATGCATACTGCAAATGCTAGAATGTTATGACCACTCAAGCAGATGAAACGGAATAGCTATTAGGCTAGCTAAAAGAGATGTTAAAAGCAATTAAATGATGGATGTAACAAGACCAGAAACTAAACCCAATACCTGAAACTAAATCAAAAATGTTATCAAATCTATGGAAGAATATTCAAAAATTATAGGTGCATGCATCACTTCAATGCTCAGTATCCACTAAGCAAAGGATTTCTGCCCAAACGACGAGCACAAGAAGATTAGACGTCTGAATTTCAAAGAACAAAACGTAAAGAAATTGGGAAAACATTAATGCTTAGAGAAATCCAAGGGATAATTTTAGACTATAAAAAGTCTCACTTCGGTACCACCACTTATACATCAGAAAAGAAATTAGAAGAGGGTTATAGATCAGAAATTTTTAGGAGAAAAGTATGGCTTGTAATCACTTCAGAATTCCAATTTGTGTTCAAAAATCATCCACTAAGGTTATTCGATGCAAGGAGGGTCAATTACATCGAATTCAGTATTATCAATGTGCCATATGCCATCGAGAAACCTTTATGTACCCTGCACAAGCACAAAGATTAGCTTTATGCAACTTAAGCCCAGAAGAGAAGGCAAGATTGGGAGTTCAGGCTATCAAAGATCTGCAAACTAGGTTAGCTACCGGAGTTCCGGTAACTGCTAACTACTTTCTGTCAGAGTATCCACCGGGGATGGACTATGCTTATGTCCATGAAAAATCGGTCATTTATCAACAAGAAAGAGTCGGCGGGATCATTATGGTTGATGAATCCGATGAAGAAGAGTAAAGAAACTTAGCTAAACAGAGATGCCTTAGTGAGAGGAAGGCAGAAACTCCTATTAAAATAGAATTCTATTAAGAAGAAAGAAAAGTAAGAAGTTTGCTGCAGTTTTTTAGGTATCGTTGTTTCAAATTCATAATTTGTTTTTGTACTATTACTTAATCTTGTGTTGTGGTGTTGTTGTGTATCTATTTTAAGTTATGATATTCTAGTAAACATCAAATTAAGATTATCCTTGTTTAGCAGATACTGAAATTTACTTAATTCCGTAAAAAACTCAAGAAGTAAATAGAAAAAGAGCCCAAAGATTCCAAACAAAAAGAAATTGAGCAGGAAATCAAAATAAGAATCAAAAGTCATGAATATAAATTTGTGTAAAACTTGGAAAGTAATAATGTGTCTGACTTATGAGAAGAACCATATGGATATTACACAGCGAATGAATGCAAACCATGTCCTACAATGAATGCGTTATGATGTATGATGCACAAATAGAAAACTTCAAAACTTTTGTCTCAAGTAAAAATTGGATTCGGATTTCCTTGTGAATATAAAAGATCAAACGAAACGAGGACGAGATTTGGAAGAAGATTAATGATTTTTACCCCTTGCTTGGATCCCCATCTGGCTCGGGATTGAATTCCAGACAGGGCAAAACTACTCAAGAATCATAGAATAAGGAAAGAGGAAGAAAATTGAACGAAGAACAGGATCAAGAAAACTATCCGTTGAGGGCAGGAGAGAGGGAAGAGCGAAAGATGACGCTGATAAACTGCTAATAAAAGAGTTCTACCTTGGAATTGAGAGGAGGAATCTGATTGAGAGCCTAGTTAAGGGACAAATTTCTGATCCTTGACGTAGATGATACTCCCAGTTGTAGAGGGACCATCCATGCTGCTTCTCATAGTTAAAGGGGCGCCCTGGTCCATCAAAAATTAATCTACGCCTACACTCTAGATCTTTGCATAAGGCTAAGTTCTATGGGCTAGATTAAGCTGCTAAATTAGCAGTTAAATGTTGCAATTCAAAAAAAAAGTGTGGCCTATTTGTTAACACTAGTTCTCTCTCCTAGCATGTGCTCGCAGTTGAACTAGCAGCGAGATTGAAGCGTTGAATGGTTCAGCACTAAAAAAATCACCTTTTCGCTGAATGGTTCAGTGCTGGGAGATTTATTTTTTGATCTGACAGCTGAGATTTAAAGCGCCAACCAAACAAATAGTTGGCGCTAAACCAAGCAATGGGGGTAGTGGTCCCAGCTGACGTGGGCTGCTAATCTAGCTGCTAGATTAGCACTCCTATAGGACTTAGGAGGTAGTCCTAGCTGACGTAGACTGCTAATCTAGCTGCTAGATTAGCACTCATAGGACTTACCCTAAGCCTTCCACAGTGTTTTACTTACGAGGTCAAGGTGGTCTACAAAGAGAGCTGAAAAACATACGAGCGACCAGCAAACACAATCCATGTAGAAAACGGTAAACCAGATAGATTTTCACATTTATGTGCCAATTGTTAACTTAACTGTTACATTAGATTTATACACACTATCATTTACATTATTTGTTACAAATCGACAGACTTTAGCTAGTACTGCTTTAATCAGTTATTGCTGCTTAAGATGTTGAGAAGTGAAACTCGTGTTTTGATTAAGCTTTTGAAAACCAATTCCAACCCAACTTCAACTGCCTCAATACTCAATTCCACTTCCGTGGATCTTTTCTGCACATTTTGAACACTATGCTCTACCATAGCTTCCATAGAATTCTTACAGCTGATCATGAAGGTATTTAACGCAACATCCAATTTTTCGATTTCACATATGCCAGTAGTAGTCTCTTCATCCCCTTTCTTATTAATTTCTACACATTTGGTAGTATGCATCAGTTTCGAAACCAAAGCCCAGCCCCTCAATACAGGCTTCTTCGAAGATGATCCCAACCCGGATAGCAAGGTCGAAAATAGAGATTCAAACGTAGACATAGTGATGGATTGAACTTCTCTGAATACGCTAATGATGGCGACAGTGTCTGGATCCTTCTCTATTAGCATGGAGAAAGATCGTCTGTTCTCCATTCTTTTTAAATCCTTAAGGCACTTGTTGATCGACTTAATCACTTTCTTTTTGGAGTTTGTATATTTCTCAACATCAATGTCAATCAGATGACCGTAATCTCTAGTTCTTCTTCTGCGTAGAGACAATTGAAGATCTTGTATACATTCTTTCACCTGCAATAAAACATCTTGTGCATTGCTACATGTATCGAGGAGCGCAAGAGTTCCATCCAACACATCGTTCACACATTTATTGGCTAACACTCGATGGGTTGTCGTTGATTGAAGTAAATCTTGATCAATGCAGTCGAACAAGTCTTTAAGCCCGCTCAAATTGCGACACATTGATGATAATGGTGACAATGTAGACGTAGCTTCATCAGATAAAGACGAAGATGATTTTAATTTGAATAGCTGTTCTTCTACTGGAAGTGTGAGAGGATTATTTGATCTGGATGGAAAACTTATAGAACGAGCATGGAAAGGAGTTTTCGGTCTTAACGAAGAGATAACCATTGTTAACGAATAAGAGAAGTAATATAGAAACACTTGATTAGCAGAGTACTTTTGCTTGTTTAGCAGTCTCCTCTCTACTTGGTCTTTGGCAGAAGATGAGTATTTATATGATAAGTAAACAAGTAATCAAACCAAAGCGAAGGAGACACGAAGAATCTCGGTTTGTTCGCTTCAACTTCGTTACGCAATTAGCATTAGTTAACTATTAAGGTAAGAGATGCGACCGTGTGGTTTTGATTCGATCTAACGCAACACTAGGCGATGTTTGTTCTATGTCTCCCACCTTTCATCATTTAAAAACTTCAAGAAAAGATTGCACGAATGGGTATTGAATGATCTGTATGACATCATATGTAGCTTAATTTCGCATCGAGATTTGCAGCTTACCCAAAGATTTGATTCCGAAACCACACCTGTATGGTTGTTGTCGTTGTTCAAGTTTATTGCATTAATCACAGTGCTAAGATGTTTAATCAGCCGTTAACTAAGATTTAATCCTCGTCACAAGAGTCGACAATGATTAGTTTATTGACGCGCCAAGCATGCAACGAATAGTTTATGTTACTTGATCACCACGTACAAGTCTAGCCCAAGTTTCGCGCGAGGGGACCACATATACACGCGGGGGCACAGCCAGAGTCGTCGTTCTTGTCCCACGGTATGCATAACCTGAACTGAAGTCCTGCCTGCAGAATAATTGATAGCCTGTGAATCAGACAGGAAAGATCATCTTAATGATATGCCAGCTGCGATATCAGATAAATCGATATTGAATAATTGCCGCACCAACAATGTTCTGCACTAATTCAGTTAGGGTGCAGGTCGAGTTCACTCCAACCTTCGAGATCATCGTGTGCACGAATTGTTTTGAACTGGCCAAGGGGACAAACCCATTCGTGCGCTTTAAATCAATTGGTTACTTGGATGTGTATACTATCAAAATGATGGTCGATGCTTAATCAAGCCTGTCTCCAAAAACAGGAATGCGATCTCCAAGATTGCACGGTGGGTTTCGCAATAAGATATATGAAGATGTTGAGAAGTCAATTTTTACTAGCCTATCAAGATTCCAATTGTCTATCGTTCTGTAACAGATAAGGCGTGTGCACTTTAGATATTGCCGAATACCACATACCACCAATTAAGAAATCCGGGTCGATTTGCTATAGGCAAAACAAGTTTCGAAATAAATTAACTACTGGATATCGATGTCGACTACATATTCGATACATCAGTTTTTTTTCTAAAATTAAAGTAATAGCAAGTTTAATGGAGGAATCTAAGTTATTCCAAGTATAGAAAAAGTGTGGAATGTAAGTTCAATGGTTGTTGGGATTATCGACTTACCGTGCTAGAAGGCAGCAAGACGGTGCAAAATTCATGATAAGTTGTTGAACGCGAGTACATCCACACTTCTCCAAATCGATGACCTGGTATCCCTGCTAAATCCTCAGTGAAATGTCCGACAAACCTAAACTCCACACTCAAATGTCTTCTTCGACAACTTACATACTTTAAGCCAACGAATTTGGTTTCTCTAACACTTTAAATCCCATCAACTTGGCAGAAGTTAAGTTTTCCTTTCTTTTTTTAAAATGAGAAGGATACAAGTCCAAATCACAAAGAGGTGCATAAAATGAACTAATTAACAACAGTTGCATACGATAAATTTTTGCATCCTATGCCACCACTAAATCATCAAAGAACAGATTTTAAAGAACACTTTGTAGTTAACTTAATATAAACTCGGTAAAAACTTGGTATACATCGGAATAAAAAATTTATTTGACTCGAGAAAAACCAATGAAAACACAAGATACGGCACCCAGTAACAAAGCATCCCGATAAAAGGTCAAATGAAGACGTACCTTAGTTTTTACATACCCCTATTTGAAGCACCATCCCTAATTAAGTGTAATTACAAGTGTCATTTAAACATATTAACTAAACACCAATCCTTTTGGTCCTTTATCAGTCTCTGATATTTATAACAACCCTGATTAGTTACTGCACTAATACTGAGACATTTGCCTACTCTCATGGGGATTTACTGCATTTGAGAACAGTGGTGATCGAAGACTTCATTTTCATCCTTCTGGCAGCTGCTTAATGCTCTATGTTAGTCTCTTGATAACAATCATATCTGTACATGTGCAGTAGTGCAGCCTTCTTCATCTCCAAGCAGGATTAAACGGAGGAACCAATAGAATTTGGCGCTGGCTACTGCACATCTCCTGCCTTCGATTCAAAGGATATCACTTTTTGCTAATTGTTAACTTGCCTCAGCCTCAAACCAACATCCCAGTCTTGCTCATGCTGCTGAATCAAACCAGCATCCTGCAGATTAGAATCTTCTGATGACCCTGAGATTATCTCTGATTCATTTCTCTTTGCTATGCTCTTCTCTTCCCCAAAATTATGAAGCCGACGACCAACCAAATAGCGGTCATCACGTATGGAATTATGGAGGTTGGTGAACCATACATGGAACCTTTTGGCACAGAAGTACAGTATACTAACACTAAGAGACCCTATCCATGCAAACCTATAGACGGCTGAATTTACCATTAGTGGGTACCCCAGTGCAGGGAACATCCCTCTGGCAAACACATAAGGAACACATAGTGCAGTTAGCAGCTTCATGATGATTGGCGTCACTATCTCTTGCAACACCCAAAGCCCGCGCAACCTAGTAAAACCATCTTCTCTCACCCTCTCAAATTTTACCCGCCAGCTCTCGTCCACCAGTGGCGCCATCTGATCCAGTGTAACCTGTTGCGATATATAACGCATTACAGAGAAATATTCGGTAGGGTCAATGCTCAGCTGCACTAAGTGTATTATACAGGCAAAGTTCGTTTTCAATAAATTGCAAAATAGAAATTGATAAAGAACCTACCAGTCGAGTCCAAATCTTAAGAAAGATGAGCCCCAATGCCCAGTCCTGATACAACAGAAAAACTGGGCTTTCATCCACAGGCACTCTCATTGGCACAATGACCAAAAGCTCAAATAGCAGACCAATCAACACAGGAATAACAAGGATCTGGAATAAAATATAGAAGATTAGAAGCCAGTTGTAAACAGACTACTAAATGATGATCACACACGAAAAACCCATACCCATATCGATAATAATACAGAACTCTTGACGACAATCCCACACCACTTCCAAATTTGGCCAAACAAAATTTGGGCTCTTCCTGCTTTAACATGCTCTGCAAAATACCTTGCTCCAGCTAAAACAGTCCAGATAGCATAGCTTCCAATAACAAAGGCATACAGATCTGAGGAAAGCAGTAAGCAGCTGACTAAGTATTTAAACCAAGAAAAGCATACAAATGAACAAAGACCATTATTCACAAGTGTCTTACCATTGCACTTAATTCCATGAGTTATTGGGAGAAGCGGAATAGAATTGAAGAGAGCCCGTCCTAATGAAACTGGTACAACAATGACGGACGAATTCAAGAGCAGCAGGGTCATCCATGCGAGCACCAACAGCAGCACAATACGAAGGATGAAACTATACCTGCTACAAGTTGTGAACAAGTGAACCCAAATAAGATGCCAACCAATGAGATACCTCATGTTTATAAACCAATAAATCAGAGGTCAAATGGCTATGCATTGCCAAAATGGAAAACATATAAGCAAAATAAATATAGTACAAATCAATATATCCATCTCCTGTAATATTTTGTTGAGATTCAAATTCGCGAAAAATGGTAAAACCCAGGTGGGCCACGATATATCTCATTGATCGCCAAAATATAACCTGTGAGTGTAAGGTCTATAAGCAAGACATTATCAAAATCGTTTGCACATACCATGTACCGGAACGTGAAAGATGTGACAGAGATTAGATCTGTGTTTCAACATGTCACTCAAATTCATACGAATAGACATACAGCTACTAATAAGACAATTCAAAATACTTACTCGCTATCAGTCTCGTCACCATCATACTCTTCCACATTAGTGCCAGTGGTTTGGATGTTTATGTTCGGATTTTCAGCAACTAGCGCTGCTGGAGCCTGACCTTGCTGCTGAATTCCACCATGTTGTACATCACGTAATCTATCGTGCCTTTCCACATTTACATTGTCCTGGCCACCCATGACCTCAGTTCTGGGAAGTAAGAAATCAGTTAAGCCAAGAGCCCAGCCAACTGCAGTGAACCACTGACGGAGAAGGGCTTTAATTGTTGCCCTCAGTTTGAAATGCTTGATTGCAAATGGTATACAGATCTGGAACAGAAGCATGTCTGCAGGAATCTCCGTAGATGGATCAGACAAACTGCAAATAAGAAAAGGTCAAGGGGATTAATTCATCAAATCATATGATTATTAAAAAAAAAATGGAAAGTGTAAATATACAAGCTTGTCACTCATCGACTTACGAAACATCCAGTGGGAAAACTGAAGGTGCCAATCTCATAGCCAGTTTGACTGGTAAAAATACCAGCAACACAATTAAACTCCCATAAACAGCAACAGATAATAAAACACGACGAGCGTGCTTATGCACAGGGTCGTCAATAAGATCACGAAAGGGGTTGTAGTTTGGATCAGCTGGATCCCGAAGAAAATAAAGAACTCCATTGCGCAAAACCTATGCAAGCAAATGAAAGTAAACGATCAGCAGAGAAAGACACACGAGAGTAGCAATTAAAAAATCAGAACATGTCAATGTCATTAGACAGGATTGCGTGACCGTACCCCTCGAAGAAGGCTCACGAACACACTGATTTGTAGCATGTATATAATTCCTACAATCCAATGTATCAAAGAGCTCGCCAAAGGAGAAAAGGAAAAAAATTCCACCCTATGAGTCATAGTCTTCCCAAGCATCTTAACAGTACAAACGTCCAACCACCACCCACACATCAAAGGAAAAACCCCAAGCTCAACTACCAGAAGAAATGCAACCTTGACCATAGTCATTAAGTGCCTCATAGCTGTCACGAACTGTCTAATAAGGGAGGGAATTGCATCTGCTATTGAAGTGATGCCATAAAATCTCCCCACAACCAGAGCCTCACCCTTAACATAGCGTATCAAAGCAACGATTCCAAGATAGAAAAAGACCATAGAAACAATAAACATGTAACCTGTAGCAAGAGTAGTGGCATCAGATAGCCGTGAGCTAGCATCTACTCGTAGTTTTCCAGCACTATTTGAAACTAGATCTAGTCCAGTAGTAGTTGTGTTTAAGGTTTCGGCAACCACTTCCACAGCTTGAGAAAGCAGGCCATCTTTATGCATTTCAGATGACAAATTTGTAACAACAGATAATGCAGCTGTGGAGAACATCGAAAACATGGGACTTGCAGCAGTGGAGAGAAACCAAGAAATATAGTAGAGAATGATTCGGCCTATTGAAAAGGGGAGAAAGATTACTACACCGAGGAATATCATATTGCTTGCTAGAACCTGCACACAAACAGAGCACATTTTTCGGATCAATTTAGAAATTCCAGAGCAGAATATAGAGTAAACATACAAGAGAATGGTATTAAAAAATTCCGAAGCGCAATTGAGCAGTTTCAGGTATCCGTAGCCTGCAACTGATAACATTTCTTTTGCTAGTGATGATGACTCATAACGTGATGAGACAATGTGAGTAACAAGTTAACAGAGAAGAGGAATCAATATAGTATATTTATCTATAAAATGGTAATATCAACAAAGCAATGAGACTCACAGTGAAAGCATTTTCAACCAAATGAAAAACAGGCCCTTGCATGCCAACAAGCTCGTCAAAAGGTACGTCTTCTGCACCATCAGCATCATCCAGACCATCAAACATCTGTTCAACGTGTGCCTCAAGACGTGCTGCTTGCATTTCCAACCTAGCAGCAACATTCTCTGCATTTCTTCTGATCAATTGACCAGCACCAGCAATACCCTGCGCTCCCCCAGCATCATCGCCAATTCCATCAACAGCAGGAATCCTATTAGCTGGTGCAGGAGGTCTTCTCACAGCACGGGCACCATTTGCATCCCCTTCATCTTCTCTCACAGCATCTGGTCCTCCTAGTTCTCGTAAATGTCTAAAATAATCCCTCAAGGAAGTGGCCCCTAGAAAAATGAAAACAATGCTAGCAGATAGCAGGAACCCATGAAAACAATCTGTGAGTATTGCCGTAGCAGAAATATGACTGAGAAATAGTCCCTGGGCTTCACCAAAACTCCTCACAAAGGCCAAACGCCATATCCAAAATGTGATGAAGGGTATTATGAGGAGCCAGACAGACAGTACAAAAGAAAGTCGCATGAAGAACTGCACAATATGACATCCTTTCGTTGCAATTCCAACCACAAACTCCGCAAAAGGAAGCCTTGTCGGTGCATTTTCAGCATAAACAGGGGAGAAAGAAAATGGATGTTTGCAAACCTGCAAAGCATGTAAACAGCTTGAATGAACATTTTAACTAGTAGTAACAAAACAAGACATGATAAAAACTCTATAAAACTAGCCACACTGAAGATTGACAAACAAGATTAAAGGCATGGTTTGAAACACACAACTTTATAACTTGAAATTTATAGAGAAATGTTGATCGACATAATTTTCTAGCATTTAGCAGTGCAGGGCTACGCCTGAGGCCACCTTGAGGCAACACCTCACATTGCCAAAGGAAAATGCCTCACCCCACCAAGAATTTTCTTAAACCTTGATCAAGGGCACTAGTCTAAACACTCAAACCTGTCAATCCGTATACTGATAATAACAAGCCTCTATCTTTATGTCTATTTTTTGTTGTTGTTTTTTTTTTTTTGAAGCATATCTTGTTGTTTATGATAAAGTGCATGTGTCTTTGCTTAATTCATTGGGGCATTTTAAAGTGTAAACTAAGAAATTGACACATACAAAGAGTCCTGGCAGCATATAAAGATTTTATATACAAGCATTTTGGATTAAAACCAGTGTGTCCACCCACTCAACTCATTAAACCAGCATGGTTTTCCAACTTTCTAATTCATCAATTATAATTTCTCATTTTGGAAATTCAGCTATAAATTCACCCTCCTATAAACCCTAATTTAACAATTGATTCCAATAAACAAAACCCTTGGATACAATAACTAAGCTACCACATCAAAATAGTGTAATTTTTTTCTATTGATTTTTATAACAATTAATAAAATTACCTCACACTGACGAGCATTGCTGTGATTAAGCCACTGAAGAAGACAATCTTGATGAACAAATTTAATACTTCCACTACAAGCGCATGGATATCTTAGCGGATTTTCAGAATCACCTGGATTTCTACAAATCCTACAAACATCTTCATCTTCATCATCTTCATAATTATTATTATTAGAAGACGTAACTCCGTTATTATTGTGAACCCTAAAATCTTCTTGTAATTTCGAATCTATCTCCATAAAATACCAACTAGATAATAAAACAACGATTCCTCTAGCTCTCTCCCCTCTTCTCTCTCAGGATGATTTGAAGGTTTGAGGAAAGGAAGAAGAAGAAGATCTGGAGAGGTAAACAAAGAGAAAGGGGGGAACTCTCGGAGGAAACCGAACGAAAGTATTTTGAGGGACTAGAATGTCTTTTATCGCTTTAAGGGTATATGTCGGTGATGTAATTCCGAACCCTGACTCCCGCTGATTTTGCTCCTTTGGATACGGACGTGGAAGATTTTATGTAGATGTGTGGAATTGCCGATTAGTGGCCCCATGACTCATAAATGTCAAAGTCATGGGACAAAATTCCCGAACCTTCCCAACAATGCCCTTAATTTGCGTTTCCAACACGCATTTAATGGTCCAACCTAGTTGGACTTGGCAACCTCTTGTTCAGTTACGCGGGACTGCGGGGCAGTCTTGGGACGAGAAAGCCTACAATTTCAAATGTTGCCGGAGCATGAATAATCACTTACCGGAAAACGAAGCTGACACAAATCAGATTGGATGAGAAAAATGATGGCAACAGCTAAAGTGTATAGAGTATCTTTACCAACTTGCAAATAGCAGAAGATGAAGAAATGCCACACACAATACCACACACAAATAACAAATTGGTAATAAACGACCAGGGTAATTTTGTGCAAGAAGAAACGGAGAAAGAGTTTACACAATACTTCAACACAATAAATATAAGAACGACACCAATGGAGATCAAAGCTAGACAATCTAAAGTACACAAAGAAATTTATAGAGCGATCTGGGATTAAATCAATAAAAGAATATGAGTTTTGGATAAAAATTAGGAGTTGTTAGAAACCAAAAATCACTTAAAGGCTAGATGGGTACCCGGTGGAATTTTTCAAGGTTGCTTACCAGTGGTCAAATACGATGCCACGTCAGCCAACTGAAAAAATTAAAATATGAAAAAATTGGATGGTAGAACCAATTACTACTTCATATGCCTAAATCCCAATAAAATAAAATAAAAAAAGGTTTGCTAGACCACGACATTTCGACGAAAGAAGTCTGGTGAGTATTATTTATACGATATTGTCTCGGTAAATCATAGTTATAAAAAGGTATGAGGTTTGTGTCCATGATAGCCAGGGCTATCAGACGGACATCATTTAATGGGATCCTGATCCGAAGGTCGGGAAGCTCCGGATGGAGTAGTCATTGGACGGCTTAAAAGGACTCCCGGTATTCAAAAAAACAATACCAAATTTGTGATATATATGGAAATCATTGCCATGTTCACCGTAAAAGGACTCATGTCACTTATAGATATCGAATATGAATACCTTTCGAAGTTCCCCTCGCTCCGTTTTTTTTTTGCTTTCTTTACAGCGCGTTAGCAGATATTCCGCCCACTGATGATTATCTCATGCCTTAACAGTAAAGGTTCGTCATATAAATATACTTCTCCTCTCTGGAACTTCAAACATAGTTCAAATTTCTCTAATTTCTGTTTGATTTTCTCAATTTAGTTTTGTATTGTTCGCCAATTATTATTTTTAACACTGTTTCTCGCATCAAAAGGAGATAGGTATGGATTTGTATCAAACCCTAATTTATCAATTTCTTATGTGATATCTTGGTTTTATTAGTATTGGGTTCAAAAAGATTTGTGAATTTGTTGCAATTTAGGGTCCTCGGTTTTGGCGAGCTAGGGTTTTGTGGGTTTAACAAATTCTGGGGTTTTCTTACCCTCCTACTCGGCCATTAACGGTTCTAATAAGAATCTCTTCAAAAATTTGGATGCTGATTACTGTGGTGTAATTAGAGAGCTAGCTACGAATTCTAAGCATGTTGCACGGTTGAAACTTGAAAGAACACTGTGCTGAAACCATCTCCAAAGCAGAGTTTTTTTTTTTCCAATTCAGAGTCAGTTTTTTTCCTTGAGATTAATTTATTGGATCAAACTTATCATTGATGCTTACATTTTAGTATCCAAACATGGGCTTATTATGTTTTTTGTTTTGTTAGTTAAGGTCAACAAAAGGAAAGAGGTGTAATGCAATGAGAAGAATTAATCGAAAAGAGGCTACAAGAGCACCAAAAGGTAATCCATCAGTCATTTAATATACATATAACATAGAATGTCATGTCATAACCCATCCATGTTGTTGTCTGGGAAGAAAAGCGGTTTTCTTCCATTCTAGATTATTAGGTTGGAAATTTTGAAACCTGATAGATGATTTTCTTCTGTGTTTCTTGGCCCAATGAATAAGTCGCCATAGTTAAGAATTTGAGACCAACTTTGGAGCGGAAAGTAGAGGAGAAGGATCGGAAAAATAAAAGGTTTTATGTGATTGATAATAAACATAAAGGAAAAGATTACATGGCTTGAATTTTGGATTGTTTTTGCTTCCTTGGTAGCACTAAGAAGATTATTTATCTTATCGTCTGTTTCCTTGACTAAATTCAATTTCTTCTCCTAGCTCTTGCTTCTTACAAACCCTAAACCTAAAATCCCATTCTTTTGTTTTGTTTGGTTTCTTTTGTTTAATTTTGTTTGAGTGTTCCCTTATTCACTGCATTGGATGATGTTAGATCAATCTTAAGATGTGAAATTTACTGTCTCAAATAGGTATTATTTCTGAATTTTATCATTCCATTAAAATTTGAACCCTGTTAACCCTAAGATGCATAAACATGATATCTCTATACAGTGTAAAAGATTTCTCTTAATTGGTATAGTATCTTTTTCAAATATAATTCCAATTTGGGTTTTGGGTTTATGGATTGTTACAGAAAGATTGGTTATGATTTGGGTAACTCGGTTTCAAACGGTTGTGAAGATTTGGAGTTCTGTTGCAACGAAAGAAGGTAAACACTAAAGCAATCAAGTTTTGCAAGATCTTTTTAACTATTTTTTCTGTTTTTATTTTTGTTTGGTGTTGATTGATTGTTTCACAGCAAGGGTTCATATCAATCTCGGTTTCTTTTGTTTAATTTTGTTTTGATTGTTTCATCTTATCAATCGATTTTACTACTTCTGATTGAAAAAAAATGCTTCTTACCCTTCATTCAGATGTTCTCAAAGGTCACGAATTCGGGAAGGATTTTCACTCTGTTATTGCAAGTTAATTAGGGTTTAATTGCAAGAAGTGAAACCCGAAGTCGGTTTTAAATTGTTTTAGCAAAAAGTTTTAATTGCTTTTACAATTTTAGAGCAAACCTTTTGATGACAGCTTCTTAGTTTTTGTACTTTGAGGCAATTGAGTGGATGATTACCCTGTGATATCCTGGATGGTATATATAGCCAGCAAGTACTACACTGGGCGTGTGAGGTGAGTCTTATTATATCTGCTTTAAGTCTCTACGCCTGCACCTAATAAGAAATACGAGTACTAATCATCTTCTTTGTCTCAATCTTTGTCGCAATAAGAGCATATTATTGGATCGTCATCCAACTGCACGGATCGAAAGTTGGGCGAGGATATTTTCGAGCTTTCGATCGAAACTGATTTCCGTTTATAGAACAAATATTGGAGTTAGCTGGATTTCCTAACCCGTCTTTGTTCACCGCCCTCTATATAAGAATCCTTTTCACTGTTTACAACAGGAATTCAGTTTCCTAATCGTCCCTCTTCTCTACCTTTTCTTCTCTCCAACTCCACAACGGATCGGTTGCTCATCTTAAGTAACTGTAATATCGTGGATGCTAAGCGGATGGATGACAGAAAAGAAAAAGAAAAAGAGGAACTGTTGGTTATGGTTAACAGATTTTGTCTTTACGTTATTAGTGATGGTATGATGTAACACTTTTAAACCCCATCATGTTTCGTTCTGCCAATCCATTTGTTTTGTGTTAATAACCCCTATTAGTGATGGTATGATGTAACACTTTTAAACCCCATCCTGTTTCGTTCTGCCAATCCATTTGTTTTGTGTTAATAACCCCTATTTATGGATTTGTGGATCTTTCTTTCTATACAAAGTTGTCAACTTAGCCTGATCAGAAATGTATCTTTAGAAGAATTTCAGATAACAAAAGAGGGACGTGCCTAGAAGATGTAACTCATGAGCAAAATTATGTGGTGTCGATTTAATGGAAAACAAAAGAAAAATCAATAGGCTTTAGACAAGGTATGTTGCTTGAAGAATTAACTCCACCATATTATGATATAATTTGATTGTTACTTAGAATGTGGATGTTAATGAATGAAGTTCCATCATGCAATCTTGGGTTTGGATAGAAATTATTGAAAAGTGGGTTGGAATTTGTTTTGGTTTATATATATACACTTATGCCTACATTATTGACGTTTATAAGTGGTGGCAGAATCTTGGAGTCACGAGTAAATGGAATTTTGCAAGATAAAGAGGATGGCTTTAAATACTAACGGTATATTCATCAGAAGAAGTGGCCTAGCACATATCTTAACTTTGCTCTCTATTTCTTGGAAAATATTCTGCACCTTACAGTCTCTCCCAGCTGTTTTTTTTTGTTTTTTTTCCACCTTGGTAGATGAGTTTGTATTTTGATATGTAGTTGTGGACACTTTAGTTTATAGTTTATAGTTTGATAATAGAGTGTGCATGGATAGGTATTGCTAAGAAACAAATTGGTTTAACGTGACCTCTTTTATCTTTTAGATTCTTTGTTCATTTTGTGGTTATATGGTTTCTTTGTAGAATTCTTATTCATATTCATAAAGATTGTTAATTATTAATTTTATCTATTGGTTGCGGATAGCGGAAAGAATCATGGCCATAATCTTATGATCAAATGCGAGAATATAGTGAAATTGAAAAGACTGGCATCGGAGGTAAACCTTTTCATAATTTCTCATATGATATCTAGGAAAATGAGTAATGATGCAATGCACCAGGCAACACATACTTAGCCAATGAACGTAGAAAGATAATGACAAAAAAATAGAAAAATAGAAAATCCTTAATCCCCTGTACCTCTTATATCCATAACTTTTGTGGTGAAAACCACCTGATTGCTATTCGTTTATAACCATGGGGTCATCTCAATGAAATAGATCAAGCAGTTAACACTCATAAAGAAAGTATGACAAACCCTTAAGATACAATAAAAGATAGCTTAAGTATACTGAATTGTGGATTTCCTCCAGTTTGTGAATTTCGTGACGTTGTTGCAATTTAGGGTATTAGGTTTAGGCAAAATTAATGTTTATTCAAAATTGGGGTTTTCTGGGTTTAGCAAATTTTAGGGTTTTGTGCTTTTACATATGATGTTACTCTCTCTCTCTCTTTCTGTTCATATTGATTTTCAATTGATACTGTTCAAATTCTTTTTATATTGTGTTGTTTTTTCATCTGCAGTCCAAAGCTGTTTATATCACTTCAGAGGGATTTTGGGTGTGTATAATTTAATAGTTATCCATACCTGTATATGTTTAATGTTGTTCAGGATCAAAAAATACTTGCTGAATATGTGTAATCTTCATTAAAATCTTGAGTTGTTCATACTCTGGATTCTCTTCTCCAATTATCGGTGGACACTTCATTGTATTTCTATACTTCAACTCATATCCAACTCTTTAGCTCCTGGGAATTTCCAATGATATACACAACGTCATGTGATCATTTCTTATCGTAATGCGTCTTAAGCAAGTTGTTGTTTTTTTTTCATTTGGAGTTTGACATTATTGGTTTTTATGTTTTTTAGAAGCGAATAATAGACCAATCTCCACTCATATCATTTCCATTACCATAAGAATGTATTTCTTCTTTCGGTTCATAAAATGAATGAGATTTACCGGGTACGATGGAATATATTGCAGGTATTCATATACTTCCTTTTGTTGGATTGGTAACCAAATCATAAATTGCACTAATTGTGATTGATAATAAATGTGCACATGCTCCCTGAATTTAATCAATGACTTGGCACATGTATCACTTTTCAATCCCCCATGTACACCGAAATTAAGGTAATGTGTCTGAATAGTATAAACCAGATCATAAAATGAATGGGTTTTACCAGGTACGATGGAATATATTGTAGGTATTCGTATACTTCCTTTTGTTGGATTGGTGACCTATTCATTGTGTAATTATGAAACTATTAAGTTTTTTACTGTCCTGCTATGTATATAATCGTGCTTCAAATCATTTCACCTACAAAATTGAGTATGTCTAGAAAGTGTTTAGGTGTCTCTAGATTGACAACAATAAGAAGGATTCTTAGGCATGTCATAGTTCTTTCGTATAATTTCTCTCATTAATTATGTCGCAGGACAGAAGCAAAGCGAGTCATTGCAAGATCCATACTTCTGAGACCCGAGGTTATTGTCAGTTTGTCACATGGGTCGGCAAGCCATCATGTTTCCCTTAAAGTCGATGATTGAGTCTTTTGTCATGGTGGCCTTTTTCCTCTGAAGTAATTTTTGTTTTTTGACCCGATTTACTTGGGTAATCCTACATTGCCTGCTCAATATTTTTACCATCGTTAAAAGGTTTAACTATCTCTCACCAAACACCTAATAAGCTTTATTGGTACTTCTCAGTTACGCAAGGCGTGGTGTAGATGAATAATGTAAAGCATAGAGAAGATGAGAAATAAAGTATCTCGCTAGATGCGAGAATCACCATAATGATCCCGAACTCCATTTCATATCACCCAAAGGTAATAAGGAACTTCTGTTTTATGATTTGAATTATTACAATTGCCTTTTTCTTCTCTTATATTAGATTCACTTTGGTACAACATATTTGTACCTTTATAGACTCTCTTCTTCATATTTGGGTGGTAACCTAACAAGGAGTTTTAAATGATCAACTCAATCATATAACTACGACTAGCTGTCTTCTTTAAAAATCGGCTACAAAATTGTGTCACTAGGTACACTATTATTTCCATATTTTAACTTGGTTTACTTTCTTTTGGTTTGCTTGCCACTATTATTTCCATATTTTAACTTGGTTTACTTTCTTTTGGTTTGCTTGCTTTGATCGAGGGACTTAGTAGCTAACTGTACATTAACTGGATGATTGATATGCATGTCTGCACTAAAACCTCCTTTTTGAAATGACATTTTTTAAATGTTACATATGAAATGAAACTGTAGACAGAAATTTACAAACCGTATAAAATTCTTCTTCACATATATTTAGTTTGGGTAGCGTTTATCTGTTTTGGGTTAACAGATTGGGTGTTCTGTACTGTCGGTGTATGTGCCTTGCATCGTTGCATGCATTTCCTTATTGGTCTTTGTAGTAGATGTAATATCAGGTTTTGGGAAATATACATTTGTCCATCTTTCTTCAGTTATTACTGGCATGTTTTATCCATATCCACAGTTCTTTTTTCAAATTCCTTTCCTTATATAATATAAGTGTTATGAAAGTCTCTACTTAACCAACATTTCAGTGTGTAGATTTTTCTACGGAAATGTCCTTGCTCCTAAGTCGTGGCCATGGTATGATATTTCATTTATATGGAAGTGATACGAGGCAACCAGTAAAGGCACTTGCTGCTATATTTATGTCAATAAATAAAAACTCTATTTTGGAGTTAGAGTAGATTCACTACTTAGCCAACATTTTGGTGTGTAGATTTTCTACAGATATGTCCTTGCTCCTAAGTCGTGGCCATGGTATGATATTTCGTTTATAGGCAGGTGATACGAGGCAACCAATGAGGGCACTTGCTGCTATATTTATGTCAATAAATAAAAACTCTATTTAGGAGTCAGAGTAGATTCAGTGTGAAATTCAGTTCTAGATATGAAATTTGAGTGGGAACTGTATCCAGGTTATTTCTTTATTACTATAACACTGTGAGTGACTGAAGAATGATTTTCGGATCCTTATGTGTTTTAATTTTTGTCGTTTTTAGGAGATTTATTTATGATATTTGATTTTTCTTTTAGTGTTGGTTGATGTTTTATTTTATTTTTAATCTAAGGATTCAAATCTTTAGTGTATCTCTTTGGTGTCTGATTTGGGTTTGACTTAGATGTTGGTGCAAGGCAAGGTAAGTTCATCCCGACAGATATCCAGTTGATCCTGAAGCTGCTGAAAGATTCCAGGTGACTGCATATACTATATTGTTCTTCTTTTTGATTTTTTGGGTTAATGAGTGACAACATTGTGCTCACTGTGTAGTCCAAAAATATCTTATTACTTTTTGTTGCTGACAACATTGGAAAACAACATTCGATAAATCATCTCTTTTACTTAGCCCTTTTTGGGCATCTAATTCTTCACCCACTGGCATTCTCATAGCCAGGGTGAACGCTTCGGTTTAGTAAACACTTTTAATGTTTTTTTGTAGTCCAAAAATATCTAATTACTTTTTGTTGCTGACAACATTGGAAAACAACCATCGATAAATCATCTCTTTTACTTTGCCCTTTTTTGGCATCTAATTGTTCACCCATTTGCATTCTCATAGCTAGGGTGAACTCTTTGGTTTAGTAAACACTTTTAATGTTTTTTTGTTTGGTAAGTTTATTGCATTAGGCATTTAAGTTCACTCTCTTTGTTTCTGTGTTAGGTTTGGTGCAACTTGCAAGAGAAATACAATTGCAATGGTGAGATTCCTTCTCTAGGATCAGCTTTCCTACAGGAAACCAAAAGTTATGATGTTTCATGAGGAGCTTTGTAGAACTTGAGGAAATATAGGGTAAGTAAATGTCCATCACTTTCTGATTTTTAAGAAAGTTTCTGGCTGAAACTGTAGTGTTAATAATCATAGAATTGGTTTGTATTTATTGCTTCATTCTTTGGTATGGTGGAGTACAAATTTCTGCATTATGTACATTAAGTTGTTGGGGTATTATGTGTGCTTGAAGCAGGGGATTAAGTAAACTCTCTTCTCACAATCTTTTTGTGCATATGATAATAAGTACTATTAATTATACTAAATCCCCTTAATCGTTTGCTCTTACATTGGAAATGGTACAACCTGTCAAGCTGTCTTAGCTCAAAAGGAAGAGCACATGGTTTTCAACCGTGTAGTTGTGGGTTCGACTCCCATAGATGGCAGTGTTATTTCAGTAGGTTAAAACCTCACATGATTCTGCAGATACAATCTAAAGACAAATTTATTGGTGATTTAAGGTAATTCTGTTGCGTTCATCATGTTGTTTTCAGTGGTTCCTGAATTTTTGTATACGAGGGTTTATCCAATCATGCGTGGTTTCAAAAGTTGCTATGTTTCAAAATTAGCATAGCTCTTCGGGTTATGTGCATGGTTGTCTGCATCCAGGTGGATGCTGATAGTCATGATATGAGCTGAGTTTGTTCTGGATAATTATTCTAACGTAGCAAATTTGGTTAAACAGCGGATTGCCGGGAGTTGTTGTTGTGATGAGGTGGGAAGCAACTCTTAGTATAGGGGCAGAATTAGGCAAATAAGAGTCAATATTGGAATATATGTGTATATTGGTTGTTTATATAAGATGCGTCTGAAGCATGGGCAAAGACACAAGTGAAGAACCACTGCTGGACTAGCGATGAAAAGGTAACGTCCAGACACTTTTGTGTGAAAATACATTTTATTTGTTCTTTGGTTAGTGTATGTTAATTGCATTTATTTTTCTTATGTATTGAATTGTTGTCTTGCGTAGATTCCAAATAGTATTGAAATATCCTTAAATTCTCCTTCAAGGAGCATTAACTGTGGCAGTCATAGTAGTCCCGGAGTAAGGGAGAATGGTATACACGTTGGATACATCTCGATATGGCATTGACAATTTTTTTTAATCAAACATGATTTTACTCGGCAATGCTGTAAGTAAAGTACTACATTTTATTATGCATCTTACGGTCACAATATGTAATAATTTCTCTGATTGCAACTTACCAAACAATGAAAAGGGAAGAAAATTCCACACAGTTATCTCGAAAGATCACTATGAGAGTAACAAGGGAATGCTTAAATATCAGAACATAATTAAAATGACGGATTCTGCGATTTCAGTTCTCAGCAGTAAATACAGGTCGATACCAGGAAATCTAAGATTACTTCACCAATTGCACAAAGATTTGATATGACAGACACATCAAAATATTGAGACCGTGTTCACTTAAGGGGTGGGTTTAACACTCTGTATCACGTGCACATCCATCCACGGTACCTTTGACACCAGATGGAGATTTGACTGGCCAGGTTGATAGAAGGGTATTGGAGCAACAAAAAACGTCGTCAAAGAGAAGCTACGTTGTGAGCTGGGAGAAGCAGTGGAAAGGAATACAAAAAAAAACTCTTTTTTTTCTCAACGAAAAAACAGACAAGTAACATGATGCCATTAAGTTGGAGGAGTTTGTGATATATCAGCGGTTGAATGTAAATTTTTTGAGCACCAGATGTACAAGGGAGATCTAAGTGATACATCTGATGATGAAATAGAAGTTATGCTGGCAAGGACAGACATGAATAAGTTCAAAACTAGGAATATAAGCTCCAGAGATTCAAGGAATATCAGATTTTGGCGAAGGATTGGAGCGGCTTCACTTGCCAGTTTCTGATGCTCAACTAACTGTTTTTACGTTATTTTTTCAGGGTGCATCCGTATAACCGTTGGCGAGCATTCAGGTTCTCATACTTATATTAGGGTAATTTTGGCAGGTGCTATGTATTATGTTTATTTTTGGGTACACTCTTCCTTCTCAGAGTGATTTTTTGCTACTGTTCTTAATTTTGATAGTGTGAGTTAGGTGAGCCCTCCACAGCTTTCATCTTCTTATTCTAAACTACCACTTTATTGTGTGTGCACTGTAATTATATAAACAGTACACCTCTAATACCAGTCTTATAATTTATCTAACATGAGACGTAAGCACAAGAATAGTGAAACTCTGTCGGCTAAGATTGAGCACGAAGACAGTAAAAAGTGATATTTAAGTGTAGGTTTTACTGGGAGACGAAAGTTATTTTGGTAAAAATTTAGCTTTCTTTTGCAGCTTCCACTCGAGACTTTTTATTTGATAAAAGTTGGTCCTACAAATGGCCAACTAACTTCTGACGTTGTGTTGACCTTTGGCCGAAACTAGCTTACCGTTGTGTCTTCTGATTGAATTTCCATGAAGAAGTTGGGATACGATTTTTATGTAAATGATACACTAATGTTATAATATTTCACCAATTTAGATGTGTTGTATTTTTTGTTGGTTTTATGACCTTGGCAGTGAATGATAACACCAGATTTATTGGTGGATTGGCGTTCTTAACCAAGCTCCAGAACGCCAATTTAACTAACGCCCGACGTTATATTATTTTTGGCGTTGGAAGTTCCACCATTAGACTTACACTTCCATTATGTATCCTAAATGGTCTTCCACCATAAGTCTTACTCTAACATATTAGCATGGAGTAAAATAAAAAGTATACTTTCCTTGAAAAAGTATACTTTACTTGAACATTTACGCAGAGAAGATGGCCAATGAGGATTGAACATTTACAGAGAGGATGGCCAATGAGGATTGGACCAATTCTAAATGGCCTTTGGATTTTCATGGTTAGTGTATGCAGATTCTAGGTTTGATGTGCAATATCGTTATGCATGAAAAACTTGCATCTTCGGTTATGGTTATGGTTACAACATGGTGTATGAACACTTTTGAAGTAGCGATCCTAATTTATCATGGCTTATTGAGATATATAATATTTATATTTATGTGTATATTACATAATCTTTTTAAACATTCAAATATATTTTTGAAACTAATATATGATTGAATAGTTATTATGTTGTTTTTTTAATTCCTTGCCGAATTAGCTGCAAAGATAAAAGGTCGATGTTTCGCTGTATAAATGAATTTGTTATTCCGGTACATAATTAGGAGCTTTAATACGTACTTCATTGTTCTTGACTTGAACTTTTATTTACATTAGGGAAAGTTTGTTTCATTTAAACTAGACCCAATTTTATCTTTTTAGGACCCTCTTGAATTCTATATACAAAAAATATTGACGACCCTTTTCCAGTATGTAAACAAGCATTTTGACGAAATAAGTATTAATATTGAATAAATTAAGGTGCAATAAAGATATGATAAGGAATTCCTAGATAGCATCATTGAAATAACGTACTCAAATGCATATAAAGTATGGAGAGATCCAAAATAACTGAAATAAGGAATTATCATAACAAACGTGCACAGGAACAAGTCGCACCTTATCAGATAGTCATGACATGAACTGAGTTTGTTCAGGATAATTATTCAAACGTAACAAATTTGGCTCAACATTGGATTGCCAGGAGTCTATAATGAGATGGGAGGGTTGGAGATTTCCATAGTCAGTCACCACATAAATCCAAGTTTAACTTAGTTGTGTTAATTTTGGAATCTGAATAATAAAGAACAAAAAATTAGATTTAGGAGTTTAAGTTATCTTAGGAACCATTTTCCTTAATAAGGAAATTACTAGAGTTTGAACTATATGAAAATCCTAATTTCCTTAGAAAACGTTTGGATACAAATCTGCTTCTGACTTCTGCTTCTCCAGAAGTAGAAGTTAGAAAAAAAAACTATTTTGCTTCACAATATACTAACTTTTCTGCTTCTAAAAGTCGTTCTGAAATATTATTGCCAAACTAATTTTTGGCTTTTTGACTTCCAGAAGCCGAAAAGTAACTTCTGAGTGTGCATCCAAACGTGCTAACTAGCTTCTTTAAAACCTATAAAATGGTCACAAGGTCGCAGACACAGGACATCTATCGAATATACTTTTGCAAGTTAAAGCACAAAAATCCCAAGGTGCGCTTCTCTTTTTATTTTTATCTCATAAAATCTTGGGACTATATATTTTCTAATACTTAATATCAAGGTTATGCTTAGTAAGAATGACAAACTCTGTAATAGTTGAATTTTTCATGAAGAAATAATCACAACAGTTACCAAATTTGAGATCATTCTTTTGCGTTATAGTTATAACATTTTAACATGTTGTATAAAAATTTACTTTTTACATCTCTATCTACGATATTATGTACAGAGAAAAGAATAGGAAACATAACCTATACTCAAGCATCCGAATCACAAGTCGTTATCAACAGTATAACAAGGTTTGTTGCTATATAAACCCGGAAAAAACAAAGCTTTCCTATTACAACAGTTGAAGTTTGAGAAAGTAAAAGATATGGTTTATATCTCTCAACAACAAGGTATAGTTAAAACTTCGGATCAAAATAGTTCAATAGATGAAGAACAAATCATTATCAAACAACCAATGTGAGGTATGTCACAGCAAAAGAAACCATACACGCGGCGCCCTTTTTTCCATAATAGAAAACATATGGATTTCAATGGCAAATATGAGTTGGCACAATATGTAAATGAAGAATTGTATTGGTATGAGACCATGTTTCTGCAGTATTAACCGGTTGAGTTTTAAGAATCTAGAAAAGATCGGACTAAAGATCATTACAATATGATCATATATATGTACAACGAAATGAGAAGACAAAAACATGAGCTAACAAAGTTTAGACAATATCAAAAACTAGAAAATGACTGGAGTGACAACCAAGGTTTGATACTGCTGCTTAACTGTTGTTATTCTCATGCATATAAATATGTATCTTATTCAATGATATTTACTAATCGCGTTTCCGCCTGCAATATCGTGTGCAGGGCAAAGAGCAGGAATCATGGACTATACTGTGTTTGATGACCTAGATCCTTCCCATGTTCATCGAGAAGGTTGTCAAGGCAAAGGTTTTATATCCAATATATATATATATATTGATACATTAACTAAGTTGTAGTCTGTTTTAATGTACATACACTTAAGACTATAACGATAGGTTGAGTCGGGGCCGTAAGGCCCCGGTGATACCTAGTAAAATGGTATAAAATATTAGTAATAAGATGGTTAGTCTTCACATACTTTTGTTGATGAAATCCTCGTAGATGTCTTTATTTATCGGTGGTTACTATTTAACTTTAACAACAACAATGCATGCACTAATTGGGAGGATAAGCTTGGTCCATAAGCTTGGGGGGACCCATATTGAGAGGGACCTCGTATTGGTCCACGATACAGTTTTTCCTCCTGCTCACACCACGGCGTGCCTACCGAGAGGGATGCCTTGTTTTCTTACTGGATTTCTCACGATGTGTTCGAGTTCCATCATAAGGACATAGTGAAGTTAGAGTTGTTCCCTTGGTCATCATGATGTTGCACGGCGTGTCCTTCCTACTAGCTCTTATGTTGGTGGTGTGTATCATCGTTTAGACCTCCTTGCAGCCGACTAGAAACGCGTCAATGGTATGCACAACGTCGAGTATTTTCTTCCTACTGAATTCATTCAAATGTTTGGAAGTATGGAGTGAGCATCTTTCCGGACAAATATTTTAACAGAACGGGTTACCTACACGTTCCAAGTTTTAATGTAATACTTGGTATCACAGCCAGTAGAGTTAATAGAATTGTATAAAAATTTAACAAAAAGTTACATAGGTTGTTTAGAGTCGATGAGGCTCTTCTTCCATGTTTATATTTGGCATTTGAAGTCTCATTATCTTGTCACTTGTGTCTTGGTCAAAATAAATCAACAATTTAGATTGATCCCAAGTATTCATTGTGGTTATAAATTGACTTACCTTATTTAAGTTTTTAGCTCCAGCAATCGGCTTTGTTATAGGTGGTTTAATACCTGGTATCTAATAATCCTCCCAAATATCAACGTTTTCACCATTACCAATTTTCTAGAAACAATTCTTCTTTATCTAGTGAACACCTGTGAGAATTCCTTTAAAACTCCAACTATCCTTCTGTTTATGTTTAGTGTTAACATGTACTATATCACACTTAGGGTAATATTTATCTTTTAAGATGGTGGCCAAAGAGAAGAGGGGTTCTCTTTAAGTTTTCATCCTGTTTTTTCTACCATGGAAAGGTTGAAATGCTACATATGTTAAGGGCCTAATTCTCTGAATCAAAGGTTTACAAATGGACTCTCAGGCCTTGTGGTACACATATGGAAAGGTTGAAATGCTACATATGTTAAGGGCCTAATTCTCTGAATCAAAGGTTTACAAATGGACTCTCAGGCCTTGTGGTACACATTCTTTTTACCATTTACATTCTTTCCTTTCTCATTTTCCCCACCGAAAATCTATTTGCATTTTGGTTATGGTGTTACAAATTTTCATTGGTATTTTGAAGCAATCCATTTGATACACACTAACATTCCTCCCAGCAACATTTAAATTTTTACCTTCTTAACTCAATAATTTGTTGCTCATTTTATCAATCGTAGGTTCAAAACTTTTTATATTAAATCAATTAGTAAACAAAGCAGATCCTAGAAATTTATCGTTGAGAGGAACAACATTTATCCCTAAGACCTCGTCTGTAATACTATGGGCAGTTTTAGGACTAAAAAAGACATCAGACTTGTTAAAGTTAATTAGGTGACCAGAGGCAATTTGAAAGTTCTTAAACAGAGTGACTAGATTATGACTATTGGTAGCATTATCCTTGCAGAATATTAAACAACCATCAACAAATAATAAATGACTAACAATAGGAGCGTGGTAGTAATTTTAATACCTTTTAAAAGACCTAAAGCTCCAACATATATTATTATTCTAGATAATGCCTCCATACAAAAGGGGAACAACAAGAATATACAGGACCTCCTGCCACAGCCTTCTAGTAAGCTTAAAGAAATCAGTTTGGGGACCCATTTTTCAACACATCAAGAATAGTTGTACAAATACATTCAAAAATTAGATTACACCATTTTTAATTGAAACCTAAGTTAGTCATAATTTGAATTAGAAAGTCTCATTTTACCGTATCGTTCGCATTTGACATATCAATTTTAAGACCCATCAACCTTTTCTTACTTTTAGTATTTCTCATTTTGTGAATCAATTCATGGGAAATTGCAATGTTGTCTGAAATTTGCCGTCCAGAAATGACGACAGATTAGAAAAAAAGATATTATTTTATCAAGCATCTACTTTCCATCAGTTTAGAGAATAAGTGGTATTAGCCAAAGCAATGGGTATAAATTCAGCAAGTGTAGTTGAATTCAGAGTTTTTGAACGAATGATGTAAATTAGACATTCATCTCTTTATATATGTGTTCATTTTCAAAAAAAAAAAATGGATCATAAGAGTTTAGTCATGTCCAATTGTTTCCCAATTTTGTTGAACAAAATTTGAGAAGAAACCAAGTCTCACAGAAAAGATAATTTTTCTAATATCATGCATTATAGGGCTAATATAAAGAATATCATTACCAATATCATTGATACATTTAATAATGAAATAAAGCATGATCTAATTAGTTTTAGGATTCACAGTCATAGCAATGTTATGAAAATGGTTGGTTATGCATGCGGCAATTTCACTTATACTACTAACCTGATCTTTGTTTTCCTTTGGAATGATCTCCATTTTATTTCTTTTAAACCTCTGTTTAGCTCTAGTTTGGATATACCTTGTATTTCTATCTCATAAGGCTAGTTTTTGGTCTCTACTCTTGTTTTTCCAGAATTTTCCCTTAAACTCATACCAGGTAGTAAGTTCGTCCTTAGACTTATCACGATAGTTCTGTTTTTTGTTTGTTCGATCCAAATTTTTCTTGACGAGTTATGTATTAGTATCGATGTGATTAAAATTGGATTTATTCCAAATGTTAATATAATATTTAACTGTGAAAAGATTTTTGTCCCGGGTAAAAGCAGGGTTCCAACAATCTTGAATAAGAGGTTTACCTTGTTCATACTTCATCCAATCACCAAAATATTTAAAAGGGGCGGCCTCATCGTTCCAAGTATTACGAGTATTTAAACATATAGGATCATGGTCACAAATCAAAGGACCGAGGTGGCTTAAGTTAGAATTACGAAAACAAGAATTCCAACCACAGTAATAATAAAGTAAATGTAGCTAAGTTAACAATCAACACGCGAGATTACGTGGTCCAGCTTTCGCTTACGTCCACGGGGTAATGAGTAGTGATTGTTATTAAGGTTTGAGTCTGGTTACAAGCTCTCTAATGCTATAAGAGGAATGAAATTAAATCGAATATAATTACAAGAATATGATCTCTAAGTATTCAATACAAGTGTAAGCTCTTCTTAGTTCTCTCTCTTAGTAATTGTGTGTCTCTTCTTTGGAGGAGAGGCTGAGTATTTATAGCACTTCCTCAATCCCGGACATCTTTGTTGTCTTTAGCTCCATCGAGATCTGATGGTCTTCGGTCAATCTTGAACCTTCGTTGGCCGCTGACCTCGTCCATCCAAAGGATGCCACGTTATCGACTACACGTGAGAGAAGAACATACGCCAGTTCTCTTTACTGTTGCATTTATTGTCAAATCGACCTCTCAGCCGCCTCTGACGTGTAGACACCTCCGTGTGCCTAGGCTATGTTCTACATCTCATCCATCACCGTCGATCTTCATCTACCCAGTGATGAGATAAAGTAGCTTTGGGGTCGTTTGGGTGTATCGCGGGCTCATCAATACTGCTGAGCCCACATTGCAGCCTCAAATCCGATCAATGAGCAGTTGCCACGTGAACAACCATTATTCGGTATTCACAGTTTGACCCTTTTTTTTCTTGCTCCAAGAGGAGGATGAGAAGAAATTTATCATTACTCCGCCGTCAATTGTTCAGTCTCTTCGGGTGGCCCCTTTCGGTACGGTCGTGCAATAATTGCTCCTATAAATAGGAAGCTTTACAGAAGAATTTTCATAACTCCTTTTGTTTTACTTGTCTCTTTCTTCTGCAAATACACTCTGCAACTGTTCATTTTCTTTGGTGATTCTCCGAGTCTCACTTTCTTTTGATCCAACTGCTAGGATGTGTCTGCCAAAAGGAGTAAGTTTCTGGTTTCTTTTCTTCCTGCTACTTATGTTGATGTGTGTAGTGGCGGTCTTACATGCATCAATCATGATTTTTCATGATTTTGGTTGCCCCTTGACCTGATCATTTAAGATTTATCTTGGGTTTTGTTTGTTCTTCTAGATTTTACTTCATTTCCCCCTCTGTGATTTTAAAAATGGTGTCTTTTACCTTGTGATTCACCATAATCTTCTTTTGATGATGTACGCTGATTTTGAGTGGTTTCAAGGTTATCCTCTTGATTTGGGATTGTGATATTTGCTGGTTTTGATACTTTTGTCATGATTTTAACAGACTTGAATATTGATCGTATCTTCCTTTCTGCAATTGTCAATCTCATATGACGAAGAAGATACATGTGCGTAAGGAACCGGAAGGTAAGTCTGCTCCTCAACCTCCTTTACGTTTCGCTCATCCCGATGCTACCCCCTCTCCTTCATCCTATTTCTCCAGAGATGCCTGCTAGAGCGGAGGAACCTGAGTTACCTGTTGAGGATCTCCCTCCTCCACCTCCTTATGAACTTTTGAGGCTGCAGCTATATTCAAAGGATAGCTATCATCATTGGACTATAGCTCAAATTAGAGAACTTATCGTTTGGACAAGTTCGATGTCTCTTTTCCTGATGGACCTGACGTTCTTACGGAGTCAATGATTCAGTCTTTTCCTTATGATGAAAACAACCTGCTGATTAGCGTAGGTCAGTTGGTTGCCGGTCTGCTTCTTTCTTTGTTTAATAGGATTGATCCTTTCTACTATGATGTGCTCTTTTCCCGGGATGATCCTGCTAACAATACTTTTGTTCGGGGAATTATGAAATATATCGAGAATTTCTGGCGTGTGCTTTATGAGTGTTGGTGTCATAGCAAGGGTAAGAGCAGTCTCAAGTCTTACAAGCCTTTTGCTGATGAGAGGTGCCGGAAGGACGATTATACTCCTCAAAATTTCAACCGTACATATGCCGATTCTGTTCAACGAAGCAATCTTCTGCCTTGGAGTGTTGGCCCACGCCTTATTCATGTTACAGCGAAGGATATCAAGAATGGTGATACCCTTCGCTTGTTGGAGGAGATCGACAAGACCGGTTTGACCATAGTTCCTTACAGTGAGGATACCATTTTTCCTGTAGAGGAGCGTCTTTGGAAATATCATGACTATAGGTGGATGCGGACCCCTATCAGAATAAAAGGTCCTTGGGCTCGTGGTTTTACCATAACAGATCCTTTTATTCATCGTGCTTCCTCCTCTTTGCCACATAAGTATGATGATTACAAGCCCTGGGTTTTTAACCCACATGTTTATGCTGAGGTACCTTGGTCTTCTTTATCTTTTCTGTATTTCAGCTATTTTTATGATGCCTTAGTGGATTTTTAGGTTGTTCCTGTGTCTTCGGTTGGTACCCGCGGGTCTGAGGGTACATCCATAAGTCAACGTACTCCCAAAAGGAAAGCCAAAATTGAGACTCTTGTGCCTGAAGTTTCTCTTTTGCCTGGGGGTAAGAATTTGTATTATCATTCGTAAGATTGTACGTATTATGACCCCAATGCTTACCCATCTCGTGGATTTACAACGTTCGAGAAAAAGGGGTAATGGACCATCGATCGTGGTAGAAGTGAAAGAATCTGATGAGGATATTGAGGATACTACGGAGACTCCTCCTAAATGTGACATGGAGGAAGATTTTGAGAAGCTCCCTAAAAGTGTTGATGAGTCAGGTGGGGATAATATTCAAGTTGATTGTGTGCAGGTGTTTATTGAAGATCTAAGAAGATTTGAAGACAAGAACAAGTGGAGTGCACGTGCGTTGCACGTCGGCAAACAATACGCTCTAACATACGATGTTCCATGTTCCCAAAAATATGACGCTACAATAAAATATTTCTCAGCAAGATACTAACAATAAATATTATTATTTTTTTCCATTTAACATTAAATCAATCAAAAATACATCACCTAACATTATCACATAATTTCAGGACATCTTGAAAAACAACATTTCTGGTACACGTTCCAGCAACATCTGGAAGAGCCCCATTCTTAACTAATACTTTTGTTGTGATTCTTGAGACTCCCCTGGACAAAGAAACATACAACTGTCCATGACTAAACACATGTTCTTGTAGATAAACACCAACATGTGGTATGGTCTACCCTTGAAACTTGTTTATCGTTAGAGCAAAACTTGCACGAACTGGAAACTGCTTTCGTGTAAGCTTAAAAGGCAATTTTGACTCTTTTGGGGGATCCATGGGTATCCTCGGAATCAACACTCTCATCCCTGAGCAACTACCTGTAACAATTTATGCATCGATAAAATGTGAATAGTCTTCGACACAATAACCTTGTGCCATTGCAAAATCCACACTTTGGATCAAGGTTTCTCAAGAGAATAATTGGAGCACATATCTTCAATATAAGCTTGTGGGAGGTAATCCACCTGGAGCAATAGTGTTGAGAAAATATTTTGTCCACAAATTCTTGGGATCATCTGTTACCGTATCAAAGGAGTGATACACTACCTCGGCTCCCGGGAATATTTCAATAACTTTCTGATTGAGCTTTTCGACAACGTCATTCTTTGGAGTTATCAAGGCCCTCTGACTCATGTAAACTTTGTCAAATGCATTCTCTTCAAGTCTTGGAAAAACCTCGCCAATCAATCTCTTAACCGCCTGCTCTCCATCACATTCCAACACAATGTCATTTGGAAGTTTTACCATGTCTTACATAACATAGGGCTCAACTCTATCTCCAATGCGAAGCAAGAATTCGGAGAAGTCGGGATCCAACCTTGAACGCATGTTTTCTTGGAGATGAATTACCTTGACATCCTTCCAAAATTTTGCATTGGTTAAGCATGCACTTACTGCCTGTGCTCGGGTGCCACGTTCAATTACAGGCAATACTTGACAAAAATCACCACCAAAAACCAAAATCTTACCTCCAAACGGTTTCTCGAATTTAGTTACGTCTCTTAATGTTCGATCTAAAGCTTCAAATGCATATCGGTTTGCCATTGTTGCTTCGTCCCAAATAATCAAGCTGGCCTTTCGAATGAGATCTGCTAAATCAGTGTCCACTGGTATGTTACACGAAGATGTTGAGTCAGCTGGTACAGGTATCTTGAACCTAGAATGAGCGGTCCGCCCACCTGGCATCATGGTTGCAGCAATTCCTGATGTCGCCGTTGTAATTGCAATAGTCCTTCAGTTCTTAGATAGGCCAGTATCGCCCTGTACAGGAAAGTTTTCCCTGAACCACCCGGACCATCAATAAATAATATAGAACTTTTATGGCGATAGACGGATTTCACTACCCTGCTTAATAAGAGTTGATGCAATTACAAACCAAGCTTAAAATGAATGAATCGTGGCGAGTATACATTAGTCAAATTGAGATTACAATATAAGTATGTTGTAGCGAATTTTACCTGTCAAAAGCATGCCTCTGGTCGTTATTTAGCCGGCCGATGGCTGACAAATCTTCTGGAGGAATAGAAATCGATTTTTCTTCCATGACCAAATCATTTGTTCCTGAAGTGCCTACGTCTTCGGTGATGGTTGGGAACTCATACTTCTTCATCAAATCTGGACCAAGAGTAGAACTAAGTTCCCGTAAGAGAAGATTAATAGCACCTTGTTCTTTGTTGGAACAAAGGTGATCTTCAATCTTGTGTGGAATAAATTCATCCCATAATTCGCGAACTCCAGTTGGGTTCCATAAGGCTAACATCGTGCAGAAAAGCCTTCTCAAAGACGAAGGCATCTGCACTTGTGTTGCTTCAAGGAGTGTATCGCGCATGGCAGTATCACTTTATAACAAACCAAGATGTTGTGCCACTTCTTTGTACGTCGAAAAGGTAATAGAACCTACCTTCAGAAGTTCCTCATAAGAAGTTGGGCCCCTAACATGATTCAGCAGAAGTCTCAAATAGTAATTGTCAGTGCGAGTTGAAACAACATTAACTCTTCCAATGACTCTGTTGTTGCGCCGCCTTCTATTCCACTGCCTTAATGACTGATCCCATACATAATTCTCCGGAAATTCCTTATATAAAAGGGTTCTTGCAAACTCATCTTCTGCATTTTTCTTAAAATAATCGGTCAGCTTTGTACGGGATGCCCTCTCTTGTTGTAGTACATCTCACACAGTCCTCCCTTCTGGAAGTAAAATCTTTTGATGATCCTTGAGGTATATTTGTAATGAGACTACAGGTGGAGAAATTTTATTCATCTGATACTTGTATATTCTCCAGAGTGCTTCTTGCGGGCAGATCCAACGGGCATCTACAAACTGCTTGATTTCATCTTCGACTTCTTTCTCGCTAGAAACCTCCATACACACACAATCTACCCCTTTCCAAACGTACTTGTACAAATACTTTACAGATTTAACAGTTGAACAAATTTCCACATTGATATGGCAGTCATACTTCTTTAAAAGCCATAGATTATACGGTACGACCCAACTGTTATTCACCACTTTCCTATTGTGGAGTGTAACTTCTATACCATCATCTCGCCTTCTATAGACTAGATACGTATCCTCTCCTTCTAAGTTGCTGGTGCAAAATTCTTCGGAAACTTTTTCTTGCACTTCCTGTTCTTCTTACAGACATTATCAGTCGACAACGAACATGGCATATGTATCATATGTTTCAGGACAGCCTCGTAGAGCTCTGGTTCAACATTCGGATCGGGTATTTCTGCTCGAACAACTGTATCATAGTCATCTGGGCTACATAGCTTGTCTCTTTCATCGAGAATGATAAGAATATGTGCGTGTGGCAGACCTCTTTTCTGAAACTCAATTACATGAACATGTGCAACAACCTTTCCCAGAACCCCCTTAGTGAACAGATCTGTCTTTAGTTCTTCAAACTTAGAATGAAACACTCTCGTTGTCAAGTCCGGCCTGTCATGTGCCTATTGCCCTGGTTTTAAATTCTTTTGGATTTCCTCCCACTTAGGATTACATGTCATGGTTATAAAAAAAGTCAGGCTTTCCGTATTTCTGAACCAATTCCATAGCTTCATAATACCTTTGGTGCATATCACGCGGGCTTCCTGTGTAACTTGGAGGCAGAATAACCCGCTGTCCAATATCATCTGCAAAGAACCACCACAATTTTAGAGAAATCTGAAAGAGAAAGGAAGGGACAATCCAATTCAAAACCATCCAATTCTAAGGGAAGTTTCTCTAACCCATATATGTATATAGTTCTGAATTACAAATGAAATAATAATGAAGTAAGAGAAGTTGTGAATAAGTTCTTATGAAATGGAAGTCAGAGGAATTTTAATCTACAATAGAAATGACAAAACTTCAACTAATCGCAGTCTAACTTATATAATCATAGCCTTTGAATTATTGTTACCCGTGTTTGCATCTGCGGCGTCAATAGCGCCGGAGTACCAATCATCTCGGAATGTCCTTTGGTTATCTCGAACCCATCTTAACTTCATTGTTGAGATCTTCACGTAGTTATCGACCACATACTGCTGTAGCAGTTTCCCAGCAAGTAACAGAATCGAGTCATCATTTTCTCGAATCTAATGACATCGGGTCAATTAGTTAGTAACATGCAATCAAAGATTCTTAAGTCGGATAATTTACTCATTCAAAGTAAATTATCGTTACATGTAGCATATATGCATAATATGCTCGACAACTAATCCTTCTATCGTTGTCCGAGAAAATTGTCAAATCCCAACCAAAACTCCCATAAGGAAGTAGCAATGGGTATTGAAGTGGATCGTAGAAACATGTTGTGTCGGGTACATTCAGAAGTTGCCCGGAATTCATTTCAACGATAATGTCTCTGGGAAGCACTTCACTCGGTTCTTCTCCACCAACTAAGATAGCAGCTACTTGCGATGATGTTGGCATGTTATATTGACGAGGATATGTTGACTGCTATTTTATATGTAGACGAACATCGTGCAAGTCATTACCTTGTGAAATCTGGCGAATAACACGTACATACGGGTTTCACCTGTCCAACATTCCTTTTAAGATAGTTAGCACTTCCCTGTTAAGCGGTTCTTCAATTGTTGTTGACTCCTGAGCCTGTTCCTTGCCCTTGTCATTCTTGGCAGCAAACTGTTGTTCTTTCAATCGGTTCTCCAATTCATGTTCGGTGTCGTATATATATATTTGAAGGAACCTGGGTCTATCACTTGGTTCTGGAATGAGACTCCCAATCTTGTGATACATAGTCTCAAATAGAGAAGGGCAATTGCATTTCTTTGTCTTCAAATCTTCTTAGATCTTCAATAAACACCTGCACACAATCAACTTGAATCTCTTGTGATCAATCACGCACAGAACGGAGTCTGTTAACAATGGATTATCACAAGACGTCTTTAGAAATACAAACAGCCTAAAGATCCCCGTCGAAACTTCGATCTGGTTTGAGTGAATCTTATATCAGAAAAGAAGATTCTCAAGCATAAACAAACTAGGTGCAATCAAAGTTCAACAACCATTAGTCAATCAAATCAATCTAAAACTAATAATAAACTGCAATTATCTAGTTTCCCACCAATGGTACTCGTAGAGCTTCCCAATCCCAAAGAAGTCTTTAAAACGAGCGTTCGTAAGAGATTTCGCCTAATTAGGTACTTTCCTCTCCGGATATACGGCTCCACCAGTAACAACACAACAAGGTAGTTTTGTTGGCTCTGAGGATTAGTTTGCTAGAAATGCAAACTTCAATATTTATAGACCAATGAAGTTTGGACACCAAGGAATTTCCAAAACCGAATATTCTCAAAGATATGCAATAAATACCAAATCGTTTTTCATAATTTCTGGAAATGCTCTGTCCAAATATTGACCAAAATCTCAGTAGAAAATCTCCAATTAGTAAAAGCACATTACCAATTTTTATTTTCTAAAGATATGCATTTAATTGCTGGAAATTAAAAGCATATAAAACTAAAAACCTTAATTAAAAGATTCTCAATTTATTTCGATCCGGGATTCTCCTTTAGCTATTAAGGAATATCTTTGAACAATAATAGATAAGAATTACTGCACGTGTTCAAAGTATGTCGACATCTTTACTTTGTAAATCCTCTTTCATATTTACAATCTTGGAACCGATTTGCCACACATCCAAACAAGTTTAGAATTGGTTCATATGAATTCCAAGAACTATGTGATTGATAAAAAATATTCAATCACCATTCATGGGTTTAACGGTTCTACCAAAAAAAGTTTCGGTTCTACCTCCAAGTGGCTACTAGGATCGGTCACATTAGTTTCCAAAACTTTGTTAACTAAGTACCAGGATCGGTTACCACTATTTATGGTACTTACTTGTGATCGGTTGCACAAGTTATAGGATCGGTTACACCAATAACTAAAACTTGTTAACCTACTACAAGGATCGATTACACTACTTGTGATTAGTCCCACCAAGTACTAGGATCGGTTACCCAATGACTAGAATTGATCACACCAATTACAAATATCGATCATACCATTTCAGGTGATTACTTAAGATTGGTTTCACTAATAAAAGTCATACCTATACATAAGTCTAGCCTTGTGAATAGTTTTACCAAGATACATAAACAAGTTATGAGTGGTTATACTAAACACACATATTGGTAATCCAAATATTTGCAATGAATAACAATACCAATAAGCCTAGCGATTTCCCTTTCGATTCACAAAATAATTTTATGAATGTACTTCCTTTAAACGAATGTAAAAAATTGTTTCCTAGGACGAAATCTTCACCCATACCCATACATAATTACAATAGCATTCATACGATTATGTCGATGTCTTATATACCAAGTTCAAAAGATAGGTGTTATACTTCGTATTGTAATTCCTTAAAACTACGTCTAACTAGAGTATAATCATACACAGCTTCGCAGTTATGTTTTCAATATAGCACGACTTGAAAGATACATTAGGAATGAAACAGTTCAAGTCAAAATATTACTAACCTCAAGAGGAAGGATGATGTCGTCATTGTAGCTCTTTACTTCTTCACATTCTTCAAGTCTTCGAGTAATACTTGTATGTCTCATATCCTAATAACTTTCTAGTAAACCTATACGAAGTTGACTCTAGTAAATAATCAAGTGACTCTTTAAATGAGTTTTGGTTCACTAAAATATGACAACCAAACTTGACATACCAACGCTTGGTGGGTTCAACCGAGCTATGCTCTAACAAAAGATATGTTCATTGGTGGTCAAGCTTCTAGGGAGGCTGATGATGTTCTGTTCAAGGCGATCATTCGAGATTCAAAGAGTCCTTTTGCACCCATTATTGCCCCTTACCAGATTGAGAGTTCTTAAGAGGCTGGTAGCAAGATAAAACTTTGATGAGCCATTTCAATCTGACCAAGGATTTATTCTTGGATCCTGATTATTTTCGTGCTTGCCAAGGCTTTGGGGAGCCGCAAAGGGGTAGTCTTCAAGATATGGAAGCTTTCATGGATAGCTACGTGGAGTTTTTGCCCCGCTTAGCCATGTTTTCAGTGTGGTTATCATCTATTCTTTTTCCCTTGTAAATTTTCTTCTTGTTGCTCCTTCGTGACCCTTTGTTTGTTGTTCTTCAGACTGTTCGTCACACGAATGTTAGCTATGTGTTGTCCAAGTTTTACAAGGCTAAGGCTACTCAGCTTCGCGTGTTGTTGGAGCAGGCTCGGAATGAACGCGACTCAGTGGCTGCTTAACTTAGTGCCCCTGGTCATCAGCCAGATTCTCTTAGGGTTTCTTCGTCTGAGAAGGTATCATATTTGAATTCTGAATTGAAGATGGCTCAGTTGTCCCTGGAAGCCTTTGTTATTGCTCTGGGTAAGGCTCGTGAGGCGCGCGATGCAGCTGAAAAAGCTCCTATAATAGGCAAGCTTCCTATTCTTACGAAGCTGATTCTTCCCTTGCTAAGGGTACCTCTACTATAATAGGCAAGCTTCCTATTCTTTCATTCATATTTTCATTAGCTTACATAGTCGTATTCGGAGGTGCCCTACTGGTACCCAGAGGGAGGCTCCGGCGAGTTATGTAGTCTTCGCAAGAAAGTGTCAAGACTTGAATCCGACGTTTGGTATTATCAGAAGAAATCAGACAGACTTTTGAGGCTTGGTGTCCGTGATCAGGCGCAGCTTGTTCTTGTCTCCGCGCATAATGTAGACTTATTTAGGAGTATGGACCTTCTTTGAGAAGATACCGATAAGGCCCTTAAGTGGAAAGAAGACTTGATTGTGAAACAAAAGGCTGATATACTTTTGTTATAGAAACGTGTGGTTGCCCAAGAGATAATTCATAAATACACAAATGCTGATTTTGAGGAGGCGTGTTCTTCCTCTATAAGGGTTACTGCAGAGCGTAATGTCATGCAGTTAGAGGTCCATGCACTTAAGAGAAACTTGCGATGGGTGCTTCGTCCTCTACTTCTATGTCTTATACGTCCCTTGCTAGAAGAACATAAGAAATTGAAGATCTTAATAATCGAACCTTGTCTTCAGAAACGCTTCCCCGAGGCTTGACCTTAGTGATCTCGAAATGGAATATGAGAAATTAGTTGAGTAATTTAGTGCTAAGGATACTCAACGTGCTGAAGCGGAGCATAGCTTAGAAAATTCTCTTACCCATGCCGGAGGTAGTCTAGGATTTTTTTCCAGCCCATTCTTTTTTGATTCCGAAGGTTACTAGCTCCTTGCTTTGCAGATCTTCAGGAGCAGATGGTTGATTTGAGTGCTATAAGGTCAGCAATCTAACTGGGCTGCTTGAGGAAAAAGATAAGCTTCTACATGATCAGCATGAAGCCGTTAAAGATGCCAATTTATGTGTTGCTGCTTTGGACGAGGATAACTTTCGCCTGAGGAATTGTCTCTCTGAACAACGTCTTAAGGCTGCTCAAGATATGAAGGCTCGTAAGAATGAGTTGATACAGTTTTATGAAGAAGCAGCCAAGAAGCAGATTAATGATTTCTTTGAGCAAGCGGAGAGGCAAGTTCCTGGGGTTCGCTTTCCCCGCCTCTAGTATCTTTGATGTTGATGTCTTTGCTTGGACCATCTTTCCCTTATTTGCACTTAAGTAGGATTTCCTGTTTTGCGACTATGTAACTCCTCTGCGGAGGTATTCCTTTGACTGAGATGTATTTCTCTTTTGTTAGTTTGTATTTTGTGTTTCTTTCCTCAAATACTCTTATAGGTTGGTTGTTCGAACAATCCTCCGTGTTGTAATGGAAAAAATTTATTTCGGTTATGAGTGTTTTCTCTTAACCTTCGTGTTTTTATTCTATAAATTATATACATGTGAGAGTGATTACTACAAGTTAGCAGAATTTCGCGCTCGTTGCTGAGGCATTTTCATGCATTTGATTGGAACATTCATCATCCTATCAAGCCATCCTTTGGACAGAAGGTGGATAGTGGCGTGGTTCCGATGGGTGGTGTAATATATACATTATGAACGCCCCATGTTCAGCCTAAAGGCTGCTTTGCTTCGGTAGGGTTATCTCTTTGGTGGATATCTTACATTGCTCTTATGCTCCTTCCTTCGGACTGTAGTCCTGGGGATCCGAGATGACATTTGCGCATTATGTCTTTCCCTACCCTTGTATTGCCGTTAATGGCGAAGGGTATATATTAATCCTGCTTTATTTATGTACAAATGAAAAAACGGGGGTCTAACAACCACACCCAATAATTCGTTCGGCAATCTGTATGGACTAACTCCAATATAATTCCGAGAGAATCAACTAAACAGTCAGACTCAATCAAGGAAAATATATCCAAGAGTTATATCTCCGTTTCTCAATACAATCTGCAATCAAACAGAAAGGGTTCTGTGAGCCTGATTGATATGAGAAACAACTTGAACGGTACCAAAGACCAATGTTCAAGTGTCAATCAATTTATATCAACAACCAAAGGTTGGATTATCTAATTGAGTGAACTATGCACAACCTGTGATATTTTAATTATATAAACAAAAATAATGCGCAAAAGAAATAACACAGACACCATAAATTTTGTTAACGAGGAAACCGCAAATGTAGAAAAACCCCAGGACCTAGTCCAGATTTGAACACCACGTTCTATTAAGCCGCTACAGACACTAGCCTACTGCCAATTAACTTCGGACTGGAATATAGTTGATCCCTAACCAATCTCACATTGATCAAGGTATGGTCGCGTTCCTTACGTCTCTAAAACCCAGCAGGACTCTACGCACTTGATTCCCTTATCTGATCCCACCCACAACTAAAAATTGCTATGACCCAAAGTCGAAGACTTGATAAACAAATCTGTCTCACACGGAAAAGTCTATTGAATAGATAAATTTGTCTCCCACAGAAATACCTACAAGTTTTGTTCCGTCTCTTGATAAATCAAGGTGAACATGAACCAATTGATACACCGGTCTTATATTCCCAAAGAACGGCCTAGTAATATCAATCACCTCACAATAAATTAATTGTATGGTAGTGGAACAAGTTATTGTGGAATCACAGAGAATGAGACGAAGAGCTTTGTGATTACTTTTTATCTTACCTATCGGAGATAAATCTCGAGCAAATCTTAGAGAAGATAGTACTCAATACGATAGAACAAAGTAAGATCAGGATACGCAACTACAAAGAAAATAGTTGGATCTGGCTTCAGAATCCCAATGAAGTCTTTAAGTCGTTAACCTATAATGGTTTTAGAAAAACCTAGGTTAAAGGAGAATCGACTCTAGTCACAACTAATATCACACAGGAGGTGTGGGGATTAGGTTTACCAGTTGCTAGAGTTTCCCCTTATATAGTCTTAAAATCAGGGTTTGATAACTTTGGGACAAAGCAATCAATATTCACCGTTAGATGAAAACCTGATTAGATTCAAGCCAATATCTTTCAACCGTTAGATGGTCTTGGCTTGTTACACAAATGAAATATACCATCATTTAGATATGGGTAACCGTACTTAAACGTGTATATTGAGTGGGATCAACAATAGTTAGCCGAAGTTATCCATATGAACACTTTTGTATTAACCTTGTTCATCTAACACTTCTAGATCACATATGATGATCAATCAAACAAGAAATGATAATCAAATGAATTTAATTGTGTTTCTCATAGAGTTTTTCAATTGTTTATATTCTCATAGAAGTATACAAGACACAATTGAACAAAATCGGTTTTGATTCAAGAGAATCAATTCATGAACATTTAGCCACGGTTTGCAAAGATTGCATTCCTTTTTATATAAAATGTATTTGTTCATGAGTATGAAATCATACATGACCGATTTTAGAACTTGAACCACTTAAGTTTGCAAACGGTTACGCAAACTTAAGTTCCGGACATTGGTCGAACTCAGTTGAAACCATACCCGAACGGGTACGCAAACTTGGTTCCCGGACTTTAACAGTTCAAACCGTTTGCGAACGGGTACGCAAACTTATTTTCTGGTTCCTGAATTCTGTCAAAACAGTTCGCACACTAAGTACACAAACCGTAATGTATCGAGACATGGGTTTTGTTCTAAACTCCCATTTCAACCATTGAAACATCCTTAGAAGACGACAATAGCTGTCTCACACAAACTATTAGCTTATAAGTAATTTTTAATTGATCAAATGATCAATACGAAATATTCTGAGTCTACATCAAATGACTGTCTCACACAAATCATGTAAGATGTTACAAGGCAATTTTCACAAGATCATCTTTTGACTTTCGTCAAGAATAATGATGAACATAGTTAAAGCAAAAAGCTTTCCAACACATATTTAGAGAAATAGATAAGCGAGTTATACTCAGCTCGAAATATCAAATGTTTATAATAACGAAGTATATATAGCTATACGACTTTGTCTCAATAGGAGATAGAATAGAATAAACTTATGAGTGATATATGAGTTTAAGTCTCCACATACCTTTTGTTGATGAAGTTCCACAAGCTCCCCTTAGTAGTTATTCGTCTTAAATCGATGAACGTCGTGAAGGCTAGGCTCAAGTACACATTCTATCATAATTCGAGACTTAGCTATAAGTAGACTAGAAATCAAGACTTATAGTTTTGATAACTAAACTTGACAAACAAGCTTGAGATAGCAACGCTTGCGATTTCGACCGAGCAGTGCTCTAACAATCTCCCCCGTTGTCAATTTTAGTGACAAACTATCAATACATATGGATTACAAAATAAATAAACTTTGGAGCTTCTCATCCAACATGCTTGATTTCCTTGGTTCTTCAACGTTCCTTGAATTCTTCGTCACTTCAAGTACTCCAACGATAATGGACGTGTTCAACTCAGTATCATTGTTGTTGAAGATCCGTAGCTATAACAATATATAAAAATAAGATGTTTTCGTATTGTTATATAGTGTCATAGTATTAGTACACAGCATCAAAGCTCAATTGTATCACAACTTTGACAATAATACTATGGTGATATGTATCACTCCCCCTTAGTCAATACTTCATCTCACAATGAAAACCACTCCCCCTTACATAATGATCCGTAAACCATGTGTATGTAGTGTGAACTACAAAATAATTCTCCCCCTTTTTGTCAATAAAAATTAGTAAAGGTACGAAAACTAACGGGTCCATAATGAAATTCTCATAGAGATTATTCATGACTAAACGAGAACATATCAACTTTGTTTCGATGATTTCACATAGTCGAAACTTAGTGTATTCATCAAGGAGTTTATTACGATACAAGAACTCCTACAATATTCCACGGCCGCACTCCCCACAAAGATTTGGAAACTAAGCACAAGTTCAATTAAGAACTCTCCCCCATAAAATGTCATTCCTAAAAGGAACAACAAGAGCGACCTTACTTTTACAAGAAAAGAAGGATTTCTTTAGACATTAACAAATAACATGAAACATGAATTTGTATCCAGAAAACTCAATTGAATTAACCACAAGAGAACCTTAATGATTAATTTAATCGGTAATGCTTAACATAAGAGAACTTAAGGAGCCGTACAGTACTTTCACATAGAAGTGGATCAGGTAAAGATCAATAATGCGGAATATTCAAAAGTCCATTCTATATTTTATCAATATTTGCATAAAGATATAAGTAATAGACTTAACTTTTGACATATATGGGACAATCATAGTTCACGGACGCAAACACACATATCCCATAATATTATTTTTGCAATATATAAAACCAATAAAGATTAAATACTGCAAAATCATCTTCCAAATAACTTAGAATTTAAATAAATAAATCTAAAACATTGCAAGATGAAATCGTTGGCAATAGCTATGTGTAATCACAATATTTGCTATTCCAAACCCTAGTTATCCTTCTTAAAACACAAGAATAAATTCTCATAAAAAGTTTCCTAGACAATAAGATCCTTGAAAAATTCTTTATCGTCCCCGAACTCCTTGTCGTCACCAGACATTGGAACATAAGGTTCATGAAGAAATGAGTCAATTCCAACGAACCTTCTAGACTGATGCCGAACCAGGGCCTTCTGAATTTCAAGAGTTCTTAAAACAATAGCCTTTATTTGTTGCATCTCCATCCTCGTTTCTTTCAACTCTTCAAGAATCCCAGAAAACTTCTGAAGATTTTAGGGAATAGCCCGTGGTTTCTTCATATTCTTCCTTTTTTTTTAAAGTTGTAGAGGAATGGGATTTATTTTCATGATTGATGACTTAACAATCATATTAACATCTTTTCCACCAGAAGACATGATGCTTGGAAACTCAATTCCAATATGAGATTGTGAGAGAACCACAATTCTAACTCCACAAGATATCTTTTGATAAAAAGAGTTTTCAGGGAAGGAAAAAAGAATGTAGGGTTACGAAACCTAAATACAGAGTAAGTAGGATTCGCGCACGACCAACTCTAAACCCTAAACAAAGTAGAATTGTCGATTTTAACCCTCTTTTAATAACCAAAAGATGGTCAACCTTTTCAATACCACTTTTAGGATATTAAATTATCAAAAATAAAGAAACAAAATTTAAAAAAAAATAAGCAAAAAAAAAAAAAAAAAAAAATCTTTCCTAAAACCCGATTGTGCATAACTCTTGTCTCTTTTGAATTCGGGTATGTGAGACAAGATGCACCATCAACAAACTTAGTTTGTGCTTGGGTGAACAATAATATATCCACCATGCAATTCCAATATGGAATTTTCAGTATTCCTTTTTAGAGACTGTTTAGACCTAGTTCTTTTCTGTAAAGTGATAAAAGCGGGGGTATAACAACCACACCCAATATTTCGCTTAGCAATCTGTATGGACAAACTCCAATATACTTTCTAGAGAATCAACTAGACAGTCAGACTCAATCTAAATAAAAAGTATATCAAAGAGTTTATATCTCAATCTCTCGATATGATCTTTACTCAAGCAAATATAAATCTGCGAGTCTTTATCAAAGAGAGATAACTTGGATGGTACCAAAAACCAATATCCAAGTCTCAATCAATTTAAATCAAAAACCAAAAGGTTGGATATTCTAATTGATTGAACAACGCACAACCTGTGATATTTCAATTATATAACAAAATATAATGCGGAAAAGAAATAACACAGACACCAGAATTTTTTTAACGAGGAAACCGCAAATGCAGAAAAACCCCAAGACCTAGTCCAGATTGAACACACATTGTATTAAGCCGCTACAGACACTAGCCTACTCCAAATTAACTTCGGTATGGACTGTAGTTGAACCCCAACCAATCTCACACTGATCCAAGGTACAATTATGCTCCTACGCCTCTGATCCCAGCAGGATGCTACGTACTTGATTCCCTTAGCTGATCTCACCCACAACTAAGAGTTGCTATGACCCAAAGTCGAAGACTTAATAAACAAATATGTATCATATAGAAAAGTCTATGGTAATAGATAAATCCGTCTCCCACGAATATACCTACAAGTTTTTGTTCCGTCTTTTGATAAATCAAGGTGAACAGGAACCAATCGATAACCCGGACTTGTATTCCCGAAGAACAGCCTAGTATTATCAATCACCCCACAATAATCTTAATCGACGCAAATGAAAAAAAGATATTGCGTAATCACAAACGATGAGACGAAGTGTTTGTGATTTCTTTTCTATCTTGCCTATCGGAGATATAAATCTCAAGCAAATTATTCCAATTATACTCAAATGCGATAGAAACAAAGAAGATCAGATCACACAACTACAAGAAAAGTAGTATCGGTCTGGCTTCACAATCCCAATGAAGTCTTTAAGTCGTTAACCTGGTTTAGAGAAGAAAACCCAAGGTTAAAGGAGAAACGACTCTAGCTTATGCAACTAGTATCATACGTAAGGTGTGGGGATTAGGTTTCCCAGTTGCTAGAGTTCTCCCTTATATAGTCTTTCAAATCAGGGTTTGCAATCAATGTTAGCTTGGTAACAAAGCATTCAATATTCACCGTTAGATGAAAACTTGATTAGATTCAAGCTAATATTTCTAAACCGTTGGATCGAAACCTTAGATTGTTACACACAAATGAAATGTCCAATTTTGGGTTTATGTAACCGTTCCCAAACATTAACATTTGTTGGTTCAATAATAGTTAACCAAATGGTTAGCCATATGATCACTCTCATATCAACCATATTCTTCTTCACCATAACTAGTTCAAATGACTCAAATGAACTAGTTAGAGAGTTGTTCAATTGCTTAGATCTTATGTAACTACACAAGACACAATCGAAGCAAAAACGGTTTGATTCACTCGAATCGGTTCATGAACTTTATAGCCACGGTTTGCAAAAGCATTCCTTAGTTTATATAAACATGAGTTCAAGAACAACCGGTTTTAGATATAACCTACTCAAGTTCGTGGAATGGGTTCGCGGACTTAAGCTCATGGAAGGAGTTCACAAACTCTAGCAGAAATTTTCGGGTCAAGAACTTCCGCCATTTCGCGGACTTGGCTCACGCCACATTTTGTTTCTCTTGATCAATAAAGTTCGCAAACTTTGGTTCAAGGAATAAGGACTTATACATATATGTGTTTCCACAATAGTGCTTATATCCTACCAAAGGTTATGTAATCTAAACTCTCATTTTAATCATTGAAACATTCTCAGAGAACGTTATATAGCCGTTATTCACATACCATTTTTCGTCAGAGCAATTTTCAAAGTGATTGAAACATAACATGACATTCGTCACTAGGTAAAGATGAATTTGGCTAAAGTGAAAGCTTACCAACACATATTTCGAGAAATAGATAGGCGAGATAAACTCGGCTCGAAATAGCAAATGTGTATAATGAAAGTCTATATATCAAAACGACTTTTTTCTCAAGAATAGGAGATAGAGTAAATAGATTTTTGAGTGACAGATAAGTTCAAGTCTCCACATACCTTTTAGTCGATGAAGTTCCACCAGTTCCTTGAGTAGTCCTTCGTGTTGTATGATGATTGCCATGGAGTTCTTGAGCTCAACTACACTTTCTATCCTAGTACGAGACCTTTAGCTATAGTAGGCTAGAAATCAAGACTTATAGTTTTGATCACTAACATTGACAAACATGCTTGAGATAGCAACGCATGCGAGTTCGACCGAGCAATGCTCTAACAATCTCCCCCTTTGTCAATTTTAGTGACAAAACTATTAATACATATGGAATACAATAAATAAATAAATAAACTTTTGTAGCTCCTATTCCACATGTCTAATCTTCAACATTACTCGAAATCTTCGTCACTTCCAAGTACTCCAATGATCCCAAAGGTTGTAAGTTTAGTATCATCGTTGTTGAAAATCTGTAGTTATAACAACAAGAAAATAATAGTTCTCAATCATTATTATACAATGTCATAATATCATTACACAGTGTCAAAGTTCAATTGTATCACAACTTTAACAACAATACTATGGTGATATGTATCACTCCCCCTTAGTCAATACTCTATCTCACATGGAAACCACTCCCCCTTACATAATGATCAGAAACCATATGTATTTATAGTGTGAACTACATATTAATTCTCCCCCTTTTTGTCAATAAAATTGGCAAAGGTACAAGAACGGGATCCTAATGAAATTTTCGAAAGAGACATTTCATGACCAAAAGAAAGAAACACATATCATCTTATTTAGATGCAATCATAAACTCGAAGCTAAATGCATTCATCAAGGAGTTTAAAGATACAAGACAACCCCTCAAATATTCCACAGCCGCACTCCCCACAAAGATTTGGCAATTAAGCACAAGTTCAAAAAGAACTCTCCCCCATAATATGTCATTCCCGAAAGAATAACAAGAGCGACCTTAATTTCGAAAGAAAATAAGGATTTCTTTGGACATAACAAATCCCATAAAATATGAATTTGAATCCAAAATATTAAATTAACCACAAGAAATTCATGATTAATTTAACCAATAATGCTCAACATAAGTGAACTTATGGAGACTCAGAAACACTCAATTAGATTAATCACAAGAGAACCCATAATTAATCTAATCGAAATACACAACCAAACTAATCACAAAAGTAATCAATTTAATTAGTCATACTCGACATAAGAGAATCTATGGAGCAATGACTAAGTTAATCATGAAAATAATCAACCCAGTCAAAAACGCTCAAACGTAAGAAAACTTATGGAGTTATAACTAAATAACTAAACAAGATGATTAATTTAGTTCAAAAATGCTCGACATAAAGTACCTTATGGAACAACAACAAAGCTAATCATAAAATAATCAACTTGGTCGTTTAGTGCTCAACATAAGACACATTACGGAGTCTCACAGTAATACATAAAATATGGATCAGGGAAGATCAATTACTGAGTAATACACAAGGATTCATTCTATTTTCCATCACTATTTGCATAACGACAAATAATAGACATAATCCTTGAAAACAAAATATTTTAACCTATCATGCGTCAATAATTGACAATATAGGCTTAACTTTTGTATTTGTCAAAAGTCTATTCATTCTTTTATCAATACATGCATATCGATATACGAAAGACTTTAGTTTTGACAAGATATGGGACAATCACGGTTCACGGACGCAAACACACATATCCCATAAATAATTGCAATATATAAAACCATAAAGATTAATACTTCAAAAATCATCTTCCAAACAAATTTAGAGTTTAAACCAATAAATCTAAAAACATGAAGATGAAAACGTTGGACATAGCTATGTGTAATCACAATAATGGCTATTCCAAACTCTAGTAATCCTTCTCAAAAACAAGAATAAATTCCCATAAGAAGTTTCCTAGGTATCAAGATAAACTCATAATGCGCATATAAGATGATTTGTCCTTAGAGGGTAGAATCAATCTTTTTCGCCCGTATTTACACCAAGAATAGCTACCAAAGGCGTATAAAAAGATTTTCTTAACAAAGAAGAACATACAAAGTCATTAACGACCATGCACCATAGTTCACAAAGGATGATTGTGAACATTCAAGAATCCTATAGCAATGCGTACTACTGCCCATTCTTGAACTTCCTTCTTTGTGATTCACCAACAACATTCTTGTAAAAGCTATAAATTAGCTTAGAAGAGTATTACTCCAAGAATCCAAGTGCCCAAGTCCAAGATAAGTGGAACAAGTGCGATGAAACGGAGCAAAACACTCAAACATAAGAGACAGGACAAATACCAATCTTAACTCATCCAAATTCAAGGTTTCTCATCATCATTTTGAATAGAATTGAAAGAGGAAGAGAATGCAAAAAGAATGAGGTCAATCCGAGTTCGGATGAAGAAGTTACGGCCAAAACAAGTTTACCGAATATCGACGTTAAGTATGCATACCGGTTTGCAAACGAATTTTCATGACCTGGGGGAGTATACAAACGCGTATGCATACTTAAACCCCTGGATTTTGATTTTAAATGATGTTATGCATACCAGGTAGGTGTACCATGAAGTCCAAACATCCCTAACTACTATTTTCAAACCTAAACATTTAAGAACCTTAAACACATATCAATTTAGGTAGAAATGAACAATAAGCAAGATACATAGATCAACACAAATCTTGCTCAGGTTTATAGACATACCTTTTTAGAAGAATCCAGTCGAATTCTACAACCTTACCGAACATAATCTGTGTGCCCCAATTCTTGTGCTTCCCTCACCGTATACATAACATGGCATTCCTTGGTGAGGATGCACTTACAACACAATCAAGTTGTGTTGGGGTGAACAACGTCTTGGTCACCACAAGTGACCTTTGGATTATCATAAAAGAGATCGCTTTTAGAACCTTTCACATCCAATTCCATTTTTCCAAAAAACTTGTTAAGTTCCAATATCATGGATACTGCCTTCTCCATAGTCATGGAATTTTCTGGAAGACCATTCCTTTTCACACTCAAAGCATTATTGGCTTTCTTTGGTACCCAATTCTGAGTGCTTTTAGGAACAACCAGAACCTTCTTCCCATTACTCTATTCTAGAATTCTCGGAAGAGAATTGGATTGACTATTCTTTTGCAAGTTAGTCTTTCTCCAATTGGGAGCATCGGATCTTGTCTTCGTCTTTACGAAGTTATCCTTTTGATAACCATTACGATTGTGAAAAGGATTCGTATGACGTTTATAGGTAAAACTAGGATTATCACAGCACTGATTCCTTTGCCTAAAGGTTGGACAGTTACAACCTGTAACGTTAAGGGTATTAGTCTTAACATATGATCTTGGTTTCACAACTTCTTGTGATGCCCAAACAAGAACATCATGAAGTTTCTCATTCCTTATACGGAAATGACATCTCCTTTCCAGGTGACCTTTATTTCCGTAATAGTGGCAAACATAAGGAATGTTCTTACCTCGATCCGTGTGTGCTGACTTTGGAGGTTGTATACTTTGGTCTTTAGGACTTTAATGGCCGGTGAAGGTATTACACTTTTGCCATCAGTGGAAACCTTTTGTTGATAAGAATCACAGCCTTGACAGATTTTACCTCTTTGCTAATACTTGGAGCATCTATTCCCTTATAGCCCAATCCTCGTGTATCACGAGGATTTTTACTTGCTCCTAGCATAGTGGTTAATTTGATTGAACTAGTATTAAATTTTTTCAAGTCATCTTCCAACATCCTAATTTTATCAGGAGCATTATCTAAATCAGCCTCCAGGCGTTTTTCTCGAGCGAGATAAGCACTTTCTCTGTCATCAAAACTAATTTGTTGAGAGTTAAACCTTGCTTCAGATTCTACAAGTTTATCTTCCAACGAAAGAAACTTTTGATAAAGATTATCACATTCAAGTGACTTCATACGTAGGTTTTCCTCAGAATACTTGAGGATCGATTCGTTAGAACGATTCGAAACATAAACACCTGCGTAAAATCTTGTCAATTGCTTTTTTTTTCGACAGAGAGGAGTCAGAAGAGGTGTGACATGAGAAGTTGTCATCTTCTTCTTTTCCAACGAATTCAAAAACTTAACATACTCTGAGACTTCCTCATCAACCTATCTATCAATATCTGAATCACCTTCATCAGAAAGTTCATCCAACTGTTCTTCTAGGAGTGTTTCCCAGTTATCAACAGTTTTCACATTAAGAGAATATTTAGATATTGACATAGATGTGACAGTTTTCTCAGGTGAATCCAAGCTTTGAAAAACATCTGGTAATTTCTGATCTGGTACGCTATTAGAGATAGACTTGTTCATATTCAGATTGCTACAAACACAGACTTATGAGGTCTTAGCGTGTTTACCTGCTCTGATACCAATTGATAAAAATGGGGGTATAACAACCACACCCAATATTTCGCTTAACAATCTGTATGGACAAACTCCAATATACTTTCTAGAGAATCAACTAGACAGTCAGACTCAATCTAGATAAAAAGTATATCAAAGAGTTTATATCTCAATCTCTCGATATGATCTTTACTCAAGCAAATATAAATCTGCGAGTCTTTATCAAAGAGAGATAACTTGGATGGTACCAAAGACCAATATCCAAGTCTCAATCAATTTAAATCAACAACCAAAAGGTCGGATATTCTAATTGATTGAACAACGCACAACCTGTGATATTTCAATTATATAACAAAATATAATGCGGAAAAAAAAAACACAGAAACCAGAATTTTGTTACAGAGGAAACCGCAAATGCAGAAAAACCCCGGGACCTAGTCCAGATTGAACACACACTGTATTAAGCCGCTACAGACACTAGCCTAATCCAAATTAACTCGGTCTGGACTGTAATTTAACCCCAATCAATCTCACACTGATCCAAGGTACAGTTATGCTCCTACACCTCTGACCCCAGCAGGATGTTACGTACTTGATTCCCTTAGCTGATCTCACCCACAACTAAGAGTTGCTACGACCCAAAGTCCAAGACTTTAATAAACAAATCTGTATCACACAGAAAAGTCTATGGTAATAGATAAATCCGTCTCCCACGAATATACCTACAAGTTTTTGTTACGTCTTTTGATAAATCAAGGTGAACATGAACCAATCGATAAACCGGACTTATATTCCTGAAGAACAACCTAGTATTATCAATCACCTCACAATAATCTTATTCGACGCAGCAAAAAAAGATATTGCGGAATCACAAACAATGAGACGAAGTGTTTGTGATTTCTTTTCTATCTTGCTTATCGGAGATATAAATCTCAAGCCAATTATTCAAATTGTACTTGTACGATAGAAACAACAAGATCAGATCACACAACTGCAAGAAAAGTAGTATCGGTCTGGCTTCACAATCCCAATGAAGTCTTTAATTCGTTAACCTGGTTTAGAGAAGAAAACCCAAGGTAAGGAGAAACGACTCTAGCTTATGCAACTAGTATCACACGTAAGGTGTGGGGATTAGGTTTCCTAGTTGCTAGAGTTCTCCCGTATATAGTTTTTCAAATCAGGGTTTGCAATCAATGTTAGCTTGGTAACAAAGCATTCAATATTCACCGTTAGATGAAAACCTGATTAGATTCAAGCTAATATTTCTCAACCGTTGGATCGAAACCTTAGCTTGTTACACACAAATGAAATGTCCAATTTTGGGTTTATGTAACCGTTCCCAAACATTAACATTTGTTGGTTCAACAATAGTTAACCAAATGGTTAGCCATATGATCACTCTCATATTAACCATATTTTTCTTCACCATAACTAGTTCAAATGACTCAAATGAACTAGTTAGAGAGTTGTTCAATTGCTTAGATCTTATGTAACTACACAAGACACACAGCAAGCGGTTTGATTCACTCGATCGGTTCATCGAAGCAAAACGGTTTGATTCACTCGAATCGGTTCATGAACTTTATAGCCACGGTTTGCAAAAGCATTCCTTAGTTTATATAAACATGAGTTCAAGAACAACCGGTTTTATATATAACCTAATCAAGTTCGCGGACTGGGTTTGCGGACTTAAGCTCACGGAAGGAGTTCACAAACTCCAGTAGAAATTCTCGGGTCGAGAACTTCCGCCAGTTCGCGGACAGAGTTTGCGGACTTGGCTCACGCCACATTCCGTTTCTCTTGATCAACAAAGTTCGCAAACTTTGGTTCAAGGAATAAGGACTTATACATATATGTGTTTCCAAAACAATGCTTATATCCTACCAAAGGTTATGTAATCTAAAATCTCATTTCAATCATTGAAACATTCTCAGAGAACGTTATATAGCCGTTATTCACAGACCATTTTTAGTCAGAGAAATTTTCAAAGTGATTGAAACATAACATGACATTCGTCATTAATGATGAATTTGGCTAAAGGTAAAAGATGAATTTGGCTAAAGCGAAAGCTTACCAACACATATTTTGAGAAATAGATAGGCGAGATAAACTCGGCTCGAAATAGAAAATGTGTATAATGAAAGTCTATATATCAAAACGACTTTTGTCTCAAGAATAGAAGATAGAGTAAATAGACTTTTGAGTGACAGATAAGTTCAAGTCTCCACAAACCTTTTAGTCGATGAAGTTCCACCAGTTCCTTGAGTAGTCCTTCGTCTTGTATGATGATTGACATGGAGTTCTTGAGCTCAACTACACTTTATATCCTAGTCCGAGACCTTTAGCTATAGTAGGATAGAAATCAAGACTTATAGTTTTGATCACTAACATTGACAAACATGCTTGAGATAGCAACACATGCGAGTTCGACCGAGCAATGCTCTAACATAAGGTCTAGTTTTCTCTTTAGAATTTAACTTCTTTGGAGATGAGTTGAATTTACATACCTCAGATGAATTAGAATTAAGAACAAATTTGAGCTTGTTTGCTAATCGATTTGCTCTCTGTTGAAGTTTGTTGACATATCTTACTTATGCTTGTTAGAGCACTGCTCGGTCGAACTCGCAAGCGTAGCTATCTCAAGCTTGTTTGTCAATGTTAGTGATCAAAACTATAAGTCTTGATTTCTAGTCTACTTATAGATGTCTCGGACTAGGATATATTGCGTAGTTGAGCATCAGACTTCACGGCGTTCATCAATTGAAGACGAAGAACTACTAAGGAGATCTTGTGGAACTTCATCAACAAAAGGTATGTGGAGACTAAAACTCATCTATCACTTGGAAAGTTTATTTCTACTCTATCTCCTATATTGAGACATAAGTCGTAGTGTTATATAGTTTTCTACTATACACATTTGAGATTTCGAGCTGAGATTAACTCGCTTACATATTTCTCGAAATATGTGTTGGTAAGCTTTCGCTTTAACCAAGTTCATCTTATATTCTTGACGAAAGTCAAAAGATGATCATGTGAAAATCGCCGAGTAACATCTTACATGGTTTGTGTGATACAATCATTTGGTGTAGACTTGGAATGTTTCGTTGATTATTTCAATATCTTGAAAATTGCTTTGATGCTAATAGTGTGTGAAAACGGCTATTGTCAACCTCTAAGAAAGTTTCAATGATTGAAATAGAGTTTAGAATAATTAACCGTGATGTTTGGCTTTGGGCCGCAAGTTTCCATGCGTTAGGTGGCGAACTTGGACGGTCGAGATCTGCATCTCAAAGGGAAGGGTAGCCGTTGATTATTGCAACCCTTCATTTTGGAAGCTAGCATCGAGCATGGCTTTGGCATGTGTTAGGCGCGGCCAAAATTAGGGTTTAGTGCAAACCGTGATGTTTGGCTTTGGGACGCAAGTTGCCATGCGTTAGGTGGCGAACTTGGATGGTCGAGATCTGCATCTCAAAGGGAAGGGTAGCCGTTGATTATTGCAACCCTTCGTTTTGGCAGCCAGCGTCGAGCATGGCTTTGGCATGTGTTAGGCGCGGCCAAAATTAGGGTTTAGTGCAAACCGTGATGTTTGGCTTTGGGCCGCAAGTTGCCATGCGTTAGGTGGCGAACTTGGACGGTCGAGATCTGCATCTCAAAGGGAAGGGTAGTCGTTGATTATTGCAACCCTTCGTTTTGGCAGCCAGCGTCGAGCATGGCTTTAGCATGTGTTAGGCGCTACCAAAATTAGGGTTTGGTACAAACCGTGTAGTTTTGGCATTGGGCCAGAAGTTTCCATGCGTTGGGTGGCAAACTTGTACGGCTGAGATTTCCATCTCAGGAGAAAGGGCAGCCGTTGATCGTGGCTACCTTCCGTTTGTAGCCTGGCAACTTCGTCTAAATTTGGTTTTGGCATGCTGAAACCCTAATTAGCGCCCTTTACTAGAATCGCTGTAGAATTCTTGTACGGACTCGGATTTTGACGGTTCACCACTCCATTCGACCGGAAAAGAATTTCCTATCTCCCATCGCGTGGATATTTAGGTTTTGAGCTCGTTCGGGAGGTGAAAACATCCCGACAGTAAAACTCAGGAAGAATTCATGAGGGATGTTGCGGGCCCGAGGCGGCATAGCCGCGCCTGTGTCATGGTTGCATGGATGGCATGGCTTTTTGGTATGCGCGTGCGGCATGTTTGGCGTATTTTGGAAGTTGACGAGTTTTTGGGAAGCTAGCGTGTTTTGGGAAGCTAGCCTCTTTTGAGACCGTGGCAGGTTTGGAGCAACCTGATTGGTCAATGAAAGTAGGGGACCAGCAAGCTTTGGCATAGTTCAGGCGCGGCCAAAATTTGGGTTTGGTACAACCGTGATGTTTGGCCTTGGGCTAGAAGTTGCCATGTTTTAGGTGGCGAACTTGGACGGCTGAGATCTGCATCTCAGATGGAAGGGTAGCCGTTGATCGCTGCAACCCTCCGTTTGGCAGCCAGCGGCATGTGGTAGGGCCGGCATAGCTTTGGCATGGAGATGTGGCTGGCATGGTTTGCCATTGGCACGGTGGTGCGGCTGGCATGGTCGGCATGCCTTGGCGCGGAGACATGGTCAGGCATGGTTTGCCATTGGCACGGTGGTGCGGGGCATGGTCGGCATGCCTTGGCGCGAGACGTGGGCTGGCATGGTTTTCCATTGACACGGTGGTGCGGCTGGCATGGTTGGCATGCCTTGGCGTGGAGACGTGGCTGGCATGGTTTGCCATTGGCACGGTGGTGCGGCTGGCATGGTCGGCATGCCTTGGCACGGAGACATGGCTGGCATGGTTTTCCATTGGCATGGTGTTACGTCTGGCATGGTCGGCATGCCTTGGCGCGGAGACGTGGCTGGCATGGTTTGCCATTGGCACGGTGGTACGGCTGGCATGGTTAGCATGCCTTGGCGCGGAGACATTGCTGGCATGGTTTGCCATTGGCACGGTGGTGCGGCTGGCATGGTCAGTCATGCCTTGGCACGAAGACGTGGATGGCATGGTTTGCCATTGGCACGGTGGTGCGGCTGGCATGGTTGGCATGCCTTGGCGCGGAGACGTGGCTGGCATGGTTTTCCATTGGCACGGTGGTGCGGCTGGCATGGTCGGCATGCCTTGGCGCGGAGACGTGGCTGGCATGGTTTGCCATTGGCAGGATGGTAGGATGGCATGGTCGGCATGCCTTGGCGCGGAGACGTGGCTGGCATGGTTTGCCATTGGCACGGTGGTGCGTCTGGCATGGTCTGCATTCCTTGGCGCGGAGACGTGGCTGGCATGGTTTTCCATTGGCACGGTGGTGATAGAATTAGGGTTTGGTATATACGAAGATGATGTCGGTCAATATTAAGGGTTCTGCCGTGGAACATGACACATGTATATAAGAAAAAGGTAACCTGGTAATTCTTACGTAGGCATGCTGATTGATTCAATAAATGCGCAAGTGGTCATAGCGACGTCATGTCAGATGTACGGTTTTACGATTTTAACCCTAATCTAAAAACCACCATCAACAGACGGACACGATTAATTTGCGACATTTGTATATTGCCGCGACCCGAATTAGGGTTTTGAATACAGTGCGTTTGCCCTGGTTTGGGCAAGCGATTTGGTATCCTCTGGACTTGCTACAAGCAAGTCGATCGAGCAGGAAAGAAGTCGGTCCGCCGGTGAGTGCGTCAACACCTTTTTGATCGTTCCAGGGAAGATCTCATCCGTCCAACAAGGCTGGGAAAGTTGGACGGTCGTGATGCTTTTGAGACTCTTCTTAACAGTCTCAGCTCGTTCGAGCTATTTTTGTATAGCGCGATCACCCATGTTTGGGATGGACGTTCAAAGCGCTTGTGGCTGAGGGAATGGGACTCAATCGACTAGGGAACTAGCGGGCCCGCCGGTGGCCACTGCGGTGATTGCCTAGTTCTACTAGGAATAAGCTATGCTTGTTAAATCGCGCGGCCAATTCGTGTAGCCGTGATTATTTTTGAGACTGATATTGACAGTCTAGATTTTCTTTAAGAATGAATATGTGTTCGATCACGCTGACTTCAATTAAAAGTGTGTGAACGCGTGTATAAGTATTTTTGCATTGTCGAGAGAGATGTAGCCCGTATAAGTATTTTTAGTTAATAATGTCGTAGATCCCAATACTAGCACTTCGGGAGATTCATGCTATTTATACTCTGCATTTTACTCATCTTTTGTGCAAGAATCAAAGAGTGAGAATAAATATTTGATTAATTTTGTATTTTTAGGTACGTCATGCCATGCCATCTATATTAAGAGTTTGTCTTTCCTCTGGGAACATAGCATGGGAAAATACATCAAAACCGGCTACCTCTCTCAGCCGTTCAGATCTCCATCAGAGTCATGCATTAGTTAATAATCTGCTCTGGCATAAAATAGAATTCACCTACGATATCATTGTCAGAGAGATGTAGCCCGTATAAGTATTTTTGCGTAGATCCCAATACTAGCACTTCGGGAGATTCATGCTACTCTGCTGAGAGTGAGAATTGATCGTCATGCCATGCCAGTATTAAGAGTTTGTCTGGGAACATAGCATGGGAAAATACCAGGCGAGTCATGCATTAGTTAATAATGCTGGCATAAAATAGAATTCACAGAATATTTGGGATTGCTACCATGCGCACCATTTTGAATGAACTTCATATATATATACATACTGAGTTGTCAATATATGTGTAAGTAAAGAGGTTTGAGCACTCGTTACTTTCAAATGGCCTTTACTACTTTGCAGGATCACAGAGCACTAAATATAGGGTTTTACGGTTTTGACCTTGAACTAAAATCCACCATCAACATTAAGTCCACTGCTTAACATGTAATGACAATGCCATTGCGGGATAAGCACTAGATGGTGACGTATACATCGTAAAAGGGACGAGATAAAGGAAGTTTACCCGGAGGAGCTTTGATCGACCGCCAGTAATCACCCGTGCAAGCGTACCGGCGCGGCTATGGAGTCTTGGTGGGATCGGCTTCCTCTTCGGGTGTTCGAGCCAAAGAAGGAATTCTTCTTCCACTGGGATTCTTTAATAGTTCTTGTATAAAGGGTGTTGACCCCTATACTTCTTCTTCCTTCTTGTTTTTCCGCTTGCCTAGCTCCCCCGTCGTCGCCGGACTTTGTTGCCACCGTTTAACCGTCCCGCAGTCGCCCGTCCGTCAACAGCAAGGTAGGTGCTTTGTCTCTTTGTCTTCATGTTGTTGTTGTTTTTTTTTTTTTTTTTTTTGTAGATGTAAACCCTAGCTCTTAGGTAAAACCTCCTTGAACTTGAGAAAATAATCCCATTGTAAATGAAATTTCTTTGCGAGACATATTGTGATTAACTCCACCAGTAAAACCAATAGCAGAGTAGTTAACATTGCTAGGATCGTTAGTAAAACGAGCAATGAACCCTTCACGGACATATTGTTTTTACTCCTTTTCTTCTTTGCTTGCAAGACCTAGCTTTAGGTTGCGGTTGATGTAGAACTTGGCTTAGGTTTCGGTGGACATAATACCCATGGCAAGACCCGTTCATCCAACTGTGCATTCGACTAGGCGGCAGACATACATCCCGCAGTTGATGCGGCTTTCGTGCGACCTCTTCCGTTTACTTATTTTTCGTCTGAGTGGTAAGGATCTGATTGGGCCCGGCTATACATGCTTGCCTCGAGGCCAATAGGGCGTTCGAGCATGTAGTGACCATGAGGGCGATCGAGCATATAGTGGCCACGAGGGCGATTGAGCATATCGAGGCCAATATGGCAATCGAGCAGTGGCCATTTCTTCTTCCATGTACTTCGACCATCAGTGATCATGTTGAATTAACAGGTTGTGCATACGATACCCTCTTAGTATGAAATAATAACTTTCTTTTATTGTGCTTCATTGTAGTTATTTGGAGGTGAACTCAAAAAATTATCGTTAAGATGTCACCTGGAAATATTTTTGCTGCCAAGCCAGGAAATGCTAGCAACGCCAAAGACATGCCAAATATAGATGATGAGAACTTCGTTGTGCCTTATCTGAATATTAGAACTCATCCTAGTCATAAGATAATCCTCCTTACAGATTCAGAGAATGAGATGACTGCTGCATCAGTTTTCCCGGAACGTGTGATGAGGTTCTGTCTCCAAAAAAAAGAGTATCCAGCTTCTTCCATTGATTTCAAAATTTGCCACACTCCTATGCGCTCTTATGAAGGCTGGATGAGGTATATGTTGGGTAATGAACGCATCAAAGATAACTTGACTAAAGCGCAAGTCGTTAAAGCTGTCATGGCGTCTGCAACACTTCATATTAGGAAAGATGCTGCAGGTTTAATCACTTTCATTTCTCGATGGTTTCCTTCCACACACACGGCTATATGCATATGGGGAGAGATGACCATTACTTTAGAAAGCGTAGCCACTTTGTTGAGTTTTCTAGTTGCGGTAAACATCCAATTTGAGCTGTCCGCTGAAGAGAAGGAAATGCTCGACACTCTGTTTAAGAAGGCGGAGGGATATAACCAGAAGGAATATGATGAAAAATGCTTTTATACTTGGTGGGTGTCTGAATGGTTTCCTATAAAACCAAAACCGGGCCAAGTGTTGGATGATGAACTCACTGTTGTCGCATTTCTGTCTTTGTGACTGTCTAGGGATGTCTTTGATGACGGTTCTGGCAAGAAGAGCATAAGACGTGATCTCGTCATGTTTTCCATTAAGTTAGCGCAAGGTGTAGTCCTCCCTTTAGGCAGCTTATTCCTTGGGTCGTTGTACTCTCATATGGATTCCTTGGTAACATACATGTATGTTTCCAACGGTTACATGAAGGTGGAATCGCACATTCACATTGCCTTTCTCCAAGCATGCTTATGGGAGCATTTCAAAAGTTATGCTCATGTTCTTGTGACTTCGTTTTCCAGTTTATATGGAGGTTCCAGGATACTTCGTTGGCAGAATAGACGTCCAAAACCTGGGTTGAAGTTGATCGATTTCCTCGATAATATGCGCACCATAGATTTTCGTCCGTGGGCGCCGGTTCATTCTTCTGTGATTCAGCCGAAGACCTTTGTTGTAGTTCCTGATACGGTGTTGCACACTAGATAGAAAATGGGTCTTGGGGAGATCATATTTATGCGAAGCTGCACGCCAGGATATGTGCCGTCCTTCTTTAATGAATCCCTTACTGTGGTCCGTATAATATCGACAGGGCCGCTCATCATAGGGGATTTGATCAGGGTATTCCGTTTTGTCGCCCGCCCGAACCTCCAACGGAGCTTTTGCTGCCTGTTTTTCATACTAGTCTCTTCGCCGCAAAGAAGAATCATTCATTCTTGCTCCTAGGAAGGAAACCAGTGGCGACTAATAAGTATAATGATTTCTGGAGAGAAGAGTTTTTATCTTTTCAGAAATTCGTGGGAGAAGTTGTGACAATTCCGCGCGATAATCCTTCCTACGAGATTTTGAAACATCATAAATTGTTGAAGCTGCTTCCGGGCAAGCGAACTAGGGCTGACGCTTCTAATGACTGTAGTCCCCAGGATGCAAGAGCGAAGTCTAAGAAACAGGCAAGTGGACCGGTGGTTTTCAATTCTTCCCACATGCAGGTACTTTAAGTTTTTCCTCTTTTGATCCACTGATTTTATTCATCTCAGAAAATCTTCGCTAATGTGCTTCTTACTCAAAATCAGGGTCTCAGGAAGGAAAATGCTTTTACGAGGCTTGCACGCAGTCATAACGTAACTTTAGAGAAATCCGGCGATACTGAACCTCTTGAGGATGAAGACGAGGATGACGAAGGATCGGTCCACGATGAAGGAAGCGTCTCCAAGCGTAGTAGGGAGCTTAACCGTTCCAGCGAACCTGGAGATGAGAATGTGACAGATGTCAACCTTGAGGTTGAGGGAAACGACAACACAGGGGCTACTGGAGATGTTACATCCGTGGTTGTAAATGTGCTCCCCTTTAAAGAGCTCCCTGCGACCGACAAGTCATTAGTTACGCACTCCACCGCTGCTGGTGTCATTTTTGACCCTCCTTTTGACGCCCCTTTCGTGGATCATGTGTTGGTTAGAGGATTCAGCGTTCCATCTAAGTACGAAGAGTTATACACCAAGATACGGAAGAAGCATGGTCACATCGCCACTTCCAAGAAGCTTAAAAGTCGCTTTGCATTAGTCAAACGTGTTGAAGAAGCTTTATCCTCCATTTATGGCATGAGTATCATGACTGGGCGCACCGTTTCTGAGGAGGTAATTGAAAGCTGGAAGTTCCATCTAGATGTGTTCGTGAAGTATGAGTTTAACACCCCTTGGTTCTGTGAGGGATTTTCTGAAATCCAGAAGTTGCAAGGCGGAATAAAGGATGTTTCATCCATGGACTTCATTACTCAGCAAGAGGCAGAAGTCGAGAGATTGTCCCAGGAGTTGAAGCTGAAGCAGACTGCTCTCCAGAACATGAAAGATGCATTTGCCAAGAAGAACAAGTTGTTGTTGGACGACTTCCCTTGAATAGTTTATGCTTTTCTTTATTTTCTTAGGTATCTTTGAGTGACGTGAGGAATTCCTTTCATGGTTTGATGATTTTCTATCTCTCTCTTTTTTTTTTGGTTTTGAACTAGCAAGTGATTGCTTTTTATGAAGATATTTGAATTTGATTTTGGGATAATTTATGAGTAGCATCTATGAAAGGAATTATGACTGGGCCAACAGAAATTCTAGAAATTCTCATTTTTGGGACATAAGTAATGCATCTTAGAGAAATTGTGTATGTTGCATGAAAATCGCAAACGTCACACGAAAGGAAATCATGTAAAGTAAAACATAAAATGGAGGTCGAGAACGATGAGTGTGTCGAGTCCCCAGCAAATTTCCGAAAGACTTCTCGTACAAATGATTATTTCAACGAGACTTACTTGTTGACGAAGTTCCGATGAACGAAATTGGGCTTTCCCGGATAATTGCTTGAAATCCAAGTTGCGACCCGAGTTGTTGTAACACGCCTCTGCTAGTGACCTCTGCTAATAAAAGGTCCCCAGCCGATTCGATCTCTCCTGTGAAACTGCGCATGCATGTCAGCTTGTGGAGAGAGAAAATATTCTCAGTTCATAGGCGCAACTCCCTTTAATTGATTTTCTCCCGGACAATGCGTTTCAGGCCGTTGCATTCACTAGTGGGGTGATGGATGAATCTGTGGTAATGGCAATATCTTGGATCAATCATCTCTTGATCAGTTGGTGAACGCCATACATGAGGTAGTTGAACTACTCCGTCTTGCATCCAAGCTTCCAACAGCTCCAGAACCCTCCTCATTGGAAATGGAAAGTGCGGGTACTCTAAGTTTAGTTTTTCTTGTGTTTGCAGCTGTTGCCCTGAGTATTCCTTCATGCTTTGACACGAGGCTCGTTTCGAGAGTATGGCTGAGACGTGCATTGACATAGACGCGGATCGCTTAGCTTGGCGGTTTTGCTGAAGTGCAACTTCTCTCGAGGGTCCTGCATCAGTGAAGCTGCGGCATGGTTGAACTGAGTACTGTTCATTCGTGAAGTTTTTGTCCTCGTGGTGGTCTTGGAAAATTTCCCCTTCTTCAGGTGCTCCTCTATTTGGTAAAGCCATTATGGTTGGGGTCGTGGATTGCTGAAAAGCTCTATGAACTTCTGCAAGGGTCTTGAGATATATACTCTCCAACAGAGTTTCATAAGCCGGGCCTTGGTTCTTATTCTGCAGGTATTGTGATACTCCCGGCGAGTCTCTTTCCCTGTGAAACAGCTTCGGCCCTTTGTTGCTGGATGGATTTTGTCGATTGTTTCCTTTCGACTCATATCCGATGTGGTTACGTATCTTATCTGCATCACTGCTGGTGGAAGCACGAACTTCGAATAAAGATCCAACGTCATCTTTATCATTAATGGCGTTCTCTAGGCGAGTGCTAGCCAGTTCCTTCCACAACCGGCTTACCATATTTTTTAAAAGACAAATTATCTCGTTTTGTTGTTTAGCGATCTCGGACTGACTTGCGAGGATATCTTTTAACACCCTAGCTATGTCTTCCACGGTGATTGCGCTTCCATCATTTATGACTTTCGGAGAGCTTGGCTGACGAGGATGCATTACAGAATGGAAGTTGAGATTTGTGATGGAAACAAAATTGGGTTAACAAATGTGTTTATACCTAAAAAACCACCCTCTCGAATTCGAGAAAAATCGAAAATGAAATTGAAATTGAAATTGATTCTGCAACCGAGAGATTAATCTCCCACTGTGGTCGCCAGTTGTTTTGGGGTAAAAACTGATTCTGCTGTTTTTGGTAATTTGGGGTGTGTTGATGAGAAACGAATTCAAACCCTAAACAAATGCACTTTGCACGGAATGCTTTTAGGTTCGAGAGATCAATCTGTAAGACTACGGCCTAAACCAAGAAATGGTCGTTTGATTCAATTCGGTCACAAGGTGAAGGAGAAGGGTTGATCTTAGGGAGGGAAGCGAAGAAGGTGTTTGAGATCAGAGTGTTGAAGGTGTGGTTGTTTATAACTTGCATATCAGAAAATGGTTTCTGGCTACTTGTGTTAATAACACTTGTCTTCTCTTTTGAAATAGATCAAAAATCTATTTATACAAGTCATTGAGCGCACACTGATCTCTTAAGAAGTGGAGGAAGTGGAGTAGTGGAGGAGTGGGTTTGTGCGGAAGGTAGTGATCATCGTGTTTCCGTTATGAGGGAATACTGATCACACGTTTTCCCACCACTCTCATTACTATTAACCGCCCGTCTATGCTGACACGTTCTCGTAATGGGCGCGTTGCAAGCCGCACGCTGTAAACCGCCAGACCAATACCCTAGTAAGTATCCCCCAGTTTGTGACATATTTGATGTCTCGAATGAGTGAGACTTGCCGCGGAGAATATCATATGATGTTATTAAGTGAAACAACTAAGTTGTTTATAAGGCCAAAATATATATGTATTCGATGCATGTGAAGCATCGGTTTTAAGCAGCTCAAACTAATCGATGTGTATGAAGCATCGTTGTTTTAGAGCTTGATTGAATAAGTCGCGGATAAACGTCTTAAAGGAGGCAGCATGATCGACCACCTTTGGGTGATCGTTTAGTGGCTCTAGGGACACGCCATTACCTGGACGATCGCTGCTCGTGGAGGAGGGATGGCCGGTGATTGTCAATTAATTTGTTGGTTTGCTAGAAATAAATCTATATCGTCCAACCAGGCTAGCAAAGTTGGGCGGACGAGATGAATTGCGGCAGTTATATGTTGCCGCTGATGTAACTCAGGGTTTGAAAGCCGTGTGGCCCACTCCCCTTTGGACGTGCGTTTCGAGGCATTGAGCCTTAGGTCGAACAGGTCGATCGACCATATGTGAAGGTGGCTCGCTGGTGTACATGTTGATATCTTCTGGACCATCTAGAATTAGATCTAAGCCATTCAAATAGGCCGGCGAACATGGATGGTCATGATCGTTTTGCGGCAGTGATGTGTTGCCGCAAAGCAATTTAGGTTTTTTTTAAAAAAAAACGGAACGTGTTCACGCTACTTTGGGCAAGCGATTTAATGCTCTATGGTCTCGTTACGAACATGTCGATTGACCAAGAGAGAGCTTGGGCCGACAGTGAACACATTGGCACCTCTTTGATCGCTTGAGGTGCGATCTAAGTCGTCCAACTAGGCTAGCGAAGTTGGACGGACACGATCAATTTGCGACAGTTATATACTGCCGCGATCCGAATTAGGGTTTTGAATATAGTGCGTTTGCCCTGGTTTGGGCAAGCGATTTGGTATCCTTTGGACTTGCTACAAGCAATTCGATCGAGCAGGAAACAAGTCGGTCCGCCGGTGAGTGCGCCAGCACCTTTTTGATCGTTCCAGGGAAGATCTCAGCCGTCCAACAAGGCTGGCAAAGTTGGACAATCGTGATGCTTTTGAGACTCTTCTTAACAGTCTCAGCTCGTTCGAGCTATTTTTGTATAGCGCGATCACCCATGTTTGGGATCGACGTTCAAAGCGCTTGTGGCTGAGGGAATGAGACTCAATCGACTAGGGCACTAGTGGGCCCGTCGGTGGCCACTGCGGTGATTTCCTAGTTCTACTAGGAATCATCTATGCTTGTTAAATCGCGCGGCCAATTCGTGTGGCCGTGATTATTTTTGAGACTGATATTGACAGTCTAGATTTTCTTTAAGAATGAATATGTGTTCGATCACGCTACTTTAATTAAAAGTGTGTGAACGCGTTGATCTCTTTGTCAGAGAGATGTAGCACGTATAAGTATTTTTGTGCAGATCCCAATACTAGCACTTTGGTAGATTCATTCTACTATGCTGAGAATGAGCATTGATCGTCATGTCATGCCAGTATTAAGAGTTCGGCTGGGAACATAACATGGGAAAATACCAGGCGAGTCATGCATTAGTTAATAATGCTGGCATAAAATAGAATTCACAGAATATTTGGGATTGCTACCATGCGCACCATTCTGAATGAAGGTCATATATATATATATATATATACATACTGAGTTGTTCAATATATGTGTAAGTAAAGAGGTTTGAGCACTCGTTACTTTCAAATGGCCTTTACTCCTTTGCAGGATCACAAAGCACTAAATATAGGGTTTTACGGTTTTGACCCTGAACTAAAATCCACCATCAACAATTGGGTGTGGTTGTTAGACCCCCGCTTTTTCAATTGGTATGGCAAACACATTTAAGACCACATAAGTCTGTATTTGTAGCAATCTGATTTTTGTGGACTTACGAAGTATCTCACAAATTACGTACATAGAGATGTCTTCCAAAGTTTTTGATCATGCCAAAAATCTTGGTTTTTCCTCAAAGGATAACTCCTTAGAAGATTCTTCCCAATCCCGGGGAAAATACAAGAAATTTGACATCGTGTCAGAATCATAAATGGAACTCACCAGATCGTTTAAAAAATCTGCTGATATCATTGACTTTCAAGATTCTAAAATCAAGACTCTTGAAGAAAATAATGATCAACTCATTGATGAATTCGAGAAATATCTTGAAAGAGAGCGTGAATTCTATTTGTTTATTGAATCTCTCTCTAACAATATCGAAAAATTGGTTCAAGAAACTACTCTACAACGCGAAAAGATTAGTATGCTTGAAGATACTGTAAGAGAGAACACATTTAGAGAAGAACGTTTAATCAAGGCTCATTCATCAGAAATAAATAGTCATCATGTTGATAAAGACAAACTTGTTGCATCTCTTCGATGTGCCCAAGATCAGTGTAACACCTTGAAAAAGGAAAACTCTGTTTTGATGAATAAGTCATCCTCTGCACCTCTTCTGATACTCTCAAGGCTTTGCCTAGCGTGAAGAAAATTTCCTCCAAGGAATTACCTATTGTGAATCACTTGCGAAATTCGCATGTGCCGGAAAATGTTATGAGTCAAGGCAATCATGTTTCTAATCCACGATATTGTTCCTTTTGTGGGAAGAAGAATCACTATTCTCTTCATTGTTTTGCTAGAAAGAAACAAATCTCATATCTTTAATATTTGATCTTTTCTACTGTCAATGGAGTAAATCATCTGACGACATCTATAGTGAATTTGTTTCCTACAGAAAACCAGAATTCTTATAAGAATGATCTCTCTTCAAAAAATCGTCACAGGGTGCAAGTTACTATCAATGGTATAAACTCTTGTCCCACGAATGAACACGTTCCCTGTACTTATAAGAACAAGTCTGGCAAGTCTAAATCGAGAAGATGGAAATCTTTCAACTCTTCTCCTTTGGAACCAATCTCTAGAGGTCCTAGAATTAGTCCTCAGAAAAATCCTTCGGATGGACTCTTAAAAGGGTTTATGACAAATTCCTCTGGGATAAGTTATAATCAATGGAAAAAGGGAAATACTCGATACAAACGCACAAAAGACTTGTACAACTCATCTCCCATAAACCCCAGTGAGAATACTTCTCACTTCTTTACCTGATTCTACTAGTGGAAAATCAAAAAAAAAAGTCTGCCAGAAAAATACTTAAAATCCATAAAAACGTCTACTTTGGGGAGCCCTAATATTGTAGTCTTATTCCCCAAAACGTCTGCTTTTGGGACCCGTTGATTTCATTCGATTAAGACTTTCTTTGATAGTCTATATGAACCTGCTGACAGGGGAAGACGTTTCACTGGATTATTATATTAGAAAAAAAAAAAGTGAAATTGATTCGGCTGAATCCAAAACTGATTCAACTGAATCTTAAACTAGAACCATATGAAACTTTTCAAATATCCTAAAAAGGAAAAACAATTTGAATCAACATTATATTATATTAAAAACAATATGTTATACAACTTAGAAAAACTAGAATTACTCATGATCCAACTCTGAATTTTCTTTTGATAAAACTACCAAGGAAACTTGACCTAAAAAGTATCACAATCCATATGGTAATATGGTGTTCAATACAACTCTAACATCGTGAGCTTTGATAAACTTGACCTAACGTAGCCCTCCAACAAGATCATTTAGACAACCAGATGTCAACAAATCTTTACGAACAAGAAGAGTTTCCTGAAAATAGCAGAAGCAAGCATCTTAGTGACTAACATTTTGTACTTCATTTACACTATAAAGCAATACAGGATCATCGATGAGAGAAATTCAGAAGGAAAGATGCATACAAAGAAATTAAGAACAAAATACTAGATTTTTTTGCGTACTGAACATTAGATGTTGGCATAAAGTTAAACCTACTCTCGCTAGCATTATAATGTAAATGATGTTCAAAGCGAGAAAGAAAAAAAGTTAGTGAGCTTTTACCGGCGATAACTTTCAATAATATAATACCCAGCCAATAAACATTGTCCTTTTTTCCATCTTCAGCTCTGCAATAGAGGTACAAAATATAAAAACTGTTGTTCAAGAACTCAACCACCCATGGATAATACTTGGAATACTAAGATAATCTTGATTCAGAATATGATAAAGCAAGTAACTTCGATATAGAATACTGATAGAGCTTCAACAATCAAGGTTTAAGGTACCTTTTTTAAGTGACCGCACAATCCTTCGTCTACATTGGAAGTACCCAGTACATGATAAAATCCAAGCTTGATGTGAGCTGAAGGAGAGATGCTAACATTAATGCCTGCACCATTTTAATACAAGCTTGGATGTTTTGCAACCCCATGTTCTCCGCACTTCACAGTCTAATCAATGTCATTTAGATGGCTCCCCTGGAACAGACAAAAAAAAAAAAAAAACACCAAATTGTTACATCAATGAATGAAAGTGCAATACATATTACAAAAACAAGTACGATGATATGTGTGAACTCTAAACAATTGACACGAATGTTATAAGACTTCATCAAGAACAACTAGAAGTAATTTGCGTGTAACATTAAAAGATAAATTTGATGTATTGCAAACAGATTGAGGAAAAAAAAAACTTAAATCCTCACATTCATGAAGCTTTTATTGAGCACCATCAATGTCATCGATGCCTTGTCTTTTGGTTGACAATCAGCAGAGATTTGAAAATTTTGAAGTGTTCCTCCACAGACCCTACTTTCAAAAGAAAAAGTATGGATTAGTAAATACAATGACTCTGCTTGAGTACAAACCAAGCTTACCACGAAGCTGTTGTGCTTGAGTACCCCCAAAATCTAATTGTCCCCGCTTCTCTCTTTTGACTAATCTACTCAATATCTGAAAAAATCACAAACCAAACTCATTGTAAATCCAACAAATTTCAGATCTAAATGGTGGAATACTGTCAAGAGTCAAGACAAGCCAAATCAAAAATAAATTGTAGCAGAGAAGCAGGGACAGTTTTCCCACTGCTTGAAGACAAAAAGACTATTCTCACTGCGGAAACATTTCCAAGGAACATTAAAGGTCCATGTTCTAATAATACTACACTTTATATTCAATGGTTTATGTTGGCATGTCACCTCAAGACTTTCTGCGCAGCGAATCTCCCATCATTAGTTGTATTTTGTCTAGTTCACTGTTAGGATCTGCTTGTAGTGGAGAATGAACGTTGACACGCTGCAGAGAAGAAGAAAAATAGTTTAGATCATAAAATTAAGAAAAAAACATCAACAAGCAACATAAATCGGTTCATGTAAAAGTAAAATAGGAAGAAGTTGACAATCTGAATAGATATTTATACAAAAAATAGAATGCAAAAATAAAATAAAATAACCTATAGCTTTAAGACAACACAATTAGTGTACCTAAACGGCGTAGTATGGTATACCAGTAAAACTTTATGACATATGAAGTGTTCTAAAACATATACCAAGTTCTAACAGCTGCCTTCTGAATTAAGTCATTATCATCTAAGAGTTGTTACGTGTGTATCTACTTCTACGAAGTAGAAGGATCTGAACGGGAATCATATGAAAGGACTAAAAAAACTTAAGTATTCCTGCGTGTTGTAAAAAGCCAAATGACATCAGCTTTCAACAAGAGAAAAAGGACTAAAAATATTGAGACTTTATGTAGTAAAAATGGAAATGTTTAATCACATTCCCAAGTTGTTCGACTTCCTAACCTCATCATCTTCGACTTCCTCCTCATTCTCTGTATCCATGTGCACCTTGGTTCTATAAACATATTCCCAAGTTGTTCTGTCATCTTAAGAAGACCAAATCCCCCAGAGCAAGCAAACCTGGTCTTATAGCCATTGCAAAACAAACAAAATCTTCAGCAATTCAAAATTCAGCCAATTTCTATCAATTCAAACATAAACCTGAAGTACACAAAATCAATAAGAATACCTTACTCAGTTTATTAATAGGAATTTTGGCGTAAGGTTCTTCCTGATTCTGGATCAGACATATATACAACCCAAGCTACAGCCTCACCGCCACCACCATGAAATTACACAAAATCAGAGAAACCCTTTACTAATTCAACATTATGAAACACAAAAAAATCATATACTTCAAATATAAAACCACCTGCACTCTCAATTTCCTCTTCTTCGACCACCATATCTTCTTCCATATAATTTCATTTCGACTATTGTTCTACAACCTAATTTTCGTACTACAAAAATCAATTATCTTATTAATAAAAATAATCAACAAAACAGAAAACCAAAGACAATGAGAAAGATAATTATTACCTAATCATCAGTAGTAAGCTCATCCCAATAAACGAATTTTCTCCCCGATTAACAAAATTTATGGACCAAAAAGCGATGAGACAGAGAATTGATTAATAATCTTTCTCGACCACAAGGAATTTTTCCTCAAATGATTAATCAAAGACCACAAATATATGCATCACTCAATGACCCGAAAACAGTTGAGACTTCTAATGAATATGGTTACAAAAATTTGCCAGAAAATCTTAATTCCTTAGATGTCGAAGCTTAAGTTGAGGGATGTGAAAAAACCTAAAATGGAATCCCTTCTTTAGGCCTTTAACGGAGATATCTGCATAGTAGACGCTCAAACATTAGGAATTCAGGAGCAAATCTAGGGTTTAAAAAAGGTTTTTTTTTTCTTTTTATTTCTGCTGATACATGGGTTTTTATTTGGGATGGTGATAAGATTAAACTTCGATTTGTGAGGGTGAGTTTTGATCTGTCATGTTTAATCTGAGATTTTGTGGTGATGGATTCATGGAAATGAAGAGGAGAAGGAGAAGAGAAGAGGAAGAGTAAAGAGAGGCGTAGTTATCAGAGAAGAGAGAGAGAGTTGGGATAGAGATAAAACCAAATCTCGATCTGGAACAATGTAAACCAGTTCCCAGGGTAGTCTTAATTAAAATCCTTCTAGAAGCATTTTCTATTTACCAAATTGCCCTCTAATGTAACGACTGCTAAAGGAACTAGATTTTATTTTGTTCACAATACGTCTACCCTCGGAAGCCCAACCCATAAAGAAAGCCTTAGGAAGTCGTTTTTATAAATTCCAAACAGACTTAAAAAATCTATTTTCCACTAGTGTTCCAGGTAACTTCATCCTTGTATCTATCTTGAAAGTTGCAAGGATGATGGTGTGGGAGTCTCAAGAATAGTTGTATGTTTTTATGCGTCTTTATGTTAATTCGATCTTTCTGATCGTATCTCGTGCTCTAATTTGAAGAGAAGTTTTCTAAATTATTGAGCCAAGTTAACAAGTATTATGTTTTCCCTAGTTGGATTTTGTCTAAATCCCTTCCTCTTCTGTGACCGGTTCACGAACGCCTGTGTCCCCCTTCATATGAGTTCATAGGGTTTCCATAACGAGAGAATTTTTCTCCTGTGTACAAACATATATATATTATATTGTGTTATCCCATCCCTAACAAAAACTTATATGGAGAACTCATCAAGATCTCAAGAGATTGTGAGTCTTGACATGGAGGAGGACACTCAAGGACATGATTCGATTCAAGAACTTAGCCGAAAGAGTATAAATGATGCTTAGGTCTCATTTATAGTTGCATAACTTTCCCAATGGAGCGTATTAAGCATGGGAATCACTATTCCATGCCGTGGGCCAAATATGCATTCCTTGGATGCATTTTGACGGAACGGCCTATACGGACTAAGCCATTACCATTATTGCTTGGCCACGACCTCGCAAACGAGTTGGTTTAAGTTTCTGTCCCTTTAATGGATGAACTACGGTCTGTGCTTGATCCATTTAGAGTAGGGAAGGGTACGTAGGCAGCCGCAGTGAGTTGCAGCATTGCCGGTCCAGCACTTTGTCGCTCATATCATCTATTTGGGAGATGAGTGCGACACATTGGCCTCTCATATCATATGGCTCGGTAACTCGACGCAAGGGATGATTGTGGCCAAACTTGATGAGCTAGTTGCATGCCAACAAGTGGATGCTCATACTACCTATAAAGCTACATAGAGTTGGTATATGTTCCAGTTGCGGAATTGGACATGACCAATAGAGTGAGCTACGTTGGTAATCATAGTAAGGGAATGGCTATAGGCTTGGAATGGCCTATGCCTAAGTCCCAGGCATTTTCCCTATGCTTAGACAATACTCGGAAGCCAGTGATGTATGCAAGATGCATCGGCCATATCCTAAATGGCTTTAAACCCTTAGCAGAACAGGGGGTAAGATGGAAAGGTGTGGAAGCTGAGTTAGATGCACCATGCTCCACGAGCATGCCAACAAGGGAAAATGGACGTGCGTTTGCCTAACTTTAAGGCCCGGATCGTAGCTTCATCATGGTGCATCGGGGAAGTTATGGCCTGCGCGCCCAGGCGCGCCAGGCGTAATTTTCCGGTCCGTCACAGTTGGTATCAGAGCAAGTTCCGAGATAACTTTAGGGACTGTGCGGAGTGGACTCGTCAAACGGGTATTGTTTTCCTTATAAATGAAATAAAGTTGGAGAGTAGACCAACTTTTGCGCGGATGTTGGCAACTGGCTGACTATTATCTTTCTTGGCAATTAGCCATTTTGATGTTGGCAATTGACCGACGGTTATCTGTTTTGGCAATTGGCCATTTTGATGTTGGCAATTGGCCGACTGTTATTTGTTTTGGCAATTAGCCATTTTTGGTGTTGGCAATTGGCCGACTATTATTTTCGGCAATTGGCCGTTTCTGACGTTGGAAACTGGCCGACTATCACTTTAGGGATTCCTGAGTGGTGGTATGGGACGCCCCTTGGGATACCTGTTTGAGATATCGGTTGGCAACTGGCCAACTTGATATGGTAACGTTGTGGATTCTTTTTGGATTCCTGAGTATGCGGTATGGGACGTCTGCTCAGAAAATCCTAATTGATGTTCCCTAACAAACTGAAGAAGCATGATTTCTGAGCATGTGGTATGGGACTTTTGTTTAGGAATCCAAGTCGAAGAAATTGTCCACAATAGCTTATGTTTTGAATTTAGGGGACGAAATTCTTTAAAGGGGTGAATATTGTAACACCCCGTGTTTTTAGCATGGCGCATGCTAAAAGATGCGCCATGGCCTGAGATGAAGCTTCATCTCAAGCTCCGTTGCGTAGAAAAAGGAAGATTATCCTAGGCCAATACGCTGCCAAAAATGGCATATTACATGGGCATATTGGTCAAGGCCAATATGGCACCAAGAAGGTGTAAGCTGTAAGATATATTGGCCAAAGGCCAATCTCGCATCAAAGGATGCATTAGGCCAGTTGGGAGGATGGCCTAGAACAAAGTAACGCCAAAATGGTGCAATATGCAGGTCATTGGCCTATGGCCAATATCGCACCAAAATGCTGCAACAGGCCAGAGCAGGCTGGCCTTAGAAATGTACAACCATCACGGCTGGACATTGGAGTGGCCTATAAGGCCAAAAGCCGGAAATACAGCCATCACGACCCTTCACTGGGCTTGGCTCAGTAAATGTTCAGCCATCACGACCGGACACTGGAACTGGACTGTGATCCAGAACTGAATGTACAACCATCTTGGCCGGTAATTCAGAAATATATGGCAACGACCATGAATAGTAAAAGTAGGAATTGATGAATGATTTTTGCTCCCCCAATTCAAGTTGTAAAAATGTCAAATTAACATATATAGGGAGGGGTAGTTGGTTGAGGTGCATATGCGGACCATGCACCAAGTAAGCTCCATAACGTAGCCGAAAGAGTATAAATGATGCTTAGGTCTTATTTATAGTTGCATAACTTTCCCAATGGAGCGTATTAAGCATGGGAATCATTATTCCATATCGTGGGCCAAATATGCATTCGTTGGATGCATTTTGACGGAACGACCTATACGGACTAGGCCATTACCATTATTGCTTGGCCACGGCCTCACAAACGAGTTGGTTTAAGTTTCTGTCCCTTCAATGGATGAACTATGGTCTGTGCTTGATCCCTTTAGAGTAGGGAAGGGTACATAGGCCGCCGGAATGAGTTGCAGCATTGCCGGTCCAGTTCTTTGTCGCTCGTATCATCTATTTGGGAGATGATTGCGGCACATTGACCTCTCATATCATCTAGCTCGGTAACTCGACGCAAGGTATGATTGTGGCCAAACTTGACGAGGCTAGTTGCATGCCAACAAGTGGATGCTCATACTACCTATCGAGCTACATAGAGTTGGTATATGTTCCAGTTGCGTAATTGGACATGGACAATAGAGTGGGCTACGTTGGTAATCATAGTAAGGGAATGGCTATAGGCTTGGAGCGGCCTATGCCTAAGTCCCGGGCATTTTCCTTATGCCTGGACAATACTCGAAAGAAGTGATGTATGCAAGATTCATCGGCCATAGCCTAAATGGCTTTAAACCCTTAGCAGAACAGGGGGTAAGATGGAACGGTGTGGAAGCTGAGTTAGTTGCACCATGCTCAACGAGCATGCCAGCAAGGGCAAATGGACGTGTGTTTGCCTAACTTTAAGGCCCGGATCGTAGCTTCATCGTGACGCATCGGAGAAGTTATGGCCTGCGCGCCCAGGCGCGCCAGGCGTAATTTTCCGGTCCGTCACACATGCCGCTTTTCGAAGGATCCTAGTTTCGAAACAAAATTGGAATAAAAGCGCTTTTAAATGCTGTTGAGATTCCCTAGTAATCAGAGACGCTCATATCCAGAGGATATGTGCTTGTGCAACGTATGCTATGTAAAAACAACCTCTACGAGCACCCTTTTTTGACCAGTTTGTAGATCCGTGAGTTTTCAAGCCTTTTGAGTATTAAAACTTCAAAAAACTTGTAAAAGAAATATGACTCTTCACTAGGAAGTGAGATCAATCTTTCCTACTCTTAGATCCGACCTTGTACGGAAGATCTGATTAAAACAAAGATGAAATAGCGAAAAAGTAAAACTTCTAAGCCTGTATTCTAGCGCCAAATTGTGACTACTAATTTTTCTGGTAATCTACGTTTATCTACTAAGGTGTCCTTATGCTAAGAAGTAAATACACCTCAGGAGAGTTGGTATGTGAGTAATAAAAGGTATGTTCGCAGTACATATAACTAGAGTAAATGAAGATAAACTAGCCACCACAGTAATAATAAAGTAAATGCAGTTAAGTTAACAATCAACACGCGAGATTACGTGGTTCAGCTTTCGCCTATGTCCACGGGGTAATGAGTAGTGATTGTTATTAAGGTTTGAGTGTGGTTACGAGCTCTTTAATGCTATGATAGGAATGAAACTAAACCGAATAGAAGTACAAGAATATGATCTCTAAGTATTCAATACAAGTTTAAGCTCTTCTTAGTTCTCTCTCTTAGTAATTGTGTATCCCTTCTTTGGAGGAGAGGCTGAGTATTTATAATGTCTCCTCAATCCGGGACATCTTTGTTGTCTTTAGCTCCATCGAGATCTGATGGTTTTCGGTCAATCTTGTACCTTCGTTGGCCGCTGACCTCGTCCATCCAAAAGATGCAACGTCATCGACTCCACATGAGAAAAGAATACACGTCAATCCTCTTTATGTTGCATTTATTGCTGAGTCGACCTCTCAGCCGCCTCTGACGTGCAGACTCCTCCACGTGCCTAGGCTATGTTCTACATCTCATCCATCACCGTCGATCTTCATCTACCTCGTGATGAGATAAAGTAGCTTTGGAGTCGTTTGGGTGTATCACGGGCGCTCATCAACACTACTGAGCCCACATTGCTGCCTCAAATCCGATCAATGAGCAGTTACCACGTGAACAACCATTATTTGGTATTCACAGATGCACAGTAGTTTTCTTCCTCCGAATCCTCCCGGTTCCGAAAAACACACAAGGGATGTGGGGCAATACCTCGGTGATAAGTATACCAACTTCGTCAATATGGAGCGGCAATCTTCTTCTGTTCATGTAACCAACAGGGTCACAATCTGTTGGATTTGTTGGATGATCATATAACTTGAAAATCAAACATGTATTGAAGTAAGATTGTGTCTCAAAAGTAGGGTCCTCCGAGTTTCTTTTTATCTACAGTATTTATAAGATCTTGAAAAGTGGGCAATGGAAAACTAAATAGTGCCCCTCATAGTGTGCAATTTGACAATCTACTCCACCAAGTCTCCAATTATACAGTGAATAAATTAGAGCTCAATAAATTAAGTGAAGAAGAAGAATCCAATGCGACTAAAAACCTTGGCATCCTAAATTCTTTTTTATCGATTTGCATGAACATTTTGAAAGGTTTTACGCAAGATAAAGCCAGTAAAAATGGGCAAAAAAAACTTACTCTAAGAGCAACCGCAGTGGGCGACTAAACCCATTTATTTGGTAAAGGAACCAGACGTAGCGGGACGGACCATCGACCAAATCCCAGACTAAATCCAAATTCGAGACTATATTTGGTCTGGGACCAAAGACCATACCCAAATTTAGTGGAGCGGTGATATAATCTTCGTTTCTCAACGGGCGGTTATATAGTCTACGCCCACACCAGCGAAAGCGAACGTAAAGTCTACGCCCCACGCCAGGCGTGCTTTATACCTTCGCCCCAATTTTTTTTTTTTTCCTTTAATGTGGGGCGTGGTTTATACCTCCGCCCCACTCATTTTTTTAGGAACTTTATTTGGGGCGTGGATTATACCAACGCCCCATTGTGTTGTTTTTTTGTTTTTTGTTTTTTTCTTTTTTACATTTTCGAACCAGGCGAACGTATACTTCACGCCCCACACCAGCAACGTATCTTTACGCCCACACCAAAGCGATGGTATAGTTTACGCTCCACCAAAATTTAGTCTTCCACCCGTAGCGTCATACATCAGACTAAACCCAAATTTTGATCTTTTTTTCCCTCTTTGGTCTTTGGTTTTACTCGCACCACTGCAGTTGCTCTAAGACACAAAATGACTCTGAAACCGACGTATTTCTAGACCCTAGTAATAAGGTCAGTTGTACCCCATCTATTAAACATAACACATTCGTGGGCCTAATGTATCTAAGTAACCACCCCCACGGCCTCCTCATAGATGTTGTCACTATTCAGTATTCGAGGAGTAGGACCAAAGACAAAGGTACACAGTACAACTGTACAAGTCATCGTATCTGTTATTTCCACAGCAAATGTCTTTGACATATATAACCTCATTTGATTGGGGCCATGAATACTAATTGGGGGCCTCCCACTAGAGGATAAAAAGGATCACCCAAACCTAATTTGAGTCACCCCTTAGCAATTTTTTCTAAATACCTAAACTGTCCCTGAATGTATTAAAACTTAATAAAGTTAATTTAATTAGTGTGGTTAGATTATGTTAGATTAAAATCAGATTTTAGAATATTTTTTTGTTTTTTTTTTTGTTTTTTTTGTGAGTTGAGAAGAAGAAGAGGAGGTTTTAGAGGAAAACTTGGGGTTTTTAGAAATGAGTAATTCAAGTAGGGGAAATGATGTTGGAGAAGGTTCAAGTAACAAAGATGATTGTGTTGATGGTAAGATTATCTTAAATTCTCCCATGGATTGGATATATGTCACAACACAAAGAAAGAGTCGTCAATGTTGAGGGATGTATACCCCAACGACTCTATAAAGTCGTCAATGTATTGACACCAAAAATGACGACTTAAACCTGCAACTTTTCCAGGTTATGAAAAATCGTAAGGGTAATATGATATACCCTGACGACTCTTAGCTTGGGTCACAAAGAGTCGTTATTTTGTGTGTCTATACCAAGACGACTCTGAAATTTTTTGGGACAGAGAGGTTGTTTGTTTTTCACCTGGGGTCGTTGACCTTTAAAAAAGGGTCGTCCATAGAGGATCGTCATAGGTTTCTATATTATGTTAAGGACTCTAATCTACGGTAAAAAATATGAAAACCAGAAATATGGTCGTTATCTTGATCATCATATACCCTAACGATTTTTTATGGTCTCTACATGCATATGAAAAATCGTTAGGGTTTAGGCTTGTCGAATTGACGACCCTTTTATCAGAATCGAAATTTTTCGGGTGAAGATTTTTTTCTTTTTTTTTTGGAGTCGTTAATGGAAGAGAAGAGAAGAGTCGAGAGGGTGAGAGGGGAGGGAGTGATCTTTTTGTTTAAAAACTAGAAATGAATTGGGGCTTAGGATTAAGGGTTAATAGGTTTTTAATACTTATTTTAGTGAAGGGTAAAATAGTATTTTCACAATCGGTTTAATACGCCCCTGAAAAATTTGGGTGCAAATAAAATGTCAAGACCCCCAATTAATATTCATGGCCCCCAATCAAACGAGAATAAATAAACGTGGTACGTTTGGTTTCTATTATTATGTCATGTTTCATCATTACCTACGAATTATTTTGAAATTTACTTCTGGAAGGTCGCCGACTCAAAATGGGAAGGTCGCCGACTCAAAATTGAAACTTGCGTGGTACGAGGTTTAGCTTAGCGATTTCATCTTCATGCCGAGCTAATTAATCATCTATCCGATAGAAAATGTCGTATTACAGTATTAGTTGCTTTTTGAAGCATAATGTTGATACGAGTCTCCTTTTGCAGTTAACACAATAAGAAACGCTACCATCGATAATAGTACCGACAATAAAGTAAATAAAATGCAACTTGTTCATGAAGTAAACTTCATAACAGTTAACATTATATTGTCTAAACATATATGTTCATCACTTACTACATAATATTATCTAAAATAAAATAAGTTCAAACCCAACAACAACGAAAGACACCACACCAGATTTTGAACTGAAAGTAATATGTTCGTCACTTACTACATAATATTGTCTAAAACATCTTGGAACATGTACCCAACAACAACGAAAGAAATCACAACATAGAGACACTAAAAGGGGTCAATCTCATTGATGTCGTCTATACGGTTTTGGCATCATCAAATTCTTTTAGTCCTTTTTATAGTTGACAATATATCAATTTCTCCCTTTTTCTTCTCATCAACTTCTTCCGCTCCTTCTGTTGTTACAGCCTCATCAACTCCTCCCTTCTTCTTCTCATTAAATTTTTCTCCAACTTCTCGGGTGGACCTAGGTAGTCCCAGTTTTCATTGTAATAAAGGTTTACACATGAAAAGTTTGATTCTCCGAAAACCAGTTTCAAATCATAGTCTTCTTCTTCTTCCTCTGATTCAATATAGTTGAGGGGATTCTGATCACTGTTCAACCAACATACAAACTCCGGATCATTCAATATCTATCAAGAATTTCTTTTGCACTTACCTTTCTGGTTATTTTGCAAGGAGGTTTTGAAGAAGAAAATACATTTGATAGATTTGTTGGCTAATGGGGAGCTTTTACATGTTCCTCATGGTGGGATTTTGAGCCACCAACGTTTATTCGTTCCGTTTTAGGGAGTGATAGATCAAGTTTATCTTCATATAGATTTTAATAATTTTTGTAACATGTTTATTTCCTTTTGTTTTTGTTGCTTTTATCTTCTCTTCCTTCAGAGGTCCTGGCCTAGTTCCTCTATTTATGTTTTCTTTGCATTTTATCAATAAAATATCCTAGTAAACTTTTCTTTAAAAAAAAAAGGAACACAATTGATCTTAAGATTTGTAAACTCCGATATAAAATGTGGTTTCTCAATGGACTAATCAATAGATCAAAGTGTTTAGATCATCCTTGTAACTGCAAGCGCATTGTTTAAAATATAAATAACCATGAGTCCCAACTCAGTAGATTTCCTCAGATAATATTCTCAACATGAAGATAAATCTTGCAATCTGAATACTCCATAATAGTAAGGTTTGTACTTTTAGAATTTCAAATAATTGAGTGATTGATCAACTTTTCTTAATTCATTGAAGAAAAAAACTCCATGATTCAAAGTTTTAACTTATATCAAAACATGAATTCCGAGGAAAGTGAAAAAAGAAAGCAAAATTAAGAAATAAAATAAAAATAAATTTAACATGTTCAGCTAGGAATATAGGTTATGTATTTGACATTGTTTTATCAACTTGCAACCTTGAATACGTAACTAGGATTAAAACTGTAAGCTATAAGGAACGGAGGAATGGGCATTCAGGGATAACAAGATGTGCAGAGTCGCACTCCACAAAAACCTAATCGAAGGATATTAAGATTAATATTTTTGTATTAGATACATTAAATGAATTTTTATGCTTAGAATTTATAATTCATAAAAATTGTCGAAGACGGATATCAAGATTAGCATATAGAATACCATGTTTTTTTACTTGTTTTCATGTATTATTTTTCCTCTCTCTCACTCCTTCAATTTCTTCAACAAAACCATCATGAACAACCTTTTTCTGCTCAGATTTGGTCCATTTTGGATCGGATCTCAGCAGATTTCTTAACTATTTCTCTCTTTGTAGGTTAGTTAGTAGTTTTAACTAAGTTTCTATGGAGGAGAATATCATCCACATCTTTCTGATAGTCCACATATTATGGACCAAAAAATGATACTATGGGTGAAATTATGATCCATATGTTTATGAAGTCCAGATGCTACCCCTCAAACTTGAGGATGTCGCCGTGGAGTAGTCCATTCGGTCATAGACTGACCGGATATATCCCATTCGGACATTTAGTATCTAGATGCATATTTTTTTTTAAATAATTTTTTCTCCCATTCGATCACTTAGCAACCGCATGTAACAAATCTGTTTTTCAATCTAGCCACTTAACAACCGGTTAGGAGTTTAACTTTTTCAGAAAGATGTAAACAGGGACCCATCTAAAGTGTATCAACGATTTTGTTTGATTAGCAACTTTTATCAAGCGTTGCTAATTTCAGAATTTGAGATCCGCTAAAATTCAACCTGATGAGTTTTATTTGTTTTTCTTTTTTTGAAAATCCGGTCTATCAGTTACCAGATGGACTAACTTTTTGGTTTTTTCTCCATAGTGAGATTTGGCTCCACTAATTACTGAGGGTCCACATATATATGGATACTCTTTAAGTTATGGATGGTTTTACCTCCATACCATAGGAGTTGCCCTAAGATTTATCTTCGCTTTAATGGCGGTTCTTCGCTATTGGGTTGGGTTTTAATATCAATAGTGATGCTCTCCGACGACAAAATCTTCATTTTCATCGGTGATTTCTTTGACGACGAAAGCCTCATCGCTAGTTACAAGAGATTTGAACAAATCACTCCTATTTTGGGAGTATATCTTTCTAAAGAAGAAAAACAAACTAAATGGTTGGGAATTACTTTCGAGAAACACCATTCTTCCTCCGATTTTATCGGATCTTATTCGTACTTATTTTTATCTTACTCCGGTAATCTTTCTCTTTCTCTTGCCGAAATTCTCGATATTATATTTTTACAATATATTTTTGTTACTTATATTTTCTTATTTTCGATCTTAAACTCAATATAATCTCCAATTTCTTAATAAAAATATTTCTTATTTAATAGAGAATCCTTTTGAGTGATCCGAAGATTAAGGACCGTTATTATCTTTTTGTCTTTTATAAAATGAGATGATACCCGCCTGCTGGAATTGGTACCGCCTACAACAATCTTGTTTTAATCTACTAAGGTGCTCATTTTCTTGTTGCTGGTCAAAGAAATATGTTTTGGTATTGGTGCTGCCACAGTCATTCCTACAACTGTCTAGCGTTCTTGAACCTGGCGAGATTGGGGTATACTCAAACTAATTGGGGTATACCCAATTTTAAAGGGACACTTTTTGTGGGTTTTAGGGGGAGGCCTAATGGGTAAGTTACAAAACTACCCTTACACATTAATAATCTTAATTACCCTAAATCAGTTTTTATTCTCTTCATTTCATCTTCTTCTTCTTCTTCTTCATCTTCATCTTCCATCAACCAAAGCCATATAAAAATCTTCAACTTTGATTTTCAAAAAAAATTGTTGACTCTACCAAATAAAAGAAGACTATAAATGATGTTTAAACTCAAACCCATCATTGTGTTGTGTGATTTGATTGTTATATTAGGTTAGAAATCGAAAATTATGATTTCGTGTCTTCTACCGGCAAGGTCGTGATATGAATATCTTGCCGACTTTTCATAACAGACCATGGCGGTACATCGTAAAAATTTCAACAAATGGGGAAGGGTATTTTTTTGAATACCTCGCTAAAAAAAAACAAATGGAAGGGTATTTTTTGAATACCTTGCTAGGCCAATAAATTTTTTATATCATCTCCTGTATGTCAAAAAACAAAAGTCGGCAAGGTCGACAATGAAGATCTTCTTGCCACTTTTGGCCGGCGGGGTTGACTATGAAGAGCTTGTCGGCCACTTTTGGCCGGCGAGGTCGACGATGAAGAGCTTGCCGGCCACTTTTGGCCGGCGAGGTCGACGATGAAGAGCTTGCCGACTTTTCATATTTTCAGAACTGAAAGTGTTGATTTATTCTTTGATTTTGAGTATGATTTCATATAACATATTTGCAATCCCCTTTTTCGAAGTATTTCGGTTGTATGCTTCATTTTCGTTGCAAGAGATATTCTCAACAAAAAAAAAAAAATCATCAAAAATCATCCCACAAAAGTTCAATCAAAAACAAAATTTCATAACTTAAAATTCATAAGTTTTAATCTATTCAATTAATTTAAACTTAATTAATTAATCTAATCAAAATTTTAGTGTTAATTAAACGAGGGCAATTTTGCCATTTTGAAAATAAAAGGTTAAGGGGTGGCTTGGTTTTACTTCAAAATGACCATATTTTGTCTTATTGGGTATACCCCAATTAGTTTGAGTATACCCCAATCTCGCCAGGTTCTTGAAGCCGAAATGCTATACTTACTGATTCCTGATCCCGACGAAAATCTCGCCTCCCACAACACATGGGCCCCACTTTCACCCACTAATAATCTCAATACAGAGAACGTTACCCTAAACCGTCTGATCCCCTATTGGGATATTTTGCGGGAGGGAGACGCGGTAGATGCAGCACTCCCCTTCTTGAAGTTGCGCAGAATTGCCCAAAAGTTTCCGTATCCCAGGGCGAGGCGGTGAGTAGTTGGTAAATTTGGGAACCCACCACTAACTATTGAAGAAGAAAAAGTTAAATAGAGGAAACATCATGAGTCAAACTAATGATCACTCATAGGGCTATTTGGAGCATCTAAATTCACTTTCGACTTTAAACAAATCAAATAATAGAGTTTCTTTTTGTAAAGATAAAAAGTGTTTGTATTCTTTATTGGGACAAATATATCTCCAAAGTAAGATACTTTCTCAACCCACAAAGAGCCTGAGATACATGCCTGCTATTTGGGAATGATTCTTGACAAAAACAGATACAGAGAACCCGTTCTTAGAGCAACTGCAGCGGGCGACTAAACCCATTTATTTGGTAAAAGAACCAGGCGTAGCGGGACGAACCATCGACCAAATTCCAGACCATCGACTAAATCTCAGACTATATTTGGTCTGGGACCAAGACCAAACCCAAATTTTTAGTCGAGCGAACGTATAGTTAACGCCCCACACCAGGCGAACGTATAGTTAACGCCCCACAACAAGCGTGCATAAAGTGAACGCCCCTCACCAGGCGTTAACTATACGTTCGCCTGGTTTTTTTTTTTTCTTTATGTTGGGGCGATTGTTCATACCTTCGCCCCATGATTTTAAATTTTTTCTCTTGAATGGGGCGGGCTTTATACCTCTGCCCCATAATTTCTTTTTTTTTTTTTTTTTTTTTTTTTTTTAAAGTACATGAACAGGGATCTCGCTCCATCGGGCGAATACGCTCCACCATCGACTTATAATGCACGCTTCACCATCGGGCGAACTTATAATGCACGCTCCACCAAATTTAGTCTTCTGCCCATAGCGTCACACCACGGACTAAACCAAAATTTTGGTCTTTTTTTCCCTCTTTGGTCTTTGGTTATGCTCGCACCACTGCAGTTGCTCTTAGACTAGCTCTAATGGGATCCAACATCCAACATTATACACCGTGGAAGTGTCGTTAATGTTGCTACAGTTCCTTGGATCCAGAGAGAGTGCAGCGTTCAGCTTGGATCCAAGTTGGAAGTATCCAAGGGACGCAGTTTGAAACTGCGTATGAAAAAAGCATTACACGCAGTTCCTAAATGCGTATCATAGAATAATTTATGAGGATATTCTTCCACACGCAGTTTGAAACAGCGCTTTGACCGGTCAACGTGGTTAACACGGTCAATACGCAGTTTGAAACATCGCATGGACCGGTCAACACAGTCAATACGCAGTTTGAAACAGCGCATGGACCGGTCAACACAGTCAATACGCAGTTTGAAACATCGCATGGACCGGTCAACACAGTCAATACGCAGTTTGAAACCGCATTTTTGAGTATTCCTAGAAAACGCGGTTACAAACTGCGTGATGCGCAGGTTTAAAACGCGTATCAACATGGAATCTCGGATTCCCATTGCACCCAGGCGTTGTATTTTGGTGACGGGATACAAGAAATAGCTTGAATCTTGGACCACGGTTTGACCCAGTTTAAAAAACATTGGGGTAAAATTCGTGATGGGGATAGAAACAGGATTAACGTCTCCGTCCGCACCAACTCACCTGCCCCATTGCGCCATTCCTAAACAAGACAAACTAATACATGCCCCAACGCCCACTAGGCTACATGACAAAGAGTAATTATTAAACTAAAATATCATCTTAATTAAGACTTAATACATGAAGAAATGATGCATTTTTCTATAAATAATTTTGGTGACCCTATGTGTTAATTATTCGAAACGTGTAAATTTAGTAATGTATTTTGTTTTTTCTTCTTTCCCATTATGAATGGATTATTTTAGCAATATTATTTGGTCCACCTAAACCCTATATGTATACAAAAATAAATTTCTATCAATGGCTATCATTCATCAAACATTATGGGATTTTATTTACGATGGTGTTATTCAACTCCCTATTCCACCTCTCTAATATGTTCCCTCCTATATAAATTCCATATTTGATAAAATGGTGAATCCTGAATGAGATTCAAATCCTAAATCCTAAATGTGTGGTGCAGATTGGAGGGAGCAGAGTAGGGAGGTGGAGAATATGGGGGTGAATAGCATTTCCGTTTTATTATAACATTAGTGCTTTTTCCTTGTAATTTTTTAATTTTGACCATTATTTTTAGTATTGGCGGTTGATTTCATTACTCTACATCAATGGACTATTTCTGTACTGGTTTTAGTTGGTAACTAGTGTAAGTCGGTGGGAGCTGATTTTGGTTCCAATTGTTCTTCATCTTCTTAGGTTTTATCAACATCGGGTACCCATTTTGCCAAGCAACAACTTTAATCACATCCGCCAAAAAAAATTCACTGGCAGATCCTGACCGACACTTTTTTCTGTAACACTCTCTCTCTCTAACTTTCACGTCCCCATCAGTTACAGTTGCCTTTGCACAGTTGTTTGCTGTAACCCAGTTCTGGACTGCCACTTGCTGTTAGATTTTGTAGCAAGGGATTCCCCATACAGACCGCCACTCGTCTTGATTAACTTCAGCTTATCAGAGACTAACACGAGCGTTTCAGGTTGAAAAGCTGTGCACCACATTTGCAATAAAAATCTTTGGATGCAGAAGGTTCTGAAATTAACCGTGGCATTATGGATGCACAAATGCTAATTCTTAGCATAATCCTGTTTGTAAAGAGGCCTATTAACTCCACAACAAAGTTCTTCCAGCACACAAGTTGTCTATATAACATGCTAGTAATAATCTCACATGCCACCTCTATAACTCTCGTAGAATTTGATAACCCAGGTCAGTAGCAGGCCACAAGGCCCGGAACAATTTCCTGTGGCGGTTTGATTGTGATTTTGTATCATTTTTTTGGTTTCATTCACCTAAAAAGCCTAGTTAGCTAGCTATATATTCCATTTTCTTGGTTTTAAGACTTTCATCTTCCTCAGTCCCTACACCTCTGCGAAGGGGACTGACTTCACTTCTACACGATAGGACGCTTCTCCTTTCTCTGTTTCTCTCTCCCTTTCTTTATTTTTTCTTTGGTTTCTGCTTTTATGGTAATCTCTCTCCATCAACAGTCTATCAATCCAACTCTTTTTCTTCTCTTCTAATTCCTGTGCATAAACCCCTTGATACTACTATAATCATATGTATGAACAATGAAAATGCAATCCCAACTAAAAGTCTGAGTCCCATTATCTATGTCTTCATTTTACCTCACATTTGTTTGGTGGAGGTGATGATGATAATCATGCCAAGTTTCTTTCATCTCTAGCTAATTTCTCATTCTTCTTACCTTCTTTTTCTTCCTTTTAACAGCTTCACTCTTCACTCACTCTGCTTCTCTTGTCGGTGGTGGTCATGTCTTACTGTTTTGATGCTTCATAATTTCAGTAATTAATAATATTGCTTAACATTCTTAGGTGAGAATTCTAAACAACTCCTTCTCCTCTAAATAGAAATTCTACCAAGTTTTGACTTGGGTGTTCTATGTAGCAAGTTATTTCATTTTTTTATTTTTATTTTTGTTCTTGTTTTGTACTAATGAGTTGAGAACTAATTTCGAACTCCAAATGCATGTGAAATTTTGTCAAGAATTCTCCATGAAATTGCTGTAATTCTAAAGGTTTCATGAGAATCTGTACTTGGGTTTTCTGTATCTAAGAACTTTACCTCAAAAAGTAATTTGTTTTGTTCATAATTTTTTTTTTAGCAGTTAGTGAAATCATGGACCACAAACCATGGCCTTGGAGGAAGAAATCTTCAGAGAAAACTATATCTGTAGGCGATAAAGTTCCATCAGCAGAAGAGGTAAATGAGAATTTGAGATTCATTTCATTAGATTTCCAATCATCATTTTCTAATTTTGTTTGAGTTATTGTTAATGCTGTTTGTTTGTTTTGAATGCAGAAACTTGTGAATGAAAATATAATTGAATTGGAGAAATCTGTAGAAATTTTGAACGAGAAACTATCTTCTGCCCTCGCCGAGTGCAATACTAAAAGCCAACTTGCAGTAAAGAATGAGGAAGTCGCCAAAGAAGCCATTGCAGGTCATTTTTATTTTGCTCTCACTGCTTTGAGTAGCTACCAACATGTTTATATGTGCAAGTCTTGTAGTTGCTATGCATGTATGTCATTGCTTCCTATCTATCGCTGAAACAACGACTGATGCTGTAATCAGTCGTTGAAACAATATATCTATCGCTGGGTAATGAATCTGCTGCATAATGAATCTTGTCAATTCAATCCAAAGATCATGTCTTTGGTAGTAGGAGTCATCTGAATTCGTACTGGTGTAATTATTCTTTTGAGTACTACAGCGAGTCTTGATCTTTCATTCCAATATACTGATCTTGCCCGTAAATCAATTGTATTATCCAGGGTGGGAAAAGGAAAAAGCAGAATCGTCATCTCTCAAGCAACAACTGGATGAAGCCTTACAGCAAACGGATATGAAAGATGAAAGAATAGCTCATTTAGATGCGGCTTTAAAGGAATGTATGCAGCAGTTACGATTTGTCAGGGAGGAGAAGGAGCAAAGAATTAATGATATTATTGTGAAGACAGGGAAAGAAAGTGAAAAGATGAAGATGGGTTTAGAAGAGAAGATAGCAGAAGCTAATAAGAGCCTTGAAAATTTAATTGCTGAGTATAACAATCTGAGTAAGGTTCTTCATGAGAAGGAGATTCTGATCGAAGAACTTAATGAACGCAATTTTCAAGCAGAAGCAGATTTTAATGCATTAATGTCTCGATTCAACTCCGCTGAAAAAACAAATGCTTCTCTGAAATATGAGGTTTGCATTATTGAGAAGGAACTTGAGATTCGAAATGAAGAGAGGGACTTCAATCGTCGAACAGCCGATGCGACTCAGAAGCTACACCTTGAAAGCGTAAAGAAGATTGCCAAGTTAGAGTCGGAGTGTCAAAGATTGCGTATCCTGGTTCGAAAACGATTGCCAGGACCTGCTGCTTTGGCAACAATGAAAACTGAAGTTGAAATGCTAGGAATAGGAAGAGAAGCAACTGATACAAGGAGAAAGTCGGTTCCTCCAATGGGGGGTTCGATGGTAAAGGACTTCAGGAAGGAAATTTCTTTGGGTAGTCCAAACAAGCAGACTAATTATTTGATTGAAAGATTATGTGCTGTGGAAGAAGAAAACAAAACTCTCAAGGAAACCTTATTGAAGAAAGACAATGAACTCGAGTCTTCAATGCTCATATGTGCACGGACAGCTTCCAATTTATCTCAGGCTGAGACTCAGCTTGCAGAATTGTCGAAAAGTCAGAAAATTATGGAGCTTGCAAGGAATTCTCCAGTATCCCCCTTAACATCAATAGTCGAGGACAAGAGCAATGGAGATGCTGAATCATGGGCTAGTCCTGCACTAATTTCTGAACTGAATCAATTCAAGAATGATAAGTCACGGGGGTCTCAATCGAGCAAAAGTTTTGGAGGTTCAGACATAAGTCTTATGGATGACTTCGCCGAGATGGAAAAAATGGCAATAGTTTCTGTGGACAAGTCTTTAGGAAGTTCCCACATCTCCGATGAAAGCAACACACCTAGAGTAAACCAGGAAAAGGAAGTGAAGAAAGGAACTAGTAGGGAACTATTTCCAGTGACCGACAGTCCCTCTGGGTTTACAGATAAAATGCATAAGGGCATCCTGAAATATCCTGGGTGGATCCAAGATATTTTGAGAATTGTCTTCGAGCAGAAACGTGTCGCACAGAGAAACGTTGATGACATTCTTGCAGATATCCTAGCTGCTTCCAGCTGCATGAGTATTCAGGGTGAACATGAAGCTATTGATGTAAATAAGAATTTGAGCCTTTCAAGCGCATCAGAACAACCAAATATTAGCGGCTACATCGCATGGAAACCTCAAAATGCATCAGAAGCAGTGGATTCTGATCAAGCGTCTGCTGCAGATATCTCTCTGAAGGAAGTGTGCGAAGAGAAGATTCAATCAAGTCTAAGCAAATCACTTCGTAAACTGATCGAGCTTATTGAAGGGATTATTAGTCAACCATCTTCACTTGATTACAATGACCAAAACAACTTACCAAGAAATGATGGGAGTTCATTCCCATATGACAATGCAGCAACATCTACAGGCTACATGGTTCGTGTTTTCCAATGGAAAAATTCTGAACTCAGTTCTGTTCTGCGTAAGTTCTCTCTTACTTGTAATGATCTCTTGAACGGTAAAAGTGATCTTGAACAATTTGCTACAGAGCTAACTTCAGCTTTTGACTGGGCAATGAACCATTGCTTCTCCCTTCAAGACGTTTCAAGTATGAGAGACACAATGAAAAAGAATTTTGATTGGGATGAGTCGCAAAGCGAAAATGATAACCAGTCCCCACGTATTTTCTCATTTGCTATTTCGAAGGAGCGAACTTTAATACATCAGATGGAGGAAATGCAATCCAAATTGAAAGAAGAAAACAGAATGCTAAAGGAAGAGATAGCAGAGAAGGAGGTAGCAAAGAAAGATTTGGAGGGAAGGGTTCAGTCAGCAACTAATAAGATGGAAGAATTGATGATTCAACTGCAAGATTCAGAGAAAAGCATTTCAAGTTTGCAATATATAGTAGCAACATTAAGAGAGTCAAAGGGGATGGTTGAAGACCAGCTTGTAAGCCAAAAATTGCTTGAAGAGGATCTCAATACCCAACTCTCGGTGGCCACTGTCAAGTTAAGTGAAGCTCGCCAAAATATTTCATCTCTTGAAGCAGAATTGGAAGATAGAAGCACCTGTTGTCAAAAGCTAGAATCATCATGCCTCGAGTTACAACTGCAGCTAGCAAGGTACTGAAATGATATCAAAATTTTCCTTTATGTATAGGTACTTCTTTATCTGTTATAAAATGATCTCATACTTTTCACATATGCAATTAACAGTCTGACGAAGAAGGAATTGTCCCAGTATGATGCACAGCGAAACAATAGGCAACTCAAAACTGTAAGATTTCCTTCTCTACTAATATGATTATTTGATGATAGTAATGAGTATAACAAGTTGTGAGAGATCTCTGTCACAGGACTGGGAAATTACAGCAGCTTCAGAAAAGTTGGCAGAGTGTCAAGCAACCATCTTCAATCTAGGTAAACAATTGAAGGCATTGGCTCCCCCAAAGGACACTGCTCTCTTGGAGAATGCTACTTCTACCACCTCTGCCGCCACCACCAACAACAAGACAACCATGACGAACAAGAATTTGAACAATCAACGCCCATCTCTTCTAAATCACATTTTAGCTGAGGATGACACCGGAGTTGAAGATGATCCTAATTCCCCCATGATGAAAGAGATCATATGCACCACAGACTCTCGAAAACCACCCTCAGGTAGCCTCAAAGATTCCCACATTGATCCCAACAGTTCATCGCAGTCCATTAGAGGTTACCTTGGTTCAAACGAAACAAATTACAAGAGGTCTACTGAAATGTCTCTAGCTATTATTCCTAGTAAAAAACGCGGAAACAGCGGCAGTGGTGGTTTTCTGCGGAAACTTTTGTCGAGAAGGAAAACTGGTAGTCGGAAGATGTCCATCCCCACTGCTCTCTAATAACACAAACTACTGATGCAGTATACTGCAGAAATGAGATTTCTGCACGTTGCTGGGCAATGCTATTACAATTAATTTTATAGATGTCAATTCCCACTGTTATCTGATCTCTAATAACACAAACTATTTAGGTAGTGTATCGCAAAAGGGAGAGACTTCTGTTTGTACTGGGTGATGCTGTTGAGCTGTTTAAATTTTATCTATTCATATGGTGCTTTATATGTATGTACTGGTGAGGTACACATATCTAATAGTGTATTATATGCTTGAGAACAGAAATAAAAAATTTGACATAGTGTGAGTTCATATTTGTGTGATTGATTGCATTCATTTTAAAGTTTCAAATATTGGTTACACAGGATGTGTAACTAACCTTTTCATATGTATCCTCTAAAGGTATTACATCACTAAAGCCTAAAACAGCTCTTCTCAAGTTACTGTATTACAGTTTAAAGGGTAAAACTATATTGAATAATAAAATTTTAATATCAATGTCATGAAGATAAAGAAGACAAAATTCCGTCACATTTTTCTGGTGATTAACTTCTCGGATATAAAACAATCTAAAAGATTTTTGTGAAAGCTGATGATAAGATATTATGACCGTAAGCTATATATATTTCATCACTTTATCAGCAATTAACTAATGCAAAACTCACTTCTCTTAACGCCTCAATCTCTGTGCAAAACAAATTTTGATATGTCATGAAGTCCAGCTTCCTCGTAGCATTCAGCAATTCGCTGCTCAAAGTCTGACCAGGTTCCATCTATGGAGGCTAAGTCCAATAAAAATGCAGCTTCATCCAAGGACACCTGCACAAAATCAAAATGAATCAGTGAGAAAAATACTGGAATCCAACGGTCTTCCTATCTCAATTCTCAATATCCACGCAATACATTTCAACTTTAAGGGATAAAATTCCACTGTGTCAGACCTGTGCTGGGGCCTTTCCCTTCTGGAGATCTTCTTGTTTTCCCTGTTCTGACACCTTCTCCTTTATGAACTCAATTTGTTCGTCTTCCCATTCTGCAATCTCAGCAACTTCCTGAACAGGAAGAACCCAAAACAATTAGACGCAGAGAACATGCACATGAAAATGGACCAACAGTAAAAAACTTCTGAAGGATCCAATACCTGGTATCTGCATCCCAACGTCCACCATGGTGATTTTAGTGCTCCTCTTGCAGCATCCTTTGCTTCTAAGGTACGCCCAACCCTGCAAAGATTTAGTGATAAGATTGGTGGTGATAAATGTTGTATCTGCCATCCACAAAGACTACGCAGAAGAGACTTATACGAACTTCAGCAAAACCTCTGCATTAAACACAAAAGGCCGTCCAAAACCAGGAAAATGCTCCTTGTTCGTATAAAACTCCCCGGTCACCATTGCTGAAACCTTCCAACAACAAACTAAAGTGATTGAGGGAAGTACACCCCAAAAACAAAAAATATCCTTTCAAATCAAGAATTTCACTGAAGTCCTCACATGGTCGCCTTTCTCAAAATGTTGCATCACTTTACGTTCTAAGATGTCCGGGAACATGCCAACCTGAGAAATACACAATTGGTCATGGGCATTCAGGTAGTAGCTTCCTGTTGCACAATTTAGGTACCTCTTTTTTACCTTCTTCAAAAGGTAGACATCAAGATTTGGAAGCTTGGATTCAGAAAAGTCACCCCTCCTATAAAGCTTTCCACCAGCCTCAGATGAAGCATCAAATAGCTCGTTGCTACTGTCTGCAGGGTTGTTGGCATCTGCCTCAGCCAAAATTCTATGAATGTATTGATCAACCTGCATGTGAAGAACCAAAGAAAGACATCAGTCTAGTTTGTAGACTCTGTACCCAAGTAATGCCTGAAGATTCTGTAAAATGCCACAGTAAAACAATACTGATTTGATGCAAACAACATCTCTTTGGTTTATACTCACATTCTTGGCTAAAAGCCACACCCCATACTGACGGACTTCCACAACTGGCATCTCCATCCTATGCCCAAAGCAGTAAGATGAGGATAAACGATGCAAACAAACAAACATAAAAAAATATTTGATTCTTACCCCGGTGGAGCTGTTGGCCATCTCAACAATGCAGTGATAGTGCCTGCGTAAGAAAAAACATATAAGATTAACGATGATAAATTGATACTTCCCTTATACTATTGATGGTATGTGTGTGATCTGAACCTGACTGGCTTTTTGATAGTGGAATAGCAAGAGGGATTAACCCTTTTCTTGCTCCAGGAGAGACAATGGTTTCACCTGATAAAAAAGCAAATAAACTACGTTAAGTTTTAATTAATGGATCACTGACTAGTCAGAGACTTGATTGAGAGTGGTTCACTGAGGGTTATCCAAGCATAACAAAAGTTGATTAATTTGTTTACATACTCAAATCACCCTGTGGTAGGTACGGTACATTACGCTAACTACACATTCGAATAGATGTGAACTCAAGTTGAAACGGCTAAGATTTACAACAACAAATTGAACTATTGAAGTGTGCATTACATTTCTACCAGTAACATAATCCCCACACTTCATGATCCCAAGAAGCTGTTCTTTACCTCAATTTCAAAACCAATAGAAAAACTCTCCACCGTTACTAATGTTAACCTAGACAGACCAAGTTAGTTATTGAAATATCTCAGTTGGTAGTCATAGAAACGGTATATATTTCAAAACAATGTGACAATGAATGGAGTGGTTCAGGATCATCAAAAACAAGGTTAAGTTTCAATTTTATTATCAACAAGTAAGGAAACAAGTAGTACCTTTAGATTGAAGCATATTCAACAAAGAATTGAGATGTTCTGGTGGTCGCGTTGCAGCTACATCTTTAATGTATGATATGTGATCTGCATTTCATTTCATTTCCATTTCCATTTAAACCAGTTTTATCCAATACAAAACCTAATCAATTGAAATCAGATATCTAAAAGAGATCAATACCAGAAGTTGCTGATGAAGAGGAGCATCTGAAATTAGCAGCGGTACTTTTACTGCGGCTGTGGCGGTGAAGAAACAACTTGGGGAATGCTGAAGTAGTAGTTGTGGTGGTTGAAGATGATGAAACTCTGCTCGACAGGATTCCTCCAGGAACTTTCATTTCTTCTTGAGTTCTTCAAAAGTTCGCAGAGAGTGAGAAAGAATTTCAGAATTGGATTTTTTTCAAACACTTTTTAGTCACTAGAATTTTGTTTGTTATCCATTTATGAGGTTATTTACCATTTTGCCATCCATATCAAGTGGGCATGACGCAATCAACTTGGGCTTGGTGAATACTGGGAACGGTCCGTGTGAGTCAAAATTCGCCTCATTCACGGCCCTACCCGCCGATGAGTTTTGGCACCAGTAAGGGAGAGAGATTAAAGTTAAACACGCGCTTTCTAAAATTGAATGGTTATGTATTTTTGAGGAGTCACAAAGTCTGAGACGAAGAGAACTTTATGATTTCTATCTATCTTGTCTGAAAGAGATTACGAGAACCTCGATAACAGAAAAACAAGATCAGGATACGAGAACTATCAAGATAAAGATAGTTGGTCCTGGGTTCACGAATCCCTAAAGCGAAGAGCTTTTAATCGTACACCTAATTATGTTTCTCAAAGGAAACCTAGGTCAATATAGGTCAACTCTAGCTATCAACTTGGATACAAAGTGTCAAGGATTAAATTTCCTAGTTGAAAGAGCATCTCTATTTATAGTTTTTCAAGACTGAGGGTTGCTTAGAGGTGTTTATGAGAGTCATAGCAATGCTAAACATATATATTTTTTATAAATCGTTGAGCATATGCTAAAGTTTTACTGGGACCGTTGGTGAACGGTTCGTGAACCGTAATGCATAGTTCGTGAGTCGGGGTGCAACGGTTCGTGATCCGGGTTCTCCAACCTACTCGACTTGAGAAATCGGATGGCAACGGTTCGTGAACCGGGTTCGCCAAATGTTAGCCTTTTAAACCAATATAAAAAATTTAGATCACACGGTTCGTGAATTGTTCTGTTCTGAACTTGCGATTTGAGAACTGGTTTGCCAACCTTTCTGTATTCCAGAAACTCAGATATATATGGTTTGCGAGATAGTTCGCCAACCTACCATGAATTTCTCTCTTATGATGTTTGAAACATTTCCAAATGATAAAATCATTGTTTTAGCAATTTTCAATTGATCCACATAATTAATTCTTGAGCAATAAATTGTTTATGACTAATATTGTTAAGGACCTTTGAACATCCAATCCTTGAATCATATTTCGAGATGTTTAACAAGACAAGCTTGACTCGAAATTCCATCTTTGCGATAAATCTACTGTAGAAAGATAAGATAGTGAATAAAATAGAATTGTTCAATCTTCACATACCTGAACAATGAAGTTCTCCAAAGGTCTTCGTCGATCTTCGGTCTTCGAGGGTGATGTCTGATACTCAACTACCAAATTCTAACCTAGTCCGAGACTTGACTTAGTATACTAAAAACCAAATACAGTTTTGATCAACTAACATTGACAACAAGCTTGCGATAGCAAAACTTGTGGGTTCAACCGATTATTGCTCTAAACCGGACATTTCGAGAAACGTTTTCCATATGTTTTCTTTGCTATAAACCGGTGTGTTTCCATATAATATTTACAACCAGGGGTTTCGCATTCAATCCCGTTTGTGCATTCAAACTCCAATTTTCCTTTTAGTTTGAAGTTTTTGCTGAGTTGGTCAACTTTTTTTTTGTTTCATTGCATCTTTTATTGCATCATACAACAATTATGCTTCTTGAAAACAATTACGATATTCACAATCCAAATACCTAATATTCTCTGGTACCGACTCAATTACCTTTCTGATGCCGGTACAACCTCTTTGTGGACATTTTGAATATATCCAAGGGCATTGCAGCAGACTATAGTTATCCATGAAACATAATGGATAAATCTCTTTTGCTTCCACACATACTATATGTTTTCATTTGTTGTTCAAACTATTCGAGTACATGGTTGCAGGGGTTGGTTGTGAATGCTTTGAGTTTGTTGTGATTAGAAAAAATGATTTATGTTAGTCTAGTTTTATAAGAAAATATATAGCCGTTGATAGAGTCGTTGTGCGCAATTTTCAATAAATAAAGTATTGGGCGCAAGTTCCAATAAATATAATTGTTGGGCGCAATTTCCAAAAAAAAATAGAGCATTGGTATCAACATATAATATATATCGACACATCCTATTTGGAAGCCACACCTTCCATAAAGATTATTACATCCTAAAGAAAACTTAAGTTTATTCTCGATCTTGTTGAAATATGGCTCAACTGTATATTAATCATGCAGAATTCACATTAGAGGAAGATTTATCTTTTTGTCGAAACATGGTTTTATCCTTTCCTGATAAGGGTGACGGACGCAAGCAAAAAGGTATTCCCAGTCAATCTCTTGGGCATACCATTCTTGAGCATTTCTCCTCGAAAACAGGTAACTCGAATAATCGTAATATGACTGGGTTGTTCCTTTGATATGGAAGAATAACCGATGCAATTGACGAATCCACTGCTTTAACTTTCAACATCAATCGATATCGACTCAGGAGTGAAACTGAATAAGAAGTTATAACGACATCTCTCCGAGAATGATGAAGATGTAAAGGTTCAAATTTCCATTACGAACCTCATTTCAGTATCATTAAGGTGATGTAAACATTCAACCCATTCGCGTCGAGAAATCGTCCACGACGTTATGATATTATCCCAGGGCATTATACTACTTAATGAAGGTGTTGCCTGAAAATACTTCACTAAATTTTGATTTGAAAAAGTGTTTTCACAGCACACATAAGTCGATTGAGCGATTATAGTTTAAATTTTGAGTTATTAATCAACATTTTTTTAATCCAACTACAGTAGAAACTCCATAAATTAATGATGTCGGGACCATCAAAATTTATTAATTAAACGAGATATTAATTAACCGATAAATTATTAATTATTAATTTATATATAAAAACGCACCCCAAGGGTATTTTATTAAGGATCAAGATTACATGGACAAAATTAATTATATCACAAGTTAACTTATAAATTTCATATCACAAGTTTAGACAAAATTGATGCTTTCGTCATTGTAAACTTCAATCAACAGATAACACAAGTTTAGACAATTTGGATGAACATACAGACAGTGAAATCACTCAAGACTTGCAAAATTTGATCAAGAAATTGGGCAATTGCAATTCAATGAGTGTCGAAGATGTCCTAAATTATCCGAAAGAAAATGAAGTTACACAGTTTTTGACTGATGAAGAAATAATCGAGAGCATTATGGGAACTGATAAAGATGTGGAAGAAGATGATGAAAGTTCTACAATAGAGCCCCCTTCACGAAACGAGGCTATTAAAGCGGCAATCACATTGACTAATTTCTTGTTGAGCTATGAGAAAACAACACCAAAAATTCTTACAATGATAAAAAAAAAATTAGAGATGAAATTCAATGCGATATTGATTTTAGCAAAAAACAGAAGACAATTAAATCATTTTTCAAAAAGTCTTCGTAAATCACTAATATATATATATATGCATTATTAATTTATATTTCATATGGGGTCTACATAGGTAATCAAAAATGTATTATCTTATAATTTTAGCGAATTATTAATTTGGCACGTTGTCCCCGACTCGGGACCGGCCAAAAATATTATTTAAGAGAGTTTATTAAATAATCGAGTATTAATTAAAAGAGTTTCAACTGTATTTATTATAAAACTTATTATAGGGTTATATTAAATTACAACACAACACAAGCGTTAAACACTTTAATATATAAAATATTGAATCGTGCTCACAGAAGGGATTTTAGTTTTAAATATTCATTTACCTCGAAATAGATGAATGAATACCCTCTTATTTGGATAAATTCAGCCATTGATGCCTCTTTGTCATTATTGTGATTTTCTAGATACCCTCTGAATGTCTTGAAATTGTTTATGATGGTGTATGCTCGTCCTCGTAGACTAGGATACATTCTTTTAATCATTCCCGCTGAAACGCACACGAATATTCTCCACACATATGACAAAAAACGACTCCCAGTTTCCACTAAGGTTGTTTGACGAATCCTCATAACTCTGCATAGACTACATAACAAATTGTATACTCTTTAAGTGTGTAAGGTGGATTTGGTGGATGCACGGTTAGATTTTGAGAAGAAAGAAAAAAATATAAGTAGATTGATTTTGTGTTTCGTTGATGAGGAATACATAGTCTTTATATAGACAAAATATGTAACAACTCTATTTTTTTTATAAAAGTAATAGTTTAAAAACAGTCATTGATGATAATTCAAAAAAATAGAGTCATTGGTCTTGATTCAAAAAAATAAAGCCGTTGGTCTTAATTCAAAAAAATAGAGCCGTTAGTTATTCGAAATTTAAATTTTCATTAATTTAAAGAAAAACTACATTGAGTTCACTAAACTAAATTTAAACAATACTTTTAATTAAGACAACAACTGTACAAACTCGAAATAAAGACAACGCTTTTAATTTGAAACTAGAGTGAAAATTAGAAACTAAATTCAATTACATTTCTTAAAGGGAAAACAATTAGAGTTGAATTACTTCATCATCATCTGAATCTTCAACTCTAATTGTATTCATCTTCTTCAAAATATCCTTTTGCTTTCAACGAATACATTTTCTTTCACAAGGAGATAACTTACTAAGATACATAGCCATTATTGCATTATCTTGTTCAGATTGCATTTGACAACTCTGCTGTCGGTTAGAGAAAAAATTCGTGTGAAGTTGAGATTCTTGTTCCGCTTTCATTGCTTCCTTCCTTGATCGTGATTCCTTAACATACTATAAAAATTTTGTGAAAACGCGGGGGTCTAACAACCACACCCAATATTTCGCTTGGGCAATCTGTATGGACTAACTCCAATATAATTTTGAGAGCACCAACTAATAAAGCGAGCTCAATCAAGAAATATATCCAAGAGTTATATCGTTGTTTCTTAATGTAATCAGCAAATCAAACATATAGAAAATCCGTGGGCCTGATTAATATAAGAAACAACTTGGACGGTATCAAAAACCAATATCCAAGTGTCAATCAATTCAATCAACAACCAAAGGTCGGATTCACAATTGATTGAACTTACGCACAACCTGTGATATTTCAATTATATAAACAAATATAATGCGGAAAAGAAATAACACAGATACCAGAAGTTTTGTTAACGAGAAAACCGCAAATGCATAAAAACCCCGGGACCTAGTCCAGATTTGAACACAACATTGTATTAAGCTGCTACAGACACTAGCCTACTGCAATTTAACTTCAGACTGGAATGTAGTTGAGCCCTAACCAATCTCACACTGATCAAGGTACAGTCGCGTTCCTTACGCCTTTGAATCCCAGCAGGACTCTACGCACTTGCTTCCCTTAGATGATCTCACCCACAACTAAGAGTTCCTACAACCCAAAGTGGAAGAATTGATAAATAAATCTGTATCACACTGAAAAGTCTATTGAATATATAAATATGTCTCCCATAGAAATACCTACGAGTTTTGTTCCTTATTTTGATAAATCAATGTGAACAGGAACCAATTGATACGCCAGACTTATATTCCCGAAGAACAGCTTAGTAATATCAGTCACCTCACAATAATCTTTATCGTATGGTAGCGAAACAAGATATTGTGGAATCACAAACGATGAGACGAAGATGTTTGTGATTACTTTTTATCTTGCCTATCGGAGATTAAATCTCGAGCAAATCTTAGAGAAGATAGTACTCAATACGACATAATGAAGCAAGATCAGAACTCACAACTACAGAGAAAATAGTTGGGTCTGGCTTCAATATCCAAAAAGAAGTTTTTAAGTCGTTAACCAGAAATGGTTTTAGAAAAACCTAGGTTAAAGGAGAGTCGACTCTAGTCGCAACTAGTATCACACATGAGGTGTGGGGATTAGGTTTCCCATTTGCTAGAGTTCTCCCTTATATAGTCTTCAAATCAGGGTTTGCAGACAATGTTACATTGGTAACAAAGCATTCAATATTCTCCGTAAAATGAAAACCTGATTAGACTCAAGCTAATATCTTTCAACCGTTAGATCGAACTTAGTTTGTTATACACAAATGAAAAGTGACTTCATTTAGATATGGGTAACTATACCTAAACGTGTACACATTGTTGGATCAACAATAGTTAACCGAAGTTCGCCATATGAAAGCTTTCATATCAACCTTGTTCATCATAACACAACTAGTTCAAATGACTCAAATGAAACTAGTTCTAGAGTTGTTCAGTTGTTTATATTCTCATAGAAGTATAAAAACACAATTGAAGCAAAATCGATTTTGATTCACTCGAATCAATTCATGAACATTATAGCCACGGTTTGCAAAAGATTTCATTCCTTATTTTATAAATATATTAGTTCATGAACAAAACGATTTTAGAACATAACCTGCTCAAGTATGCAAATGGGTACGCATACCTAAGTGGTCGGACTGGGTTTGGGTTCGCCAGTATACGAACATGTACGCATACCACCAAACTCAGTTGAATTTCCGGACTTGAAATTACGCCGGTATGCATACTAAGTTCCCGGACTTTTAACTAACCAACCAGTACACATACGGGTATGCATACTATGGTTCTCGGACTTGGAATAACTTGCAACAGTTATCATACAAGTATGCATATTGTGTTATATCCAATCACGGTTAATTGTTCTAAACTCCCAGTTCAATTACTGAAACATTCTTAGAAGACGACAATAGCTGTCTCACACAAACTATTAGCTTCAAAGAAATTTTCAAGTGATCGATAGATCAATACGAAACATTCTGAGTCTACATCAAATGACGGTCTCACACAAATCATGTAAGATGTTACCAGACAATTTTCACATGATCATCTTTTGACTTTCGTCAAGCATATGAGATGAACTTGGTTAAAGCGAAAGCTTACCAATACATATTTCGAAAAATATGTAAACGAGTTAAACTCATCTTGAAATATCAAATGTGTATACAGTAGAACCTCCATACATTAATACTTTTGGGCACGCACAAATTTATTACTATATGGAGTTATTAATATATGGAGGTTGATGAGTTTAAGATTTTACAAATCGGGATTATATTTTGTATCAATATGTAGAGGTTATTAATATATAGAGGTTATACTGTAATCGAAGTCTATATAGCTATACGACTTTTGTCTCAAATATGAGATAAAGTAGATAGACTTTTCAGTGATAGATGAGTTCAAACCTCCGCATACCTTTTGTTGATAAAGTTTCACAAACTCCCCTTAGTAGTTCTTCGTATTCAATCGATGAACATCGTGAAGTCTAAAGCTCAACTACACATTCTATCCTAATCCGAGACTTGGCTATAAGTAGACTAGAAATCAACACTTATAGTTTCGACAACTAAACTTGATAAATAAGCTTGAGATAGCAACACTTGCGAGTTCGACTGAGCAATGCTCTAACAATCTCCCCCTTTGTTAATTTTAGTGACTAAACTATCAATACGTATGGATTACAAAATAAATAAACTTTGTAACTTCTCATTCAAATGCTTGATGTCCTTGGTTCTTCAGCATTACTCGAAATATTCGTCACTTCCAATTACTCCTGTGATTATGAACGTGTTCAACTCAGCATCATAGTTGTTGAAGATCCGTAGCCATAACAATGAGAAAATAGTAGCTCTCAATCATTGTTATACAATGTCATAGTATTATTACACAACATCAAAGTCTAATTGTATCACAATTTTTACAACAATACTATGGTGATATGTATTAATCCCCCTTAGTCAATACGTCATCTCACAATGAAAACCACTCCCCCTTACATAATGATTCGTAAACCATATAATTTGTAGTGTGAACTGCACAATAATTCTCCCCCTTTTTGTCAATATAAATTGGAAAAGGTACGAAAACTAGCGGGATCATAATGAAATTCTCATAGAGATACTTCATGACTAAAAGAGAACATATCAACTTTGTTTCGATGATTTCACATAGTCGAAACTTAGTGTATTCATCAAGGAGTTTATAAAGATACAAGATAACTCATACAATATTCCACAGCCGCACTCCCCACAAAGATTTGGTAATTAAGCACAAGTTCAATTAAGAATTCTCCCCCATTAAATGTCATTCCCGAAAGAACAACAAGAGCGACCTTACTCTTACAAGAAAAGAAGGATTTCTTTGGACATTAACAAATCACATGAAACATGAATTTGTATCCAGAAAACTCAATTAAATTAACCACAAGAGAACACATATGATCAATTTAATCGGAAATGCTCAACATAAGAGAACTTACAGAGCCGCCTAGTACTTTCACATAAAAGTTGATCAGGGAAAGATCAATACTGCGGAATATACAAAGATCCATTCTATTTTCATCAATATTTGCATAATGATACCATAGACTTAATCTTTGTTATCAAAAGTTCATTATATTTTCCATCAATATTTACATAAAGACATATAATAGACTTAACTTTTGACATATATGGGATAATCATAATTCACGGACGCAAACACACATATCCCATAATATTATTTTTGCAATATATAAAACAAATAAAGACTAATACTGCAAAATCATCTTCCAAATAAACTTTAGAATTTGAATAAATAAATCTAAAAACATTGCAAGATGAAAATCGTTGGCAATAGCTATGTGTACTCACAATAATTGCTATTCCAAACCCTAGTTATCCTTCTTAAAACACAAGAATAAATTCTCAAAAGAAGTTTCTTAGACATTAAGACCTTTGAAGAATTCTTTATCGTCCCCGAACTCCTTGTCGTCAACGGCCATTGGAACATAAGGTTCATGAAGAAAAGAGTAAATTTCCACAAACCTTCTTGGTTGATGCCGAACCAAGGCCTTCTGAATTTCAAGAGTCCTAAAAACAATAGTCTTTATTTGTTGCATCTCCTTTTTTGTTTCCTTAAACTCTTCAAGAACACCAGAAAACTTCTGAAGATTTGAAGGGACAACCCTTGGTTTCCTTACATTCCCCCTTTTTCTTTTCAAGTAAGAGGGTATCGGAGATTTATCTTTTTCCTTCATGATTGATGGCTTAACAATCATATTAACCTTTTTTCCATCAGAAGACATAATGCTTGGAGTCTCCATACAAATATGGGTTTGTGAAAGAAATTCACAAAGCAATCTTGTGATAAAAAAGAGTTTTTCAAGGAAGGAAAAAAGAATGTAAGGTTATGGAACCTTTACACAAAGTAGGAAGATTCAAGTACGCACAACTCTTAACCCTAAAGAAAGCAGAATTTTCGACTTTAACCCTCTTTAAATGAATTAAACATGAAAACCTCTTTTCAAAATCAATCTAGGATATGAAAAAATCAACAACAACAACAAAAAAAAAAACTCTTTAAACTTTTTTCTTTTTCTTTTAAGACGTGAAAGTGCTAAACTCTTGTCTCTTTGGGATCAGGCACTTAAGACAAGATGCACAGCCAACACAATTAAGTTGTGGGATGAACAATAATCTGTCCACCATGACCTTTTTGGAAAGAATTCCTAAAGTCTTCTATCACAGAATGTTTAGACCATGTTCTTTTATGTATGGGTCTAATTTCTTCTTTAGAAATTAACTTCTTCGGAGAAGAGTTGAGTTTACATACCTCAGATGACTTCTGGACAAGTTTGAGCTTGTTTGTTAATCTATTTGCTATCCGTTGAAGTTTGTTGACATATCTTACTTTATGTTTGTACTTGAAACAACTAGAGAGTTCGTGACCCTTAATAGTACAATAAGAACATGTCAAAGTGGAGGATGGTTCAGACACCAAAGCGGAGCAAGCTGCTAGAGATATTGTAGTACCTGAAACATTAGAAATAAAATTTCCAGTGGATAGAGAAAAATCCATCTTATCCTCCAAAATAGTTGAAAAAGTTTCTTCAGGAAAAATATCAAGATTGATATGGGTATTGCTACTGTTAGAGCACTGCTCGGTCGAACTCGCATGAGTTACTATCTCAAGCATGTTTGTCAATGTTAGTGATCAAAACTATAAGTCTTGATTTCTAGCCTATTTATAGATGTCTTGGACTAGGACATAGATTGTGTAGTTGAGCTTAGACTTCACGGCGTTCATCATTTGAAGACGAAGAACTACTAAGGGGAGCTTGTGGAACTTCATCGACAAATGGTATGTGGAGACTGAAACTCATCTATCATTTGGAAAGTCTATTTCTACTCTATCTCCTATATTGAGACATAAGTCGTATTACGATATAATTTTATATATACACATTTGAGATTTCGATTTGAGTTTATCTCGCTTATATTTTTCTCGAAATATGTGTTGGCAAGCTTTCGCTTCGACCAAGTTCATCTTATATCATGTGAAAATTTCCGAGTAACATCTTACATGGTTTGTGTGATACAATCATTTGGTGTAGTCTTGGAATGTTTCGTTATGATTATTTCAATATCTTGAAAATTGCTTTGATGCTAATAGTCTGTGAAAACGGCTATTGTCATCCTCTAAGAAAGTTTCAATGATTGAAATAAAGAGTTTAGAATCATGTAACCATGTTTGGATATAAACATAGTATGTTATCACATTTGTGTATAAGCCCAAAACCGGGAACCTGAAGTATGCGTTCCCGTACGCGTACTGGCGGTTGTTGGATGTCTGTACAAGTATGCTTACATGTATGCATACTGGCAGAAGTCTCACGTCCGTGAATTTCTGCTGGAGTTTGGAATGTAAATTGGTATGCGCACCCATACACATACTACCGTAACCAAACTCGGTCCGGCTAATTAAGTATGCGTACCCGTTTGGATACCTGAGTTGGTTACTTTCTAAAATCGGTTGTGTATATGAACTTAAACATTTATAAATTAAGGAATGCAATCTTTGCAAACCGTGGCTATAATGTTCATGAATTGATTCGAGTGAATCAAACCGATTTTGCTTCAATTGTGTTCTTGTATACTTCTATAAGAATATAACAATTGAACGGCTCTTTAACTAGTTTCATTTGAGTAATTTGAACTAGTTGTGGTTAAGATGAATATGGTTGATATGAGAGTAATCATATGGCTAACTTCGGTTAACTATTTGTGAGCTAACATGGTGTACACGTTTGTGTACGGTTACATAAACCTAAATCAGGGTACATTTTATTTGTGTGTAACAAGCTAAGTTAGATCTAATGGTTGAAAGATATTAGCTTGGTTGAATCAGGTTTTTCATCTAACGGTGAATATTGAATGCTTTGTTACCAAGGTAACTTGGATTGCAAACCCTGATTTGATAACTATATAAATGAGAACTCTAGCAACTGGGAAACCTAATCCCCACACTATCTGTGTGTTACTAGTTGCATAAACTAGAGTCGCTTCTCCTTTAACCTTAGGTTTCTTTGAGAACCTGTAGGTTAACGACTTCAAAGACTTCATTGGGATTGGGAAGCCAGACCCAACTATTTTCTTTGTAGTTGCGTGTTCTGATCTTGCCCGATTCTATCATTTGAGTACTATCTTCTCTAAGATTTGCTCGAGATTTAATCTCTGATAGGCAAGATAAAAAGTAATCACAAACACCTTCGTCTCATCGTTTGTGATTCCACAATATCTAGTTTCGCCATCATACGATTTAGATTATTGTGAGGTGATTGATAATACTAGGTTGTTCTTCGGGAATATAAGTCCGGTTTATCAATTGGTTCCTATTCACCTTGATTTATCAAAAGAAGGAACAAAAACTCTTGGGTATTTTTGTGGGAGACAGATTTATTCAATCTATAGACTTTCCTATGTGAGATATATTTGTTTATCAAGTCTTCGACTTTGGGTCGTAACAACTCTTGGTTGTGGGTGAGATCAGCTAATGGAATCAAGTGCGTAGTATCCTACTGGGATCAGAGACGTAAGGAACGCAACTGTACCTTGAATAAGTATGAGATTGATTAGGGTTCAACTACAGTCCAGTCCGAAGTTCATTGGTAATAGGCTAGTGTTTGTAGCGACTTAATACAGTGTGGTGTTCAAACTGGATTAGGTCCCGGGGTTTTTCTGCATTTACGATTTTCCTCGTTAACAAAATTCTGGTGTCTGTGTTATTTCTTTTCCGCATTATATTTTGTTATATAATTGAAATATCACAGGTTGTGCGTTAAGATCAATCAATTAGAATATCCAACCTTTGGTTGTTGATTTAAATTGATTGACACTTGAACATTGGTCTTTGGTACCGTTCAAGTTACTCATCTTATATTCAATCAAGCTCGCAAATTTCTATTTGCTGATTGCAGATTAATTAAGAGTTAGAGATATTAAACTCTTTGAAACACTTTTCTCTAGATTGAGTTTGACTGTCTAGTTGATTCTCTACAAAGTATATTGGAGTAAGTCCTCTCAGATTGCCAAACGAATTGTTGGGTGTGGTTGTTAGACCCCCGCATTTTAAGCTACAATTATCAAAATCAATATATATGCAACGAGCGCAACACTTGATTGTTCATCTTCATTTGAATCATAGTGATCAGACATTTCATCAAGAGTTGCAACAAGATCTTTGTTCCCAGTGTATTTTCTACGATTTGGACACTCATTTGCAAAATGACCAAAACATTTACACTTGAAGTACTGAGGCATATCCTCGTTGAAAATGTGGGGGTACAACAACCACACCCAATATTTCGATTAGCAATCTTTATGGACTAACTCCAATATACTTTCAAGAGAATCAACTAGACTCAATCTTAACAAAGTATATCAAAGAGTTATAATATCTCTATTTCACAATGTAATTAGCAAATCGAACAGATAGAAATCCGTGAGCCTGATTATTATGTGAAATAACTTGAATGGTACCAAAGACCAATGTTCAAGTGCCAATCAATGTAAATCAACAACCAAATGTTGGATATTATAATTGATTGATCTTAACGCACAACCTGTGATATTTCAATTATATAACAAAATATAATGTGGAATAGAAATAACACAGACACCAGAAGTTTTATTAACGAGGAAACCGCAAATGCAGAAAAACCCCGGGACCTAGTCCAGATTGAACACCACATTGTATTAAGCCGCTACAGACACTAGCCTACTACAAACTAACTTCTGTCCGGACTATAGTTGAACCTAATCAACCTCACACCGATTCAAGGTACAGTTGCGCTCCTTACGTCTCTGATCCCAGCAGGATACTACACACTTGATTCCCTTAGCTGATCTCACCCACAACTAAGAGTTGCTACGACCCAAAGTCGAAGACTTTAATAAACAAATCTGTATCACACAGAAAAATCTACGATGATAGATAAATCTGTCTCCCACAGATAAACCTATGAGTTTTGTTCCGTCTTTTGATAAATCAAGGTGAACAGGAACTAATTGATAACCCGGACTTATATTCCTGAAGAACAGCCTATTACTATCAATCACCTCACAATAATTTTAATTGTATGGTAGCGAAACAAGATATTGCGGAATCACAAACGATGAGACGAAGATGTTTGTGATTTCTTTTTATCAATTATTCAATTGTTTACAAAGATGAAATGGAGAGAAAATGATTAAAACCGGGTGTTTGCAACGTTTATAAATGTTGCAAAACACTGTTACAAAGAACGATAACAAATATGCGTCACAAGCTCTGCAGTAGTACGACCTAAAGATTCTGTCGTTGACACTGTTGAAGAACGACGATCTTTGGCTGTCTGTTCTTCGTGTTCTTGGTGCATCAGCAACAAAAAACAATTCTGCAACTCGATCAATCCTCACTCTGTTGTGCTCCAAACTCTCCGTCCTCCCATTCTCTGACCTCGGGAACCATTTTTATGCTTGACAACGATCAAATCTCTCCTCATAACTCCAAATAATTCGCCATTACTCGACAGTGAAGGAAAATATTCTCGGGATTATTTTCTTCCCTGAATTAACTTTTCACGCGCTGAAATGATGCAGCAACACTCCAAACATGATCGTACACGCTGTAGGATTTATTAAACACGCTGCAGACATATCAAATCTTTCCAAAACAACAAGAAATCCCGAGAATATTTCACGGGAATATACACACACCTGTTTTCTTTAACACGATATAACTAGCCAAATTCAATCGACCCAGAGACCCAAACCTATCATGTTATGATAAATCAAGTCTGCTCATGAAATTTTAGCCATTGAATCACACTATAACACCTCCAAATGACGAACTAAAAATCTGCCAATATTTTCCCGCCGAAACCAAAATTCAAACAAGAAAGATGGGTGCTAAAAATGAATTTGGGCTATACATAGCCATGGGTGCCCCTTATCCAAACTTGGAGTCCGCTTAGCAAATGTCCTCCGGAGGTTCCCCGGGTAATTTTCGAGCCGAATTTTCCAAAAAATATTTATTTCCCAAAAATACCTACAAACACACAGAACACCAAAATTAGTACAAAAATCGAGACTAACAATAGAGACACTAAGGACAAATCAGACACAAAAATGTGTCTATCACGTGTACACTTAGTTGGCTCACAAATAGTTTACCAATGGTTAGCCATATGAGCACTTTCAAATTAACCGTATTCATCTTTCTCATAACTAGTTCAAATGACTCATAAGAACTAGTTGAAGAGTTTTTCAATTGCTTAGGTCTTTATTCACAGACACAATTGAAACAAAATCGGTTTGATTCATTTGAATCAATTCATGAACAATATACCCACGGTTTGCAAAGATTGCACTCCTTATAATTTATTGTTTTAAGTTCATGAACTACCGATTTGAGAAACAACCAGCTTGGGTATGCGTACGAGTATTTATACCTTAGCTACCGGATTTGAGTTTACAAACTCAGCAGAAATTTTCGGTTCGAAAACTTCCGTGGGTACGCGTACCTAAGGTGACTGGTTTACTAGTTTGCAAACTACAAACTCAGCAGAAATTTTCGGTTAGAAAACTTCCACCAGTACGCGTACCCAACCTATCTCCTTCACCAATACCGCATGCACACATATGCACGCACTTGGTTTTCGGTACATGGACTTATACACTAATGTGCGAACACATTATATATGCTTATATCTATAAATGGTAATCTCAACTCTACATTTCAATCATTGAAACATTCTTCTATAATGTTATAACAATCATTATTCACGACTATCGTCATCAAAGCTATTTTCAAGATTGAAACGTCATCATTACTTTCGTCACGGATAAAGATGAAACGTGGTTTAAGCGAAAGCTTACCAACACATATTTCGAGAAAAAGATAGGCGAGTAAACTCGGCTCGAAATAGCAAATGTGTATGTATGAAAACTATCATACTTATACGACTATTGTCTCAAGAGTAGGAGATAGAGTAGATAGACTTTTGAGTGACAAATGAGTTTAAATATCCACATACCTTTTAGTCGGATAAAGTTCCACTGGTTCCTCGAGTAGTTGTTCGTCTTTGGAAGATAATCGCCATGGAGTCTGAAGCTCAACTATACTTAACTATCCTAGACCGAGACTTAGTCATAAGTAAACTAGAAATCAAGACATATAGTTTTGATCACTAATATTGACAAACATGCTTGAGATAGCAACGCATGCGAGTTCGACCGAGCAATGCTCTAACACTCGTCATCAGTATCGACTGTATCCCTGTTTTTAGGAGGAACACGATCATAAGGTTTAGCTGATGATCTAGGCTTATCTCTGACGAACCGTTTACTTCTCTTCAAAAGAAGATCTCTAAATTGTCTTGTGATCAGAGAGACTGAGTTATCAAGATCTTCATCAGATGAATCAGTCTCAATAGGATCATCCACAAGGTTGCCAACACATTTACTTTTGTCAAGAAATTTTATGCTCTTTTGTGCTTTGAAAGCAATATCCTTTTCCAGATTTGAATGTATGCTCATGATCAAAGATCTTTAACTTCCCAACCAGAGTATTTCTGGATAGAATATTAAGGTTATTTCCTTCAACAATGGCATGCTTCTTAGAATCATATTTGGCTGGCAACGATCCGGGAATCTTCATCACAATGTCCTTTTCAGGAATAGTTTTACCCAATGCAAAAGATGCATTAACAATTTCAAACACTTTGTGATTAAAATTATCAAAAGAATCATCATCAGTCATACGAAGGTTTTCCCAATCAGAATTTAGGTTTTGAAGCCTAGCTTCTTTCTAAGAGGAGTTCCCTTCGAATACCGTTTCTAAGATATCCCAGGATTCTTTGGACTTAGTGCATGTAGTCACATGGTGCTGAAGATCTGGGGTAATGGCATGGATAATAGCCTTTAATCTGTCAGCATTTTGCTTTGCGGCAAGAATCTCGACAACATCATAATCACCAATATCCTTTGGAAAAGTTACATTACCTTATGTAACAACCTGAGAATCATAGCCATTAACTACATGAACCCATGATTGAAAATCACGCGCTTGAAGAAAGGCATGCATAAGTAATTCGAGCCATCGAAGACTGGTGGTAAGTTTACAGAGATAGTGTTTCTGTCTATAGAGTCAGATTGCTACAAACATAGACTTATGAGGTCTTAAACGTGTTTGCCTTCTCTGATACCAATTGAAAACGCGGGGGGTCTAACAACCACACCCAATATGTCGCTTAGGCAATCTGTATGGACTAACTCCAATATAATTCTGAGAGAACCAACTAATAAAGCGAGCTCAACCAAGAAATATATCCAAGAGTTATATCTCTGTTTCTTAATGTAATCAGCAAATCAAACAGATAGAAATCCGTGAGCCTGATTAGTATAAAAAACTACTTGGACGGTATCAAAAACTAATATCCAGGGTGTCAATCAATTCAATCAACAACCAAAGGTTGAATTCATAATTGATTGAACTTACGCACAACCTGTGATATTTCAACTATATAAATAAATATAATGCGGAAAAGAAATAACACAGACACCAGAAGTTTTGCTAACGAGGAAACCCTAAATGCAGAAAAACCCCGGAACATAGTCCAGATTTGAACACCACACTGTATTAAGCCGTTACAGACACTAGCCTACTACAAGTTAACTTCAGACTGGAATGTAGTTGAGCCCTAACCAATCTCACATTTATCAAGGTACAGTCGCGTTCCTTACGCCTCTAAATCCCAGTAGGACTCTACGCACTTGATTCCTTAGCTGATCTCACCCACAACTAAAAGTTGCTACGACCCAAAGTCGGAGACTTGATAAACAAATCTGTATCACACAAAAAAGTCTATTGAATAGATAAATCTATCTCCCACAAAAAATACCTATCAGTTTTGTTCCGTCTTTTGATAAATCAAGGTGAACATGAACCAATTGATACACCGGACTTATATTCCCGAAGAATATCCTAGTAATATCAATCACTTCACAATAATCTTAATCGTATGGTAGCGAAACAAGATATTTTGGAATCACAAACGATAAGACGCAGATGTTTGTGATTACTTTTTATCTTGCCTATCGGAGATTAAATCTCGAGCAAACCTTAGAGAAGATAGTACTCAATACGATAGAATAAAGCAAGATTAGAACACGCAACTATAGAGAAAATAGTTGGGTCTGGCTTCACAATCCCATTGAAGTCTTTAAGTCGTTAACCTATAATGGTTTTAGAAAAACCCAGGTTAAAGGAAAATCGACTCTAGTCGCAACTAGTATCATACATGAGGTGTGGGTATTAGGTTTCCTAGTTGCTAGAGTTCCCCTTATATAATCTTCAAATCAGGGTTTGCAATCAATGTTACCTTGGTAACAAAGCATTCAATATTCACCGTTAGATGAAAACCTGATTAGACTCAAGCTAATATCTTTCAACCGTTATATCGAACTTAGCTTGTTACACACAAATGTAACGTGACTTCATTTAGATATTGGTAACCGTACCTAAACATGTATACCTTGTTGGCTCAATAATAGTTAACCGAAGTTAGCCATATAAACACTTTCATATCAACCTTGTTCATCTTAACACAACTAGTTCAAATGACTCACATGAAACTAGTTCTAGAGTTATTCAATTGTTTATATTCTCATAGAAGTATACAAGACACACAATTGAAGAAAAATCGATTTTGATTTACTCGAATCAATTCATGAACATTATAGTCACTGTTTGCAAAAGATTGCATTCCTTATTTTATAAATGTATTAGATCATGAACAAACCGATTTTAGAACATAACCTACTCAAGTATGCAAACGGGTACGTATACCTAAGTAGCCGGACTGGGTTTGGGTTCGCCAGTATGCGAAAAAGTACGCATACCACCAAACTCAGTTGAATTCCTGGACTTGAACTTACGCCGGTACGCATACGGGTATGCATACTAAGTTCCCGGACTTTTAACTAACCAACTAGTACGCATACGGGTATGCATACTATGGTTCCCAGACTTGCAATAACGTGCAACAGTTAGCATACAAGTATGCATACCGTGTTGTATCCAATCATGGTTAATTTTTCTGAACTCCCAGTTCAATCATTGAAACTGTCTTAGAAGACGACAATAGTTGTCTCACACACACTATTAGCTTCAAAGCAATTTTTAAGTGATCGATAGATCAATACGAAACATTCCTAGTTCACATCAAATGACTATCTCACACAAATCATGTAAGATGTTACCAGATGATTTTCACATGATTATCTTTTGACTTTCGTCAACAATATAAGATGAACTTGGTTAAAGCAAAAGCTTACCAACATATTTCGAGAAATATGTAAGCGAGCTAAACTCAGCTCGAAATATCAAATGTGTATAATCGAAGTCTATATATCTATACGACTTTTGTCTCAAATAGGAGATATAATAGATAGAATTTTGAGTGATAGATGAGTTCAAGTCTCCACATACCCTTTGTTGATGAAGTTCCACAAGATCCCCTTAGTAGTTCTTCATTTTCAATCGATGAACGTCGTGAAGTCTAAAGCCCAACTACTCATTCTATCCTAATCCGAGACTTAGCTATAAGTAGACTAGAAATCAAGACTTATAGTTTTGGCAACTAAAATTGACAAACAAGCTTGAGATAGCAACGCTTGCGAGTTCGAACGAGCAGTGCTCTAACAGTTTGCACTATGTTGATAGATCTTTCCTTCTTATATATGAATCGAAGAACTCCCCCCATCACCTTTCCTGAATATACCTTGCTTATGATCCTTCTTCAGCCTAGCCTCTTGTGTGGCGTTTTTAGTCCCTATAGGCCTCGCCTGATACTTGTAGTTTCAACGAGTCTCTCCGCTAGGTAGTACTTGTATCCCATCCTGGACTAGTACAAAATTATAATGGCTGTCAAACATGGCACTATTTTGTGCGACAGTAAGTTGACAAATCCAGGGACTTTGTCTCTCAACATTTCATAAAAAGCATCATATAGTCCAACCTCGATGAATAAATGTTCGATAAATCAATAACCTTGTCAAACTAATAGTTTTCCCCAATCCCGACTTGGGCAAAGGGGATAAGTGAATAACCTCGCTAAATGCATGAATGAGTAAAAAAAAAAAAGTTCTTAAAGGCCCTCTAAAAACATTAATGAATAATTACTAAATTTCGTACAAAAAAATATACATATTAGACTAAAATATTTCATCCATTCAATAATGTTCATATAAGAAGTCATTTCACCTGCATGTAAAGTTGTTGTTTTTTTCCTTCCACCTAAACCAAAATGCATCCCGTCATTAACTTTTTGTATCGCATGCATAATTACTAGAATATTTTGTTATGTGTTTGTAAAAAGTAATTTTTTAAATCTATTGCCGTTTGAAAAGCCTCGTATGATATGACACTACTATTACATGGTTCGGGGTCATTTTTATCGATTATTACAGACTCTATAATTTCTTCACATGTAGGTTATTCCATAAATGCATCATTCTCTTAAGGTTGATCTTTCAAAAGATGTTCGATATAAATATATCACTATAATTCTATAGCGTAAGTTAGAAATAAAAATAATTAAATAAAATAAAAGTACTCTCTATCGATAAATAAATAACCTCCCCAAACAAATATTTTTTTTCTGGTCCCAAGGCTATTCATTTATCAAGGTTAAACTGTAGTTGAATAGTTTCCCTGATTGATTTTGAAATTGCTCCCAACCCTCTCGTGTCTGAAATATTATTTTTTAAAATAATAAGTTAATTACTATTATCACCAATTGGAAAAACTTAATAAATCGTAGAACTTACCAAATATTTGTGTGAAGCACCACTTTTGGTTTGCCGATACATTGCATTAAGAATTGACCTGAATTCTCTCACATCTTATTTGATTGCTTTCATCTTTGATTTTAGGACACCAGGATCCCTTCCATTAGGATTGTCGTTCCGCTCGGCGAAAATTTCATGGATACGTTTCCAAAAAAGGGAGGTTTTTTTTTTTTGTGCACCAACAATTTTATCACAACCCACATAAATGTACACAACGGTAAGATCAATTTCTTCTTTTAGAACAAAATTATTAACCATTTTGAATCAAACTAAAATATAAAAACTTGAGTAGTACTACGGGAAAAACAGTAATCTACAACTGTAACTTCACAACTCGTATATTTAAGGTTGTGAAAGGTGGTATGTTTGACAACTTTTGTCAAACAAAAGTTGTCAAAGTATAAAACCGTCCAACTCTTAGGACCAAAGAGGAACGAAGAGTCGTGACGAGAATCAAAATCACAACATTTTTGTGAAAAGAGTAGTGACCACCTTTAGACTTTAACAACTCATCTCGTTAAGGTAGTGAGGAGTGAGGTATTCCAACCATCCTTTCACATTTAAATATATGATTATATTTTACATCTACTTTTATATATAAGAAAATTTCAAACTGAGCCTTAAAAAAAAAGACCAACAAATGCGCCACTTTGCCTGAAACATACAAGGCATTGTTAAATATAGACACGGTTAAACAACATAGCATAGCAAACCAAAGTATAGAATGTAATATATAGAGTGATTTAAATCTACATTCTAGAGCGACAATATAACAAAACAAACCAAACTTAGAAGAATAATAACCTTTACTTTATTTATTTTCAATAAGGATAGTTTGGTCATTTTCACATTCTCCATAATATTTATTGCACTTATTTCCAATAAGGGTAATATGGTCATTTTCACAGTCTGTAATATTTAATTTACTGATTTTCGATAAGGGTAGTCTGGTCATTTTTCACGGTCTCCATAATATTTATTGCATTTTTTCCAAAAAGGGTAATATGGTCATTTTCACAATCTGTAAGAATTACTTTACTTATTTCTGATAAGGGTAGTATGGTCATTTTCACAGTCTGCATGATATTTATTGCACTTTTTCCCAATAAGGGTATAATGGTCAATTTCACAGTCTGTAAGAATTACTTTACTTATTTCTAATAAGGGTAGTATGGTCATTTTCACAGTCTCCATAATATTTATTGCACTTTTTTCCAATAAGGATAATATAGTCAATTTCACAGTCTGTAAGAATTACTTTACTTATTTCCGATAAGGGTAGTATGGTCATTTTCACAGTCTCCATAATATTTATTGCATTTTTTTTTCCAATAAGGGTAATATGGTCATTTTCACATTCTGTAACATTTACTATACTTATTTCCGATAAGGGTAGTATGGTCATTTTCACAGTCTCCATAATATTTATTGCACTTTTTCCAATAAGGGTAATATGGTCATTTTCACAATCGGTAACATTTACTTTACTTATTTCCGATAAGGGTAGTATAGTCATTTTCACTGTCTCCATAATATTTATTCCACTTTTTTCCAATAAGGGTAATATGGTCATTTTCACAGTCTGTAAGAATTACTTTACTTATTTCCGATAAGGGTAGTTTGGTCATTTTCACAATTTCCGTAATATTTATTGCACTTTTTTCCAATAAGGGTAATATGGTCATTTTCACAGTCTGTAAGAATTAATTTATTTATTTCCGATAAGGGTAGTATGGTCATTATCACAATCTCCATAATATTTATTGCACTTTTTTCAAATAAGGGTAATATGGTCATTTTCACAATCGGTAAGAATTACTTTACTTATTTCTGATAAGGGTAGTATGGACAATTTCAATGTCTCCATAATATTCTGAAGGCATCTTACTTGTAAATGGATGGATTCATCGTTTTTACCAAGTTTCCTAGTCCACTCCCGGCCAGGTTTCGATCTCGGAGTCAAAGTATGCATACAATAGGCCAGAATAGGGTTTGTTTAAGGTTTCAGGGAATATTTCGAAGCAATCTTACCTGTAAATGGATGCATTGATCGTTCTTACCAAGTTTCCAACTTATAGTAGTCCACTCCCGGACAGGTTTCGATCTCGGAGCCAAGGTATGCATACAATAGGCCATAATATGGTTTGTTTAAGGTTTCACGGAATATTTCGAAGCAATCTTACCTGTAAATGGATGGATTCATCGTTCTTACCAAGTTTCCGACCTATAGTAGTCCACTCCCAGCCAGGTTTCGATCTCGGACCCAAGGTATGCGTACTTTATGCCATAATAGGGTTTGTTTAAGGTTTCGGGGATATTATGAAGGAATCTTACATGTAAATGGATGGATCCATCGTTCTTACCAAGTTTTCGACTTATAGTAGTCCACTCACGACCAGGTTTCGATCTCGGAGCCAGAGTATGCATACAATATGTCAGAATAGGGTTTGTTTAAGGTTTCGGGGAATATTTCGAAGCAATCTTACTTGTAAATGGATGGATTCATCGTTCTTACCAAGTTTCCGACTTATAGTAGTCCACTCCCGGACAGGTTTCGATCTCGGACCCAAGGTATGTGTACATTATGCCAGAATAGGGTTTGTTTAAGGTTCCGGGGATATTATGAAGGAATCTTACCTGTAAATGGATGGATTCATCGTTTTTACCAAGTTTTCTGACTTATAGTAGTCCACTCCCGGCCAGGTTTCGATCTCAGAGCCAAGGTATGCATACAATAGGCTAGAATATGGTTTGTTTAAGGTTTCGGGGAATATTTCGAAGCAATCTTACCTGTAAATGGATGGATTCATCGTTCTTACCAAGTTTCCGACTTATAGTAGTCCACTCCCGGCCAGGTTTCGATCTCGGAGCCTAGGTATGCATACAATATGACAGAATATGGTTTGTTTAAGGTTTCGGGGAATATTTCGAAGCAATCTTACCTGTAAATGGATGGATTCATCGTTCTTACCAAGTTTCCGACTTATAGTAGTCCACTCCCGGACAGGTTTCGATCTCGGACCCAAGGTATGCGTACAATATGCCAGAATAGGGTTTGTTTAAGGTTTCGGGGATATTATGAAGGAATCTTACCTCTAAATGGATGGATTGATCGTTCTTACCAAGTTTCCGACTTATAGTAGTCCACTCCCGGACAAGTTTCGATCTCGGAGCCAAGGTATGCGTACATTATGCCAGAATAGGGTTTGTTTAAGGTTTCAGGGAATATTTCGAAGCAATCTTACCTGTAAATGGATGGATTCATCGTTCTTACCAAGTTTCCGACTTATAGTAGTCCACTTCCGGACAAGTTTCGATCTCGGACCCAAGGTATGCGTACATTATGCCAGAATAGGGTTTGTTTAAGGTTTCAGGGATATTATGAAGGAATCTTACCTGTAAATGGATGGATCCATCGTTCTTACCAAGTTTTCGACTTATAGTAGTCCACTCCCGGCCAGGTTTCGATCTCGGACCCAAGGTATGCGTACATTATGCCAGAATAGGGTTTGTTTAAGGTTTCGGGGAATATTACGAAGCAATCTTACCTGTAAATGGATGGATTCATCGATCTTACCAAGTTTCCGACTTGTAGTCGTCCACTCCCGGACAGGTTTCGATCTCGGACCCAAGGTATGCGTACATTATGCCAGAATAGGGTTTGTTTAAGGTTCCGGGGATATTATGAAGGAATCTTACCTGTAAATGGATGGATTCATCGTTTTTACCAAGTTTCTGACTTATAGTAGACCACTCCCGGCCTGGTTTCGATCTCGGAGCCTAGGTATGCATACAATAGGCCAGAATATGGTTTGTTTAAGGTTTCTGGGAATATTTCGAAGCAATCTTACCTGTAAATGGATGGATTCATCGTTCTTACCAAGTTTTCCGACTTATAGTAGTCCACTCCCGACCAGGTTTCGATCTCGGAGCCTAGGTATGCATACAATAGGCCAGAATATGGTTTGTTTAAGGTTTCGGGGAATATTTCGAAGCAATCTTACCTGTAAATGGATGGATTCATCGTTCTTACCAAGTTTTCGACTTATAGTAGTCCACTCCCGGACAGGTTTCGATCTCGGACCCAAGGTATGCGTACATTATGCCAGAATAGGGTTTGTTTAAGGTTTCGGGGATATTATGAAGGAATCTTACCTGTAAATGGATGGATTCATCGTTCTTACCAAGTTTCCGACTTATAGTAGTCCACTCCCGGCCAGGTTTCGATCTCGGAGCCAAGGTATGCATACAATAGGCTAGAATATGGTTTGTTTAAGGTTTCGGGGATATTATGAAGGAATCTTACCTGTAAATGGATGGATCCATCGTTCTTACCATGTTTTCGACTTATAGTCGTCCACTCACGACTAGGTATCGATCTCGGAGCCAGGGTATGCATACAATATGCCAGATTAGGGTTTTTTAAGGTTTCGGGGAATATTTCAAAGGAATCTTACTTATAAATGGATGGATTCATCGTTCTTACCAAGTTTCCGACTTATAGTACTCCACTCATGTCCAAGTTACGATCTCGGAGCCAGGGTAAGCATACAATATCAATTTCGGTGACGTATCCTTATAAGTTTGAAGACAGAACCTCCCCGGAGCTTCTTGGTTCATAGTTTGTATGCCGTTATACCACATTTGAAGTTCAAATCGACACTGAGATTAATATTTATCGATTTCGTTGATGTAACATGCTAAGTTTGAAGTTTGAACCCTCCCGGAGCTTCTTGGTTCATAGTTTTTATGCTTCTTCAATCTACGAGTGTGAACTAAAGCTACTTCATGACCTGTATGAATAGTCGAAATTACTTCGTGACCTATGTGACTAGTCGAAATTCATACCGGAAGCACAAAAAGAAAGCACAAAAACACAAAGAGAAAGCACAAAGAAACACACCAATTATCGAATTCAGTTCTTATTTTTCAGCTTCATTCTTATACATTTTTTGGATTTTTTTATATGAGAATGTCGATAACAATGTCCTAAATTTATTAATATTTTTTTTCGATTTTTTTTCATATCAAAAGTTGATAATTAAACCGAATACACGAGTTTATACTAGCACAAAAAGAAACACACAAGCTTCTCAATCCGTATGAGAATCCTAAAGTGAATCTACACCGTCCCATAATTTATGCAATCCGTATGACCTCCTTATCTACGGTCCAGAGTGTTTTTGACTTATCTACACAAAATGAGAGAGAGATAAAACCTCTATCCATTCTCCGCCTCTCTCTCTGCAAACCCTAATTTCTCCCCTTTCCCCACTCTAAACCTTCATCTTCTAACGCTAAATCACTCTCAGAAACTCCAATTTCATAATCCTAAATCTCCAGTTTCTTACTCAATTCACTCTAAATATCTAATTTCTTACCCCCAAAAGCGTTTTCTTAAACTCTAATCGACCCACAATTAGAATTACACATAGAGAATCATCAATCGAGAAGATGCCTAAAGGTTCAAAGAAGAGAAGAGCTGAGAGGAGGAGGAAGGAAACTGGAATCCAAACTCCTCCTAATGGTATTTTTTTTTCATCTTCAAACTTTAAATCTATGTTTCTACTTTATTGATTTGAAATTTGTTTTGATTATGATTTTGATTTTTTACTTTTGTTTCTTTTGATAGGAATTGAGGATCTGGAATCGAACTATGAAACAGCAGATGTACGAAGTTTGTTTTGCCGAGAAGAGTAGGTAAACATAAATGAAGCTTCTGTTGTTGAATTAATGGATAAGTGGGAGAATGAAGGTGGTTATTGAAGTTAAAGAGATGGGTTCACTGGATTGTAGGGGTTTGAGAAAATTGAACTGATGAGAAATCAAGATCTGATGGTGGTGGTTATTATGATGAAGAAATTAGGATATTGGTGAAATTCAAATTGCAGATGAGGAATTGAAGCTCAAGCTTGGCATAAGATCGAACCTGATTTCGAGGAGGTGTTGCTAGTTAGATGGAATGGTTGCTGGTTAGCTTGAACCTGATTTTATGTAATTTCTCCTTTTATCTTCTTAATTTCTCATCATTTTTATTTAGATTTTTGAATTCTGTTGATTTCTTGTACAAACCCATGGATTTTACAGGGGTTTATGTGAATTTCATGGTGGTGATTTTGATTGTTACACAGGCAGTTTAAGACTGAAATGTTGGGTTGTAGTTAACCGTCAAGGTAAAATGGGTTTGATTTGGTTGTGGAATTGAATTCTGGTGGTGATAGAAAGATGATTTTGGAGATATTGATGATGAATTAGAAGATGGGTTAAACCCAAATTTGAGTTTGGTTTGATTTTGGTGGTGTTCTCGAATTGTAGGTAGAGAGATGGATGAGAGGTTGCAGGCTGGTAAAGGCAGTAGATGTATGTTAGGGCAGGTACCAATTACAGGTGCTGAGATTATATGGCAGCAAGGTACAATGGTTGTTCTGCAGATCAAGGAATAACTTATTGAAATTTGTTTTTTCTTACTTCTTTTTTGTTATTACAAGTCAGTTGATGCTGTTGTTTGGTTGCAATGAAATTGCAGTTACGTTGCAGTGAGCTTGATGGAGATTGCAAGGGGTCTGATGTTGCTACTGAGAGCTTGTGAAGATTACAGTATAGGCTTGTAAGCTGAGCTTGAGCTGGTGATTGAGTTGACATGAAATTGGAACTGTATGAATCAATGGATTGCAGTGGAGATGCACAGATGAAGTTGTAGAGCAATTGCAGATGCCGGTGGTCACAATGGCCGCGACAATGTGTTTGAGGTAAAGCTGAATATGCTCTCATGACACTTCACAGATACACACAATACCCCCTCTCATGAGTATGAATTATTTTTGCATGACTTGATTGATTTCTGTTCTAAAACCGAGGAAGTTGGGGAGCTTGCTAAAGCAGGATTGAGGAATCCTGTGAGGGTTGAAGTTAAAACATAAGCGAAAGATGAGATAACGTCTGCCTCTTCTAAAACACCTTTGTCATGATAGATGATATTCTTGTGTTACATACATACCTTTTTGTGTTGTTATTTCAAATTCATTTCTTTAATTTGGTAAAAAAATTCATTTGACTAACTAGTGTTGCTCCTACAATACCATCCATGAAAGCTATTTAGATTGGATGCAACGTTTATTTGACTGGGTTGATTTTTGTGTGCACAGTTATTACGTGTAGTTCATAGTTTCGTTGCGGTAGTTGTTGGAAAAAAATGTGTGGTTTTAAATGTCTCATTTTTCAATTTAATCGATCATTTAATTCAATTTGGAGCTAAACTTGAAATTTCTCTTAAGAAGCCGGTCCTTTCTCCTCTGTGTGCATTAGTGCAAGTCTTTCTAGCAGATGGTTCGGTTTTTTTATCTGTGCATTTCAGTGTATCTGTTGACTTAGAATGGTGCGTTATTTGAGAAATAAAGCTTCAACTTTTTAAATTTGAACTTTTTCGTATAACTCGATAACCCTTGGTGCTTGTAATTTTACTTAATTTTTAGTGCAACTCTAATTTGTAGATTTATGGTGGTTTTTGTGTTGTTACCTACATGAGTTTTGCGCCACAAGGACTGAAACAAGCCCTTTTAACTGGTGGACTCTCTCAGATTGGTAAATAGATCTACATCAGATTCTGTTTATAGAGCATGCTTTGAACATCTTACGCTTCAGAATGAACAATACTACAAGAGATATCCTCAGGATATTGAAATTGTTCGAGAAGTATTAAAGTACTTGGCAGAATTTAGAATATGCGTTCTTGTTATAAATATTTTTTGAATGTATGCTATTTACAGATTTTAAATGCACGTGTAGGTTCCTCCACCATCTGGCGGGATATTAACCCCAAGAGGATTGCAAACTATCGGTCTATCTAGTTTGGGATTAAGTACTGGTTTTGAGCATAGGGGCCGTTTTGAGTTTTCGGAAGAGCCTGGAAGTTTGTCATTGGGAGCAGAATCTGCAGATAATGTATTGCCGGCACACCGAGTTGAAGCTAGTGACAATGATCTTCTACTAAGTACTTCAGAAAAGGAAAAAAGTAAAGGTCTTATCAGTAATGGTTATGCATACAATAATACTTCTTCATATGATGCTTCTTATGTAGGTCAGACCACTTCACAACTGACAATATCAAACTCCAGCAGTCCACAGCCTACCTTTGCTATTGATGGTCTTCTTGGTTTTAAGTCCAACAATTGCACCTGCACCTCCACCTCCTTCATCGAATCTTAATGCAAACTCGTTAACTTATATTGTAGTTTCACATGTAAGAATGGTTGTAATAATTTGCAGTGTAGATCTAAAGACTTTTTTTAGTGTTCGAATGCTGTCACATGATTGATGGTTTACATTTGAATGAATGTTGGGATAGTTTGAATGGTATATTTTGAATGCTGTAACAAATTTCATTTTTTTTTCACAAATGAAAAATAACCACAACTGTTATGAAAAGTTGTCAACGGAGTGACTTACAACTCAAACAAATGTTGTCATGGAAATGACATACAACTTTTCCCATAGTTGTCAAAGAAGTGACATACAACTCTAACCATAGTGGTTGACTAATGTTCTACAACCCAAACAAGTGTAGTGTAGAAGTTATTTTCACAACCCAGGTAAGAGTTGTGTTAGGCACTAAGTGCAAATTTCGAAAGACTTTGACAACTGACAAAAGCATTGTACAAAACTAAACGACAACTATGTTTACGACTCTATCTGAAGAGTTGTATAGATTTGAGGACTTTCTACAACCCCCCCCCTTATGCAACCTATGGAGAAACGTTGTCGTACATGTACGACAACTGATTTTTGGAGTTGTAGATTAATGTTTTTCCCGTAAGGATAAGAAAAAAATCAAAGAAGTAAAATAGAAAAGAGATAGTAAATCAATCAAAATCAATTGATTGGGACAAAATTGAATTGAGAATTAGAGCTCCCTTATATATAAAATTTTTAAATAAAATATCTGTTGGGATGCGACAGTGGAGAAAATAGAGCCGTTGAGAATTATGGATGGTTACGGTCGGGTGCAAGAGGAGTGTAACATAAAAAATGTTAAACAAATATTATTTACCCAATTGAAACTCAATCTCAGTGCAATTGTTGACGGATACTCAATATCCGCTTAAACTGAAAAACGAAAATTGAGTTTCCGTAAAGTAGTCTTTTCAACAAAAACTGAGTTTCCATGTTATTTCGCTTAGCTAAAGCCAACATCAGATCTAATCGACTTTTAAATATAGTCAAGAGATTTCTTTACATGAAAGCGATACGAAAGACCATAGTAGTTGGGTTTCGCTACAATTAAGCTATAGCGAAACAAACTGGCTTACCATTATGCTTGGCTTTGCTAGCACAATATGGTGTTACTTGCTATTATTTTATTGATGTTGATATATTTAGGGAAATGTATAAAACAGTCCCACTTTTAAGATTGATTTGCAAAAGGGTCATACTGCTAAAAACCATTAACAAACCAATCATACTTCCGTTAAATGCAGAGTTATGTCACTGGGTCCCACCAATCCAGAGTTACGAGTTACGAGTTTGTCCTTAACCTGACCATAGTAGATATAACACCGCACATCTTACGATTGATACATCGCGAGATGATACAGACGGATAGGAACTGAAGATCTAATACCGCACATCTTACGATTAATACATCTCGAGATAATACAGACAGACAGGAACTTAAGTAACAAGACTCGATTCTATAACAGTTTAGGGTTAGGGGAAATCGATTTCATTTCCGTCTCAGCCATCTCTCTCTCTCTAAAATCTCTGCAGAAATGGCGATTCACTCAAAAACTTGAGATTTCCCCTGGTTTTCATCGAAAAAGAAGCTGAATAGATTATGCTGGTAGTGTATATGGTTTTTATCCATCTTTAACCCTGATTCGTGAAGATTTTCAAGCAAAGAAGCTAACTTTGCATAGGACGACGGTGGTTTTCTTACAAGATTTCGTCACTATGTACGCGAAGATCGTGTGGTTGGTAATCACAACCATATTCTATCAAATTCATATTAGATTTTAGTAACCCTAATTTAACGTTTTTTTTTTTTTTTTTTTTTTTTTTTGCAAATCCCTAATTTCTGAAAATTGGGTATTTTACAAACCATTTTAGTAAATCCTAATTTTTGAATTTGGGTATTTTATCTGTTGCTAGTTTATGGTGTATTGAATTTGATTATGTGTATGTGTAGGAAATATGTGAAGAACCCAGTTAGAAGCTTTAGGATTGAAGAATGTGATACAAATAAGGTTAGGTTTTTTGATAATATAAGTGTGAATTCTGGTGGATTGAATGGTTTTAGTGATGTTGTTCATGCTGCATATCAGTTACCACCTATTAAGAAGGTTAATCTGACTTGGTTCAGTGACACATTCCCTTTCTATATTGGTAATAATGAAGAATTCTTTGAGATGTGGGATAAAGGAGTGGTTGAAGATGATGGGTATATTCATCTTTACATGAATGTTACCAACAGGAAAGTTCCTCTTAGTGATGAATGCCCTTCATCTTCTTGTCTGTCAGTTCAAAAAGTCTTTTTTCAACACATGAGAAGGTGCATAGTACATCAAAAATACACATTGAAATAGGTGCAACACCAGTCAGTATTGACCCATCTCTTTTTTTAACACCTAATATGAGGATCATATAAAGTAAATCACCTGAGCTACTAAGAAGATGTCCTAGGCTGGTGCAGAAGTTAATTGCTACAGTTACTGGTAGTTTGGGTAGTGTGAATGGCTAGAAGTTATTTGTTAATGTGGATGATGATGAGGTTGTGGATGAAGAAATATCAGTTGAATCAAGACAGGCTGAGTTGGAGTATGAAAACATACAACTTACAAATATTGTAGAAGATATGTGTCATCCCATTGATGACTGTAGAAGTTCAGTTGTTGATGATGTAGAAATGAGTATTGAAGTGTATACTTAATTTGTGAACAACTACTTTGGGGGATTAAACTCTTTTGATTTCTTACATCCACAACTCTATAAGAAAAAGGGAAATGCAGGTATGATTTCTATCTCTCTGTTTTGATTAATTACATTTTAATTTGTCTGCATTTTTGCTTGTATGCATTTTAACTTGTCTGTATTTTATGTTGTAGATGAAGCCCACAATGACAACAATTGTGGTGTTTTTGAGGAGTGTGAACCAAAAGGAAAAGTAATAGCTGTTATACCATCTGATACTGACAGTGGTGATAGTTCTAGTAGCTATGATTCTGAAGATGAAGAAGGTACTTTATCAGTCCAAGGAGTTGCAGAGGATGATGGTCAGAGAACAGTTTGGGTCAATCAGTATGAGCAAGTTTGAGGGCCACATATAGAAGCTGCTGAAAGAACATGTGCTTTTGATGATGACACTGGAGATGTTGAGGAATTTGTGGATGTTGATACAATGTTTGTGGGGATGGAGTTTATGGATATGAAAGACTTTAAGAAGCACTTAAGGACTTATGCAATGAAGAAGAAGTTTCAGTACAAGTTGAAGCTCAATGACAAAGAAAGGATCAAGGTTAATTGCAAGTATAACAAGTCTCGGAGCTATGAGTTTTTTATTTATGCAAGTGTCAGAAGGCATGAGCCTACTTTCATACTCAGAAAGATGAACTTGGAGCATACATGTGTGACTGAAGGTGTAACCAGAAACAGGATAGTAAATGCAGAATTTGTAGCACAGTTTTTGTATGATAAGCTAAAGAATGGAGACCCAATGCCAAGTCCTTTCAGTTTACAAGACCAATTCTGCCTTACTCATAATACTAGTGTTCCTTATCGTGTGGCTTAGAGAGCTAGAACTAAGATACTAGAAAGAGTAAATGGCAATTATGATGAGTCTTACAGACTTGTTCCAGTCTTTTGTGATATGGTGGAGAAAACCAACCATGGTTCTTTGAAAAACTACACATTTGGAAGGTGAGTTACATTTTTACGGAGTTTATAGATGTTAAGTTGTATTTATTTTCACTTGTTTTAACTATGAAATTTAACATTGATGGCAATACTTATTTTATTGCAGTGTTTATGGATGCTTTGAGTCAATGACAATTGCTTTTGCAGCACCACTCAAAGGTTTTCATAATGGTTGCAGAAATGTGATAGGTTTTGATGCTTGTCATTTGACTGGAAAGCATGCTGGCTGTCTGATGGCTGCAACTGCTTTGGATGCAGAGAATAGGGTTGTCCCATTGGCTATAATGGTAACTAGGAATGAAATTGGTGATAATTGGCACTTGTTTATGAAAGCATTGAAGCCATATATTATCAACCACCCTAAAGGAAAGCTGACTTTTATCTCAAATAGACAAAAAGGGATGTTAGAAACCATTACTTAATTATTTCCAGATCATAACCAAAGATATTGTTTCAGGTAAATCTTAGTTTGTAAATTTGAATTATTTTAGTTGGTTAGTTATATGGTCACACTGAGAAGAAGTTGTCCTTACTTTTGTTATGTATTCACCTGCAGACATATGCATGCACAATTTAAAAAATACTATAAAGGTACAAAGCTACATCAACTGGTATGCAATGCTGCACTATGCTATAAAGAAAGACATTGGAAGGTTAGTATTACTCCTTTTTATTTTATTTTTAATGTTATATGAGAATTGTTTTGGTTATGTAATCATGTTACCCTTATTTTTATGACTAGGTCCATATGGATGAGCATGTGAAGTTGTCTCCAGCAGCAGCAAAATACATGATGAGGGAAAAACCAAAGCAATGGTCTAGGGCCTTCTATGACCAATCTACTTGTTCTGAGTAGACTAACAACAACTTTTGTGAGTCCTTCAACAACATGATTGGCCCAATGAGATACAAGCCCATTTGTACCCTTGGAATGATGTATGGTCAACTCATTATGGGTATATTTTACAAAAGAAGAGCTGAGGCTGATAAGTTGGAACTTGGAACATTGGTGCCAGAAGTTATGAAGTTGATAAGGAAGATGGAAAAATGCACAGCTCACCTGAGACCAAATGAAGCAGTTTATGGCAAGTTATATGAGGTGAAGAACATTGAAACTAATGTTCTGTTTCAAGATGATATTGTTGACAATACTTGTAGTTGCATTCAGTGGAAACTTAGAGGAATACCTTGCATACATGCTGTATGCAATGCTGTACTATGCTATAAAGAAAGACATTGGAAGGTTAGTATTACTCTTTTTTTTTTTTAATGTTATAGGAGAATTGTTTTGGTTATGTAATCATGTTACCCTTATTTTTATGACTAGGTCCATATGGATGAGCTTGTGAAGTTGTCTCCATCAGCAGCAAAATACATGATGAGGGAAAAACCAAAGCAATGGTCTAGGGCCTTCTATGACCAATCTACTTGTTCTGAGCACACCAACAACAACTTTTGTGAGTCCTTTAACAACATGATTGGCCCAATGAGAGACAAGCCCATTTGTACCCTTAGAATGATGTATGGTCAACTCATTATGGGTATGTTTTACAAAAGAAGAGCGGAGGCTGATAAGTTGGAATGAACATTGGTGCCAGAAGTTATGAAGCTGATAAGGAAGATGGAAAAATGCACAGCTCACCTGAGCTGAGACCAAATGAAGCAGTTTGAGGTGAAGAACATTGAAACTAATGCTATGTTTCAAGTTGATATTGTTGACAAGACTTGTAGTTGCATTCAGTGGCCACTTAGAGGAATACCTTGCATACATGATGTATGTGTATTGATGGATATGAAAATCAATTGGGCTGAGTGAGTTTTCTTCCTTTTTTTTTTTTTTTTTTTTACTATGTGGTTGCATTCAAGTTGAACCAAGTCATTAATATTGTTAATGTTTTTGGTGGTAGTTATCGCAACAAGTGCTATCTGGTTAATGCTTTGAGAGAAACTTATGCTCCTGAGATGGGTTTATTACTAGGCAGAGAAAACTGGGATGAGGTAAGCACCAACTTTACCCTTATTTACTCTCTTTTTTGTCCTTGTCTTTGTCTTTTTATGTAATTTACACTGTTATTGAGTCTTTCACTTTATGAAAAATATTTCTTTAATAATTAGGGTTTGCTTCCGCTACTTATTGTCCTCTTTCATTTCTTCTTTCCTTATCAATTCTTATCTCTTTCTTTTTTCTCTCTTCTTTCTTTGTGCAGCCAGAAGGCATAGTTAATATGAGACCTCCTATTGACATCAGAAAACCAGGGAGACCATGCAAGAAAATAAAGAGAGCTTATGATGAAGGTCACATTGAGAAGAAGGTTAGAAGTTGTACAAGGTGTAAGACTATTGGGCACAACAGGAAAACATGTGCTGGTGTAGCTGTTGGATATAATCCAAAAGCAAAAAGGCAAAGAATTATGGGATCTCACTGCACTTCTTATCCAGATCCACATGAGCTTAGTACCAGTAGGAGAGGCAGAAAAGCAACAAGAGGAAGAGGAAGTGCTTCAACTTCATCAGGTGCTGCTGCATCATCATCATCTCAACCTACAGATAATGCTGTTGCTGCTGCACCATCATCAACAAATGCAAGTGGTAGAGGTTCAACATGAGGTAGAGGTTCAAGAGGTGGTAGAGGCAGGTCTAACAGTGGATTGTAGGTGCATCAAACACTGTCACAGAGCATTGCAGGTGTTGGTGGGCTGAGTCAAACATTAACTCAGACTTTCACATTTCCAAAACCAAAAGGAAAAAAAAAGGTTACAGTTCCTGCTGCCGCTACTCAATAAGTCATGTGCTTGGTTCTTTATGTTTTGTTACTGCAACTGTTTGCAGCAGTTTGTTATTTATGTTTTGGATTGATGAACTCACTTATGTTATGTTATGGTCTTAATGTTAATATTCTAAGTTATTTTGATGGTGTCATGAAATTTTCTTTTTATTTAAACTGTAGCTCATTACATTTGTAGATCTCCTATTTCCTTGCATAATTCTGCCATTTTCAGAGATGTTTGTTTTACATTAGATTTTGCTGCATTGAACACAACATCAGACAGTCATTGAAAATCAAGACAGTTGGAGCATTTGAGGTAAGCAATGTTATAGTTGTGTACATTCTGGCAAAACAAAAGTATCACAGTTCCCTTACAATTCTTCTTCTTGCAGGATTGGTTCTTCCAAGGACAGTTGTTGTGCATATGGCTCTTGTCACCACAAGCAAAGCAGGAATGTGGAGTTAGGAGTTGAACTTTCATTGCTCTTTTTTTGGTTTGTGGCATCTGCAAACCACTCAAAGTATGAGCAGACTGAGCATCTCAAGAACTTCTCAGCAACATGATCTTCAATTTGAGCTTTCAACAACTTTCTCACTCCATTGCAAGGTATATTCTTACACCTTGAATATATCCATGGACAATCAATAGGATCATGCATTCCAATCTCAAATAAACAACAAATGATGTTGATGCTGCTTGATCCATCAACTACCCTGCTGCTGCTTGCCTCACTTGAATTATTGCACCATTCACTTTTGCCTCCACCCATTTTTTGTTTGAACATGTTATCTGTTATGGTCGTTGGAATGTAATTGAAAGATAAGTATGAATGTCTGCAGGTGCTATGGTAGTTGGAATTGAAAGATAAGTATGAATGTATGCAGGTATATAAAGAAAAGTGAAAATCAAACCGTTGGGAACGGTCTAATTTTCTGGCCACATCACCGACACGCCACATCACCAATCTGCCACGTCATCGACATGTTAACTCAAATTAAATAATTGAGTTAGGTTTGAGGGCATTTTGGGGACACTTAACACCGTTTTTTTTTTTTTTTTTATAAAATAGTTATGTCGCCCGCAATATGACTTTTTTGTAGACGATTAGCAAAAGTATGATCAATTTGTAACTGAAATGGAAAAAGTACGGCCAGTTTGTAATTGGCCCATAAATTTACCCCTATGTAACCCTACAATGCAATTAATGAAATAAAACCGGCGGTCATGATGTGACATGGTCTCCCATCCCAACTCCCGAGCGACTTGAGCAACTTCCCCTAGCTTCCTTGGCAACTTTCACACTCAAGAGACTCCACTTAAAATTGCGCCATGTGTCTTTACTTGTTTCTTTTCTTCTGCTATTTATTTCAGACAACTGAGCTTAGCTTTTCAGTCTGTAAAACCCCAACTTCTTACTTTCCTTAGGTTTTAGTGATCTTCCACATTGCATTACATGTTTTAGTTGGACAAAAGAAAAGTGGGTTAGGTTTTTACTTTTGGATCAGAAAACAAAATGGATGAAAGTTTATTATATGATATCATACAAAAATTACTTAATTTTAAAGATGGAAGAAGAACACAAGATAAATACCATCTCAGTGAATCAGAAATTCAACAACTTTGCCGCTATTCTTCTTCAATCTTTCTTAAACAACCCGTTCTTCTTGAACTTCAACCTCCGATCAAAATTTGTGGTAAGATAATGTGGGTCTATTATTTTAATCTATCTGATTTATTTTCTTACTTTGGCTTATTTATTTTTTTAGGTTTTGATTATTTTGTTAAGCAGTTTCAGTAAATTTACTACAAATAACAATGTACCAGAGAAAACTGTTTGAAGAAACAACATTAAACCAGTTTTTTTTTTTTTTTTCCTTTCCTTCTTTTTTTGGGGTTTTGAGTTACTTTGATTAAAAAAATTACACTTTTTGTTGGGGGGAAGTTCATGTTTTAGTTGAGCAAAGATGGGTATTTTTTTTCTGGGGAACTTGGCTTTGATTCGTCTAAGACAAAGACATTCTCAGTATCTAGAAACTCTGTATAATATATAACAGATCCAGTTGAATGCACCTTATGTATGTGTATCTATCTTGGAGAAAAGAACAAGAAAATGAGATGTTGACGACATCCACCTTATTTTCTTGTAAAGGGTTGTTTTATTGTCAAGTGGTTCTATGCCCATTTGCATTCTTGAGCGTATTTGTCTACATTTTAGATTGAAAAGTCTTCGGTATCATTAGTTTCATGCAAAGGAGTGGAGTGAACCAATCTATTGTATTTAGTGTTCATTAGGGGGTTATTATCAATGTGGTGGGACTATTATCCTTCGCATTTTTGGAACGAATTTGTACCATCATGAGGAATTGTGACAAGTGTTGATTGTCTGACTTGACAGGTGATATCCGTGGCCATTATTCAGATCTTCTCCGTCTTTTTGAACATTGCGGTTCGCCTAGTCAGACAAACTACTTGTTCCTGGGTGACTATGTAGACCAAGGTGAACGTGGCATAGAGACCATTTGCCTTCTTCTTGCATTCAAAATTAAATATCAGGATCGATTCTTCTTACTCAGAGGCAATCACGAATCTGCGTCCATTAAGCATTTATATGGATTCTACGATGAGTGTAAGAGGAGGTTTAGTGTCCGCCTTTGGAAGACTTTCTGCCGCTGCTTTAATTGCTTACCAGTAGCTGCTGTCATTGAGGAAAGAATCTTTTGTGTGCACGGTGGATTATCTCCTCATTTGAAGAACTTCAATCAAATTAGGGATATATGTCGTCCGGTGGATATACCAGACAAGGGCCTTCTCTGCGATTTACTCTGGTCTGATCCTGATAAAGACTTCTATGGTTGGTGCGAGAATGACAACAGTGTATCCTGTACGTTTGGAGCTGATAAGATAACTAAATTTCTTGACAACCATGACATCGACCTGATTTGTCGAGCTCACCAGGTAAGCTGCTCTATTCCTAGCATGTATTCACAACTAACTAATTTGACGGTGTTTAACATTTTTATTTCACTTATGATTGTCATTAGGTTGTGGAAAAGGGGTACGAGTTCTTTGCTGGTCAGAAGCTGGTTACCATATTCTCTGCTCCAAATTATTGTTGGGAGTTTGACAATGCTGGTGCCGTGCTGAATGTGGATGCAACTTTGACTTGTTCATTTCATATTCTTAAACCTTCTGACAAGAGCGTAAACCTCAGATCCAGCAACGAGAAGTCAGAACCTGGAACACCATCAGAGAAGGTAATACATATTTTATCCCTACCTATTATAAATAATAAAACATTCAATACTATCCACTTCATCAACTTTATCAATTGCCAGTAGTTTAAAGAAGGGTAGACCACTTGACTCGTTGAAGGCAAACTATGATTCCCCAGTACATAAATGAAAAGTTTACTCAAGAAGGGATGGAATTGTTAAAGGTTCTAAAGAATCTTTCCTAGTTCATGAATTTGCTGAATCTGGAATCTGATTCTTAGAGAACTATGTTTCTTCTTTCACTTGTTTAAATTTTTGTCCATATAATAGGCCTGCCACCAATTTCAAACTCACTTCAAAACCCACCAGACTGCTCAGGAGGTGTTTCTATTTTCTTTCATCTGGTCAGAAGATCTATATCATAGAGTAATACCTCAAAGAGTCAAATCCAAACTTCATTTTCCTTATTTGCCTTATGATTCTACGGTTTTCTGTCCTTACTCGGCCGTAGGATGCAAGCAATACAAAAGTCCGCAATTTTTATAATCCCTTCGGGTAGCCTCTACTATGATAACGAAATGCATACCTTACTTGGTTTGGTAAAGGAAGTGGTCGTATTCGTCTGTATATCACAAGTCCATTAAAAGTAGTTAGGTGCAGCTGTAACAACTCTTGACCTAAATGGCAATCGACATTGCATCCACAATATTAAAACTCGGACAACTTCGCTATTGTGGATAGCATATCACCAAGAAATTTGACATGGCAAACCTTATAAGCTCCTTCCACCCTGGGCGTGAGGCAACATCTAAAATCACTTGAGCGCGCGTGAGGTGGTATCAAGGTTTCAAAAAGTGACGCGCATATTTCCCCCCTAAATATTATTCTCACACCCAACAATCCTCAAATAGCGCGTGAGCTGTTTTTTTTTCTTGCAACGCGTGGTTATTTTTCTTTTCTTTTTTTCTACACTATTTAAAACCCTCACAGACGACCGAGCTTGGTTTTTGCAGTTCATATCCGCCATTCTAGGGTTTCTTGAAGGTCATATCAGACCTTCAAAACCCCAGATTTCACCTCCTTGTCGCTCTAGGGTTAACAATTTCTTGCTACATTACATTGCATTACACGATTGGAATGAACAAAGAAGAATCAGTCATTGCTCAGCTACTGAAAATCGAAAATCAATTGTTTCATAGTAGGTGTAATCAGTAATTTATTCCTCATCTTAATGTCATCATCATCAGCTTAAGTCATCAGTTCTGGTAGTAGATCAGAACTGTTTAAATCTATGGCTAATCTTCAGGTAGTACTTTTTATTACCAAAAATACCCTTCTACTTCGTTTATTACAATGTCTTTTTCTTTTTTTGCTGAATTTTTGATTTTGTGTAGATGACGAATGGAGCACGGGAGTCAGCTCAGAATTCTGGTGGGGATATTGTACGGGTTCTTGAATCCTTGAAGAAACAAGTTGCTATTGATCGATGTGTTTTCGTGAAGGTGCGTTTGTATTTTGTTTTTGGTTTAGTTGTGGTTTCTTTTGTTTGAGTTAATGTAACTTAGATCTCACTCCTGGAATGTTGTTGATAAATGCAGCAAAAGATGGAAGAGAATAGGCAGAAATTGATTGGTATTACAAACCATATGCATACTGCTTCAAAGATGAGAGTACCCAGTACAATTTCTGAAGGTGATAATTGTGTCGATTTACTGACTAAGAGGCAGCAAGATGCACTTTGTACGTTAAATGGTGCTAAGGAGGAAAACGAATTTAGTGGCGATGAAGAAAATAATGCGTCCTCGACTGTTCTTATTGGGAGCAATTTTGGAGTAAAGAATTTGACTCGTATTGTTAAGCTTGCCGAAGTTTCAAAAATACCACCATATACGACTTGGGTATTTCTGGATAGGTAATATGTCATGTTCTTTAATTTCTTCGGTGTTTAGCTTTGATGGGTGGTTTTGCTAGAATAGGCAATAATGAGATTAGCATTTTAGTAAATGGTTCAACTCTACATGGATGTTTACATATGCGCCAAATACTGTCTGGTTTATCGTTATTTCTTTGTTATCTCAGCTTGTTAGTGGTAGTTCTGTCTACACCACAATGCCCATCTCATAAGACTTCTATACGATGCTAGTCCTAATACTGCAAATGATAAGAGACCAAAAAAAAGAACATTCTTCCCTTATGTCAAGGTGGTGCCACTATTTAAGGCATCTGTATGATGGTGCAAATTGGACAGTTCCAAGGGGTACGGAGATGTAGACTGGAGAAATTGAGGTAACTAATGTGTAATCTTGAGGTCAATGTGTTAAGTTTTACGATAGCACACAGAACGCAATGAGCATAACTCTATTGGAATGCTACATAAAAATGATTACCTTAGATCACACTGACTAGCTCGTACTTCTTATTGATAGTTAATGTTGATGTTGCCATTTTGAAGCATCCAGTTACTAATTTCTGAAGTCCTTCAGTGCACTGTTTGCTTAATTATCTTGCAATAGCTATGCTGCACATAGCCATAGTTTTTCTTCGGATATGTTTGATATTCAACAAAATGTTAATTAATTGTTAAATTGTTACACTGCTGTAGAAATCAAAGGATGACTGAGGATCAGTCTGTAGTTGGCCGAAGGAGAATTTATTATGATCAAATTGGTGGAGAAGCCCTAATTGCAAGTGACAGTGAAGAAGAAGTGGTTGATGATGAAGAAGACAAGAAAGAATTCGGCAATACCGAAGATTTTATTCTCAGGTTGGTTTGCGGCGTTTGCCATATAACTAATGAAGTCAACACAGTAGTAACTATGGAAGTTTTATTTCCCGTTAAAAGAGGTTTATTCAGCTTTTCCCTGATTTAATGTCAGGAATGCCATTCAAGAAGTTGGTTTATCTGTTGATGTGCTGGATTCACTTGCTAAATGCTTTTCTAGAAGACCCTCTGACATCAAGGTATGCCCATACAAGAGGATATGATGAAATTGGTCCATTAGTGTTATTTAATAGTAATTTTGCTGTCTTCAGTATATATCTTTCAATTGGTTATCATCTTATCCAATAACTGTCAGTATGAACTTTAGTCCAGCCGTCGCCCATTCATTTTGTGCTGGCATCACAGAGGTATGAACACACGTCGAACATCTTATACAGGCACGATATGACATCTTGAATGGAGAAAACCCTGTGGATCCTTCTAAGAAGGCCGATCTCAACGATGAGCCTAAAATTGAGGATATATTTCGTGATAAAGATCTAGATGCAGCTCTGGATTCTTTTGACAACCTTTTCTGCCGTAGATGCCTGGTAAACATCAGAGATCTATTCTTTTATCTTGCTTTTTGGATTTCTAATATCTGTGGTGCTTTCATTCCATGTACCAAGTTTCTGATGTCTTTTTTCACGCAGGTGTTCGACTGTAGATTACACGGGTGTTCCCAAGATCTTGTTTTTCCTGTAAGTTGTTGTTTTTGGAACAAACACTGTCTAAATGTTCATAGTCTCTTTTACATATCGTGTAATATTCCTCAATAATGGCAGGCTGATAAACAACTACCCTGGGCCACTCCAGATCCTGAAAAAGAACCGTGTGGCAGCTGTTGTTATCGACTGGTATGGATTAGTATGTGATGATATGATTCAAATTTTTTTTATTGATACTATTTGCTGCTTGTGTATTTGTCAAATTAATTTAGCTTATTATGCTTTTTAACGGGTGTAGAATCAATTTTTCAGATTTTGAAGTCAGAAAGTGTTGCCACTGGTAGTTGTTCTGCGCCTGATGGTTTTGAAGATAAAGCAATTGCTTCATCTGGCAGCGGGGGTCATCAGACATCACGCAGAAAGAAAACTGTTGCTTTGTCTAATGGAAAGAGAACAAAGTCAAACCAGAGTGATAGTACTTCTTCTAATGCAAGAAATATATCAGAAAGTAGTGAATCGGATATACGACCTCTGAAGGATAAGATTTCCATCCAACAGTCCTCACCACCTAACAGTAATGTTGCCTATAAACAGGAACTTCAAATGAGAAATAACAAGCGAGTTGCTGAGCATATTCTTAGTTGCACGCGAAAGAGACCGAAGAAACTGTCAGCTTCCGATTCTTACTCAGTTGCCGATGGATCTCCTAGGGTCAAGGATAGGAAGCTCAGGTCGAGTTCACTTAAGGATAATGAGGATGCTAGCTCTTCTTCGCAACAGAAGGTGAAGTCTCCAGCATCTAACAGGTCAGGGCAGAAAGAATCACCATTTCAGGACCAGAATGAACCACTGCCAGTTGAAGTCCAGGACGAACCATGTCACGAAATGATTAAAGACTCGCTTGTGGTGGGCATTGATGATACCTCGAGGAAAGATGAATTTGTTGATGAAAACATGTCTAAACATGAGGGGGATAAATCATGGAGCACATTCGAGAAGTGCCTTTACTCAAAAGGATTAGAGATCTTCGGGAAAAATAGGTAAATAAATAGGTTTAACAATCCCAAGCAGGTTCAAGATTTTCACTATTTCTCCCTCACTTTTAATATCCTATATTAGATTAATTTACTGCGATTTTGTGACTTCTACACATTTTTTTAGTAAACTTTGAATATGCAAACTGTTGTTATCTGTTTTATAAACTTCCTTTTATTCGTCTTGGCAGCTGCTTAATTGCAAGGAACCTTTTGAGTGGCATGAAGACATGTGCTGAGGTATTCCAGTACATGAGCTTCACCGAAAATAAGCTTTGTAATAGGGCTGATGGTTCAAATTCTGCTGAGGGCCAAACCCCAGGTGACCGCAATGATACTACGGTTAGTTCTCGATGCCTGTTTTGCCTTGCATTGCATATGTGCACACAACAGCTAAAACAATTACTAAAAATGTGCAAATTTCAGGGTCGAACAAGATCAAGGTTCATGCGAAGAAGAGGTAAGGTTCGTCGTTTGAAGTATAGCGCAGGCTACCATGCTTTTAGGAAGCGGATTATTGAGAGGAAGGATCTTCCGTGTAAGCAGTTTAATCCCTGTAACTGCCAATCTGGTTGTGGAAAGCAATGTACGTGTCATTTGGGTGGAACCTGTTGCGAGAAATATTGTGGGTAGGTCTTTGCATTTTTTTTCGGAATCAATATCTTCTTTCTAATTGTTGCTTTACATTGACTGACTGGCCCAATATTGCTTTCGCTGCATTTAGTTCCAGCTAAATTTCATACCTAAACGTCGTTACTAACATCTTTTTTTCGACATCTAGGTGTTCTAAGACTTGCAAGAATCGCTTTAGAGGTTGCCATTGTGCTAAAAGTCAATGCCGAAGTCGACAGTGCCCATGCTTTGCTGCAGGTAGAGAATGCGACCCAGATGTTTGTAGGAATTGTTGGGTTGGGTACGTGTCACCACTCTTGATCATCTTTAAATTCACAACGCTCGTTAAGGTTACAAAATCATAAAATTTTTGGGTTATGCTTGAGTTGATTTTTCTAGTTGCCACAGTTTGTTTTTCCTCCATATGATCTAATTTGAACTATTTTCTTAGTTGTGGTGACGGTACTCTTGGAGGCCCTCCTCAAAGAGGTGATAATTATGAATGTAGGAATATGAAGCTCCTTCTCAAGCAACAACAAAGGGTAATAAATAATAATACAGACTCAGTATGTTCGTTGGTAGAATGTAATTGTGATTATAACTGTATTACTACTTCTAGTGAGCTATTATCTGATTTGATCTATCAAGAATTTCAATTATATTTTAAGCCCTTCTTGTAAAAGCTTTTTTGGTTATGTTGATCCTTTTCTTACTGCAGGTCTTACTTGGAAGGTCAGATGTCTCCGGGTGGGGAGCGTTCATAAAGGTAGTCTTCCCAGATTGCTTGCCTTCATTTGTAATTTACACTTGATATCTCATCATATTCAACAATTTTACAGAATGGCGTCAGCAAACATGATTACCTAGGGGAATATACCGGCGAATTGATCTCACATCGAGAAGCTGACAAGCGTGGAAAGATTTACGACCGCGAAAATTCGTCATTTCTCTTCAATTTGAATGATCAGGCATGTTTCGATATGAAACTTACATTTTTTTGCAAGATTCTTGTTCTCTTTAACCTAACTTGAAGTTCCATCGAACTGTTTAACAAATGCAGTTCGTCCTTGACGCTTACCGGAAGGGGGACAAGTTGAAGTTTGCTAACCATTCTCCTGATCCAAATTGCTATGCTAAGGTCTTTCTGTTGTATCCACCCCTCCCTTTTAAAATTTAAGTTCCTCTGTCACTCGATTGCATTTTCTGATTTTGTCCATTCTAATAATGTTTTGTGTGACCTCATGGCAGGTGATGATGGTAGCAGGTGATCACAGAGTTGGCATATTTGCTAATCAAAAGCTTAATGCGGGAGAGGAACTCTTTTATGATTACCGTTATGAACCTGACAGAGCTCCTTCTTGGGCAAAGAAGCCTGAAATTCCAGGTTCAAAAAAGGTGGAGGTAGCACCTTCAAATGGTAGAGCAAAGAAACGTGCCTGATTTGTCTTTACTATAGTAGCAGAGTAGAAAAGTTAGGCCAAGCTGACATTTTGACACATTTAGCATCCTTAATGTCAGTTAAGGTATCAGTTAAGAGATTTTGTCTTTACAGTAGTACTAGAATAGAGAAGTTTGGTGAAGCTCTCTATGATGACACAATTAACATTTTTGAATGTGAATGGGCATGCCATAATTTGATCATGAACAATTGTAATGGTTTCACATTGACATTTTTAACGATTTAATATATTTTTCTTGTTTTCACAGAGCTTATTAGCGAAAACATTTTCTACAATTTTGAAAAGTTTGCTAATCGTTCTATTTTAGACTGAATCAGTGTCAGTAGAGATGCAAGAAGGAAAGATCTCATTTGTACGTTGATCTATTTTTTTTTAGGTAAATTCGTGGACACTCATGATACAACAACTTACAAAGTCCGCAAGCATATTTAGCCTATCTTCTACGAATATTATAGATCGTGGGTCTAACTACAATCTTTAGAAACTTCCTTCATTTCAAGCAATGCATCTTCGAAACACTTGGCAAGGAATCGAGGGTCTGGTATAATATCCTTGGCCACGAGGATTTGCATTTCTGCTTTTCCAGAATAACTCACCATATGCATCGTCAGTGCCTGCAAGAAAGCAAAATCAAATCAATATACTCACATGAGAATTACAATCCAACATAAGCCAGTGAGAAATGACAATATACTCACATGAGATAAACTAGTAGAGGTTACTCTAAATGAAGTTATTGGATTTCCTCCAAACATAATCTCTTCTTGTGGACCAACAACATTTGATATCGTAAAACTTGTATTGCAAACAACTCTGTTATTAAGCCACATTGCCACCTACAAAAACAGTAAAACATCTGATACAGTATCGCGAAAATACTAAACAATTCAGATCATTTTATTTTAAAGAGTCTTGTTAGAAATTTACCTTGGGACCAAAAAATGACATTACGAAATTTCCAATTGCGTAAGCGATATGAGCTTCTAAAGAGAGCTTCTTTTTGTCAAGCATAGCTTTAGCTCTTTTCTTTATTTTAAAGAGTCATTTACTTGGGAAAAAAATGACATCAAATATCAACGTTTTTATGGTGATAAACTGTTTTTATGGTGATAAACTGGGAGCAATATGAAGCCAAATTTATTACCCCACCCCTGTTTGAATATATTTATGTTAAAAAAGAAAAAAAGAAAAGAAAAAATGGAATTGTTAAGGGACAACTTGACACTGATTTGCTTTTTCCATTTGATAAAATAATTACTTGAATTTGACGGTTGATGATAATCCATAAACTACAACCCTATTTCCCAACCGCTCCAAATTTTTCCCACAATTATCTTTCTCCAAAAAGATAATCCAGCTGAAATCACTCCGAAGAGAACATCATTGATGGTCTGTGATGATATATCATTTAAAAACAGTGTCATCAAAGAATTCAACAATGTAAAATAATTAAATTATATTCATTTTGAATAAGATTCCAACGCCAAACGCCTAAAGCCCATTTTAAATAAGACTTCATATAACTGATCTTTTGCAACTAACCCCTAGATAGTCTAGAATCCACACATTCATTTGCTATCAAAACTCCATCTAAAATTTGACGCCCTTTTAGATTGAGGAGAGATTAAAATAGGAAGATATACGGCATTTTGGAAATGATTTTGTAAACTTGAGGCTAATAGGCCGAAAATCTTTACCTCTTCCACGCTTTTCTTAGAATCAACGCTCAAAGAAGTACCAATTCTGGCATATCCTGTTTGAATATATTTATGTTAAAAAAGAAAAAAAACGAAAAAGAAAAAATGGAATTGTTAAGGGACACTATAGTACCTGTAATCCAGGCTGTTTTCTGAGGTTAACCATTCCTAATCCTGTGATTCGAAGCCCCTCTAGCAATTCTAAGAGCAAAATGTTTAGTATTTTTTTTTTATTAATTAAAGGGATAAATGGCATCCTGGAAAGTAATGTAAAATAATTACTTGAATTTGACGGTTGATGATAATCCAAGTATCGCGATAATCCAGCTGAAATCACTCCGAAGAGAACATCATTGATGGTCTGTGATGATATATCATTTAAAAACAGTGTCATCAAAGAATTCAACAGTAAAATAATTAAATTATATCATAAATTCATAATAACTATATAACTGATTTAACTAGATAATTTACTAACCGCGTTAGGGACGGCATTCTTGACAGCTTTCATATCATCTAATTTGAACTTAGCGGTGGCCAATTTTCTTGGCCAGAATTCAACGCCAGACCCACCACTTATCTTGGTTTTAGCATCTCTTTTAGAACAGAAACATCTAAGAAACAATTCCATTGTGTACACAAAACTCAACCAGATTCTCATTATCAACTCCCAAATATTCTCACGACGACTTCTGTTGTTGTTTTTAATGACTGGCTTTGGGATAGTGGGCAATTCACCAGGCTCATCAACTTTCCTACACATAGCTAAAATCAAAGACATTAACGAAACCCCGTCACCTAAAGCATGGTGAATTCTCCATACTAAAACGTTTTGATCCTTCAATATATGCAGTTCCCATAAGGGTTTATCGACACTGAGAGGCGATGAAACTGTAAGATCTGCACTGTATTTATTCACGATCTCATCATCATCATCGTCGGTACAGATATCATTCACATCTTGAATGAGAAATATGTGGTCATCTAAATTTACGTTTTGGGTTTTTTTCCAATATTCTCTACCGTTCTTGTTTCTGACTAGTACGCTTTGAAATCTAGGATGTTGAATCATGATGGAATTCCTTATGTCGGCTTTAATGGATTCTATGTTAATAGGGTTTTTGAGACCTATTACGCAGTTGATAACTTGGTTAATTTCCTCCTGCACGAAGAACCGCCCAACTGGGGTTACAGGCTCTTCTTCTTCCATGGCGGGTTTGTAAAGTTACAGGTTACAACTACTTGAGATACAGAGAGTCAGAGAGACAAAGAAGAGAATAACACTACAACGATTGTGAGTTTTTTATTTTGAAAGAATACGCGTGGCTAATGGGACTTTCCACAAAATTGTAAAATACAGGTTTTAAGGCATACTGATTTTTTTTTTTTTTTTTTTTTTTTTTTTTTTTGAGGCATACTAAATAATGCCAAAATAGGGTCACTAAATAAAACACAACATCACCCCTTATCCATCCTTTTTGATAATGGCATAACTACCCTTACATAATTTTTGTTAATGATTATGATTAGATTTGATTAATTAGGAATTTTAAGGATTGATTAAAAATTAAATTATTAGTGGTAAATAAGTAGAGAAATCAAATTTATGTGAGAGAGTTGGGCTTTTTGAGAGGAAGAAGAAGAAGAAGTGAAAAAAAAACTTGGGTTTTGAGTCAAAAAAATTTAGTGATTAGAAGTGATCAAAATGTGTGATTCAAATCAGAGGTAGACTTCTATACGAGGTTTAATGTCCTTTTTATAAGTTGAATCTATCAAAAAATTGAATTTTTAAAACCCAAATCTATACTGACCAGATGAACGGTACTTGTCAGCCGAACATAGGTATATTTTCAAAAAACAGAGGACTTGTCAGCCGAACTTCACTCTATAACTGACGAATTTAGGTTTGGCTGATTCGAACAAAATCTAGCAAAGTCGCATCAGCCGAACATAGTGTTTCTCTAAATCATATACTAGGTTCGACTCAAAATTGATATTCCAAGATCAGCCGAACTGATCATCTGAAAATTTAAAACGAAGAACAAGGCTAGGTTCGGCTGATTCGAATAAAGTCTAGCAAAGTTGCATTAGCCGAACATAGTGTTTCTCTAAATCATATACTAGGTTCGGCTTAAAATTGATATTCCAAGATCAGCTGAACTGATCTTCTGAAAACCCTAATTAATTTCATCTTTGAAATAATATTTTATCGATCAAACAAAATAAAATCAATCAAAAACAAGATGGGTTTGTTACAAATACATTCTAAAATACACCCGAGAGCAATTAAGATTTGGATTTCACACTCCAACATCGCTCACTTCGATTCGTGTTTCCTTTGCTTGATTAATTGCTTGATTGAATTGGAGTCTTAGATGTTTAAGTTTAAAGGTTATTTTGATTTTTGATTTTAGGTTTTTGAGGATAAGTGCACTCTAGTAATTTAAATTGTTTAAGGATATATAGGTAATTGCACTACCTTTAGACACCCCTTATAAACCCACCCTAGATGGGATAATGAATGAGTATGCCTCAAAAAAATTCAGTATGCCTCAAAACAGGTTTCTTATGGTGCTGCCCCAGGCTCGAAGAACTGGGGACCTTCGGTGTGTAAGACTGACGTGATAACCGACCACACCACATCACGTACATATACATTTTTTTCTTCTAATAATATTGTTTGGGATTTAAGTTGTAGCTTGTTGCTGGTTTTTAATTCGTGGGAGGATTCTTTTAGTTATTCTCACACTATCACACATTTTTGATGCTATTCATTTTTTCGTAAAACTTAAACGACCGTAAATTTAAAGCCAATAACTTGGTCATACATTACATTTTCAAAGCTCCACAAATTACAAAGGGTTAGTGAATTAAGAATTATAGGGAGTCTCGGGGAGATCTTAAATCTCATGTTAGTCAGTCGTCAGAGACTTTAAAAGAGTTTCTTAAACACCCTTGTTAGTGAATAACTTTATTTAAGTTTGTGAAATTCTCAAAAACTCTATGTTATTGATTAGAGACCTCTAAAAAGTCACGTAAATGCTCATACTATTGTTTGTAGACTTCAAAGTTGAGGACTTGTAATTTTGAAAGACTTTATGCAAAAATAGGCACTACAAAAGTCTCTACAGAATAAGTGATATTTTGGGGGACTTTTTGTTTTTGCAAGTGCCTTTTTTTTATCTTTTATGTATCAAACATTTAAACTAATGATTAATTAAGTTATGTTGTATTACCCTTAAATAAACCATTTGTATGCACATTGATTTATGCTTTTGAAACTATATATATACATACTAATCTTCTATAATATATTACATATAAATGGCTTAGCTATACATATAATGAGTTATTGGAAAAGTCGGGATTTTTCTCCTAATGGGTAGAGAACACAACGCTAGCCTCCAGATTTCAGTCTCTTTATAAGATATCAAGAATAATATCTTCAAATATAACATACATGGTTTCTCCTAATGGGAACTGGATATTTGATTTTAAGCGACATCTCTCTGACTTGGAAGCGAATCAGTTTGCTGAGATTCTGATTGTTATTGGTAACTACCCTTCCACTCTAGACTTATTGCCTGACACAAGAAGATGGACCTTGCATAACAACGATACCTTTACAGTTCATTCTCTCTATTCCAAATTAGTGTGAAGATGATTTTCCTCATGCTTTTATTTGGAAGAAGCCAATCCCTCCAAAAGTAAACTTCCTGGTCTGGTGTGTAGTTCACGGGAAGCTCAATACTATTGATATCATGCAGCAAAAGGTTATAAATATATATAATTCATGTGTCCTCCATGGAGACGGTATCGAATCATATGATCACCTATTTTTGCATTGCAAAATAGCTCATACGGTCTGGTCCTCGGTTATTCCAAGAAATCTTTGGTCTTGGGTAGTTCCAATGAACATGAGAATGCTTGCTCATGGCTGGGACCATAAGAATTTTTCTAATTCAGGAAACTATATCTGGAGTCTCATCCCTGCTGCAGTTGTGTCTACACTCTGGAAGGAAAGAAACAACCAGATTTTTGAGCAGAATTACTTCTTCAAAACTAACTCAGAGTTATGTAATGATGTGAAAGGTTTGGTCTTAGCTTGGGCCAATACTGCTGGCAGAAGAGTCCATTTGAACTTCGCAAGTTCAGTCCTTAATAACTAGGAAGCTATTTTTCAGTAATTTTGTAATTTTATTTTTCTGGTTGCTCTACTTCTAGTAGAACCTCTGTACATTCTTTTTTTCTAATGAATTCTTCTCTCCAGGTCAAAAAAAAATCGGGATTTTTCTCAAGGAATCTAAATTGCCTAGATTATAAGTAATTTAGGTCGCTAAATAGCATGTGAACTTTTTTGGTAACCATGGAATCTGAGTTAATTTATACGAACACAAATATGGACGTTATATATTTTGTAATATTTTCGGTGGCCTCAGTAGAATGAGCCACGATGAAAGGAGCGGCCAAACCATTCCACCAGGTAATTATATATTATTTATTGTAGTGAGCTCTTAGAATTTGGTTACTGCATATAATGATAAAAGCTGGGTTGGATGTATATGTGTAGATGGTGAAATTTGGGTAAAGGGGCAAAAGCGTCATTTCAAAATCATAGACAAAACTCAACTCTCACGTGAGAGATTAAGCCCTTGGTCCTCAAGGCACCAATAGCCACGATTTCTAGTATAGTCCCCGCGAGACACCGTTGGTCGTGATGCCGTGATTCCTAGCGTACATCCTCGACGAGATATTGCTGGTCACGTAGGTTCTGTAGAGCGTAAAACGTCCCCGGCAAACTTATGAACCAGGACAGCCACAATTCCAGCATGTCTTCGCGAGACGCAGCTGATTGTGATGCCATGATTCCTAGTATACATCCCCGCGATATACTGCTGGTCATGTAGGCTCTGTAGATGCGTAAAAACGTCCCCGACGGACTTATGACCCAGAGCAGAGACATACATGTCTCCTGTAAGCACGACTCATCCTATTTGAGATCAAGGACTGATTCCTAGTACATCATCGCGAGATACACTGGTCATGTCTACTCTAGGCTCTGAATCGACTTACCGAGGCTTCATAATAATTCCTAGGACATCCCCGCGAGATACGCTGGTTATTCTTCCTCTGGGCCCTTTCGACAGACTCTTAGAACATCCTTCCGAGATACACTGGTCATGTCGGCCCCATAAATACAGACACAATTGATTTCTAGCACATCTTTGCAATATACGCTGGTTAAATATAAGTGAGCCAAAGTCTCGCAGAGACATTAATCGGGCGTACAAAGCCCTTTCTCTCTCTCAGGACGAGTCCTAGCTGACCAGATTCAGATATGTTAAGAAAATCCTCGTAGAGATTTTGGTCCGTCCTCAAAATCCCGTAGAGATTCACATCTCTCCGCAAAATCTCAGAGAGATTCACATCTCTCCACAAAATCTCAAAGAGATTCACATCTCTTCTCAAAATCTCGGAGAGATTCACATCTCTTCTCAAAATCTCGGAGAGATTCATCTCTTCTCAAAATCTCTCAGCAAAATCTCGGAAAGATTCAAATCTCTCTGCAAAATATCAGAGAGATTCAAATCTCTCTGCGAATCTCAGATAAGGTTGAATATTTCCCATGGTAGGCACGAGCCTCATGTAGGAATCGAACCTTCTCTCCACATGAATTCTGAGGCATCCCATGTCTTTTCACGTGACTCATCCTAGTCATTCTTACAAATCGGAGAACATCTCTCTATCTCGGCCAACTCGGCTAAAGAGAATATTTCTCTCTTAACACGTCATCACAAAGGCTTACTCAGATTCACACAAATGGGGGGATAACAATTAGGGTTTTGGTCTTGCGATCTACGACACGTGTGAGAAATAGCCGGCTTATTTATCACTACAGAAGAGAGTAAAGGCGGTGGAATAATAAGATAACTCAACCTAGTTTATCTCTATTCCTGAAGAGACGGGAGAATTGCTCCACATGGCATGGGTAGTAATCCTTATCTTCACCGACCTGAGATTAGAGAATTCAGCTATAAATAGGTCATCTATTTCTCCAAGCTACGATCATCTTTCTCATAACGTCTCAGAGCAATTCTTCTTCAAACCCTAGAATTCTCTGATCACTCTCTTTATCTGCTTCCCTCCCTAAGACCAGCCCTAAATCTCTTCCCTGTAACTGAAGCAGCCTTTGAACGGCCATTGTACGTGGTTTAGGTGAAGACTGTTCGTGCTCAACCTCCCATAACTCACTTTCAGAAACCCTAGAATCCCACTTCTAACCTCTCTCAGATTTTAGGTAACTACATTTTGGCGACCACAGTGGGAGGTTTTCAACTCAGTCACATATTTCAATCATAGTCACTATTAGGAAGGAAGCTGATTCCATCAATCCGATCCCAAAAATGTTCAATTGATTCAGTTTCTGTAAATCCATTACAGACTTTGTCGAGAGAGTTATCCCTACCAGCACTTTCTCTCTCTTTCGAGCTTGACCCTAGTAAATAGGTTAGTGCATCCCAGATCACCTGGATATCTTCCTGCATGAACGTCCCATTAACCTACTTCCACAAAAACCTACTACCAACCCTAAAAATATTGGCTAAAGACCCAACAAAATCTTGAAAAATATCAGGTCGACATACAAAAAACGCCTTTAGAGTTACCGGTAGGGATAGATCCTACAAATCATATCAAGCATACGTTTCCTAAAGAAGAAGTACTAAAACTGATGAGAATAGCACGAATGGGATCTAGTCTGTCTGCAATCGACCTCACCGGAGAAGATGAAGCTCGTTATAAACACGATCGAGTAAAGGAGCAACCATCCAGCTGACCCCATCTCTCTCCAAGACCAGATGATGATCTAAACTTGGAGATTCTGACGAATATTTGCTCCAAAATTCGTTTAGGTCAAGGGCCCTCAACCGGATCACAAGGGACTCGGGAAGTTTACTTCACTTTACTATTTTACTTATAACTCTTTTATTCTGTATCAGATTGACCTAGTTCTTTTGCTGCCGGATTTGTCTTCTCGTCGTTTACAGGATAAACTTAGCGAAAACTTGGAAAGGTTCCAAAAAATTCGTGACCTAGACAAAAGCGTTGCAGAGCCACATAAGATCATAAATCGCCAGCCGAGATGCATCTTGTCGTTTTCCTGTTTCAGAGGATCATGACCAGAACGCGACAAAGTATAAGATGAGACTAGCTTCCAAAACATTGCTCGGCCAAAGCTTATACTTATCCGAAGATTCAAAGCCATCGGTCGATATGCTATCTCAACACCTGTCCCATCAGAAAGAAGATGAGTCATAGTAATTGTACGACTAAGTCTAGATGAGCCTCCATCTCGGCTACACCAATGATTATCCAGTATCATTTTCCGATGGGACCTCAGTTCACCCAAGAAGGAGAAGGGGAATGTCTTCGCACCTGAACCTACCAAGGGAAAAGAAATCTGAAGTGAGGCCAAAAATTCAGATAAAACGATGTTACTCGACATACAACTACAACCACCTACCGTCACTGAAGTAAAACAAGAGAAGGATCTGAGACCATAGATTCGGGATACACGTTACTCATTCAGACGCATATTAGCAGTTCCCTTGGTCAAAGTCTATTTTATCGAGAAAATCCACTTGACAGGTTATTCCATGAGTCAGGCTCAGACGCGATGAGAGAAGGACAAGATGCGACGACCACTTATGGCTTCCCAAATCATAAAACCACTTCCTCAAGTTGGGATGTACCGTGGGGACTTTCGAAGAACTCCATCATCAGAAACCTTAACGCAAACCAGATTTCTATTATCCTTAAAGCACGTCTGTTGCATTACTAGCTCTATAATGCTTTCACTGTTGTACTGGTCCTATGACGTGTCTACTTCTCTTAATTTTGGTTTACCATCTCCTAGAAGAAAGATAGATCTCGATAGATGATTTGGCTAAACCAGTTCACATGAATCCCTGTTAAGACACCTAGCAGAAGCGGAACAACAACTTCATCTTGTCCAGGAAGACACATGCGACCAGACACTCTACGCGACTCTCCACAGACGTCTCCAACCCGCCTTTAAGACTCAATCTCTTATGCTACAAGGGTTTTACTTCATTTTTCCAAGCGTCTCGATTCGATAAGAATCCACAGTCATATATCAAACTGGGGACTAACGGAAAACCGTGCTACACACCTTTGCATGACCAACAAGAGGTGACCCTGGAATCCAGTTTCCAGATAAATATTTAGAAACAATCAACGCAAGAGTCTCTAAAGATTGGGACACATCAAGACCATTCAACTCCTCAAACCCACATCACAACATATTATTACTTGGGGACTATGAGATTAGAGTTCGGCCTTTAAAATCGTGAAAGGGAATCATCTATGACTCGATAAATCTCACATCTCTCTTCAGTATCGTCGAATTCTCCTTCGTCAGCATCTTCTCTGTATTCAATAATTGCAACTATGTCCCGGATCCTGATTGAAGATATGACGGTTCAAATCTGGATAGTTTCGTCCCTATAAGATGTTTTATGGTTTTATATGCGTGCAACATGACTATATCAAGTAAAATAAGTATTCGAATTATTCTTCAACAATGAACGCATGCAGGAGACAAACTAGGGTTCGCAATCGGTTTGAATAGGAGTATACAGTTTCCGGTCTACTCGGATGCGGCTCATACTTTAGTCACATAACTCGACGAACTGAGACAAATGGGTAGAAAAGTTTACAACACGCCATTGATAAAAATATTCGTCCATGTATCTCCTACCACGTGTTAAAAGGGAATGTTGTTTCAAAATACGGTCCAATAGATGTCATCAAAACACTTGAAGGAATTGATGCTAAATATTTGAATTCTCGGGTTTAACTTCACATGGGTTTATCACCAGAAAAAACAATATCCAAATCCTAATTTTACTCTAATAAATGAAAGTCAGGTCTTTTATGTTCGATAGTTGGGGTCAACCACTTAAATCGGATGTCAAATGAAGTTTCTCCAGCTTCTGGAGTGAAGGCCATGCAAAGGAGGAACACCTATTACGAATTTAACTTAGGGTTTTCACCTACTCGCATACTCGACGAAGCAATCTAGGGTTTGCATCAGGTTCGAACTCATGAAGGTCCCCTTCCTTTAACAGATGCATACGGGAAAGGTTCAGAGAGAGAAAATATCAACCCTAAAGAAAATCATCCAGCAAAGGCCTCTAGAGAAAATTTCTTTCTTCATGTTCAGCTGCTTCACTTCGGACTCTGCATCTCGAGCCACTTTCTTATAATTTCCAGCTCTTCATTTACCATGCTTCATTCAAGATTAAGAAACTCTCTAAAATAGGAGGACCTGAAATCAACTCACCCCGACGGATCCTGACAGAATTTGTTAGAGCATAGCTCGGTTGAACCCATCAAGCGTTGGTATGTCAAGTTTGGTTGTCATATTTTAGTGAACCAAAACTCATTTAAAGAGTCGCTTGATTATTTACTAGAGTCAACTTCGTATAGGTTTACTAGAAAGTTATTAGGATATGATACTTACAAGTATTACGTGAAGACTTGAAGAATGTGAAGAAGTAAAGAGCTACAACGACGACATCATCCTTCCTCTTGAGGTTAGTAATATTTGACTTGAACTGTTTCATTCCTAACGTATCTTTCAAGTCGTGCATATTGCAAACATAACTGCGAAGCTGTGAATGATTATACTCTAGTTAGACATAGTATTAAGGAATTACAATACGAAGTATAACGTCTATCTTTTGAACTTCGTATATAAGACATCGACATAATCGTATGAATGATATTGTCATTATGTATGGGTATGGGTGAAGATTTCGTCATAGGAAACAATGTTTTACATTCATTTAAAGGAAGTACAATTTATAAACTTGTTTTGTGAATCGAAATGGAAATCGCTAGGCTTATTGGTATTGTTATTCATTTCATATATTTGGATTACCAATATGTGTGTTTAGTATAACCGCTCATAACTTGTTTATGTATCTTGGTAAAACTATTCACAAGGCCTGAATTTTGTATTGGTATGACTTTTATTAGTGAAACCGATCTTAAGTAATCACCTGAGATGGCATGATCGGTATGTTGTAATTGGTATGACCAACTCTAGACATTGGGGAACCGATCCTAGTAAGAGGTGCAACCGATCACAAGTGTGTGGAATCGATCCTTGTAAGAGGTGCAACAAGTCTTAGTTATTGGTAACCGATCATATGACTTGTGCAACCGAATACAATAATCGATCCTAGTACCTAGTCAACCAAATTTTTGGAAAGCTAGTGTGACCGATCCTAGTACCCACATGGAGGTAGAACCGAAACTTGTTTTGGTAGAACCGTGAAACCCATTAATGGTGATTTGATATGATAATCAATCACATAGTTCTTGGAAGTCAGATGAACCAATTCTAAACTTGTTTGGAAGTGTGGCAAATCGGTTCCAAGATTGTGAATATGAAAAAGGATTTACAAAGTAAAGATGTCGACATACTTTGAACATGTGCAGTAACTCTTATCTTTTATTGTTCAAAGATATTCCTTAATAGCTAAAGGAAAATCCCGGATTGAAATAAATTGAGAATCTTTTAATTAAGGTTTTTAGTTTTACATGCTTTTAATTTCCAGCAATTAAAATGCATATCTTTAGAAAATAAAAATTGGCAATGCGCATTTACTAATTGGAGATTTTCTACTGAGATTTCGGTCAATATTTTGACAAAGCATTTCCAGGAATTATGGAAACCGAATTTGGAAATATATTGCATATCTTGAGAATATTTTCGGTTTTGGAAATTCCTTGGTGTCCAAACTTCCTTGGTCTATAAATACTGAAGTTTGCATTTCGAGCAAAATAATCCTCAGAGCCAGCAAAGCTACCTAGTTGTGTTGTTACTGGTGGAGCCGCCTATTCGGAGAGGAAAGTAACCTAATTAGGCGAAATCTCTTACGGCCGCTCGGTTTAAAGATTTCTTTGGGATTGAGAAGCTCTATTAGTACCGTTGGTGGGAAACTAGATAACTGCGGTTTATTATTAGTTTTCGATTGAGTTGATTGACTAACGGTTGTTGAACTTTGATTGCACCTAGTTTGTTTATGCTTGAGAATCTTCTCTTCTGATATAATTGGTTTATCTTTGTGATAACCTTGATTGATTAGTTGAGTAGATCGGCATCAATACAATTCTTTGTGATTAAAAGTATTGATTGAATAGTCTTAACAATTACTTTGGTAGTTGTTGAAAAGATTGATCTAAGAACCTGACAAAGGAGTTTATTGGGATAAACGGAAGAGCTTTTTGTCAAACTCATATCACGTTGTTTGAAAAGAGTTGTTACCGAATAGATTTTTTGTTCCTTTACTGTTTGGAATACGAACCAAATGAATTGTTCCAAGTGTGTGACTTATTACAAGTTGGAGGCGCAGGGATACAGACGGAACTAGGTGAACTATAGATTTAGTTGCTTGGTCTCAACTATACGAAGTTGGTTTAGATTTTGTATAGCGGCTTAATCCTGAGAGTATTCAATTCTGGACAAGGTCCCGGGGTTTTTCTGCATTTGCGGTTTCCTCGTTAACAAAATCTTGTTGTGTCTTTTACTTTTCTATTTCCGCAATTATAATTGTTTTTATTATAATTAGAAGTAAAATACACAAACGTTAATTCCTAATTACTTGATAGCAATCCTATTGTGTTTGGTTAAGTCCGAACCTATTATCAAGTAATCTTACCAGATTTCAGTTCTCGATCGTATACCAACATTTGTTAGTCAAAATCGGAACTAGAAAGAAAACTTCGATTAAGGTATCTCGTAAAAATCCTTAAGAAGTTTTAAACAAGATATCTCTAGATTTATTCTAGTAGTTCTTGTTGTAGAATAATTAGGTTTCTCTTCCATTTTTGAAGAGTATAATAAACCCTAATCTACAAGTTTGTTTTGATATTACTTTTACCTAGTAATTGTTTTTCTCAAAATAAACACAAGATTTCCAAAACCTTGATTCACATCTAAAGGGAAATCGAATCGGTGTTTTGTGAAAACAAAAGATCGAAAAGTATCATTGTTGTTGTTACATTTTCTAAAGAGAACTAACATTCTGCTAAAAGATTTTTGAGAGTGCTTCTGAAGAGAACCTTGTTCTGCCAGAAGACTTTCGAGAATAACTTCTAAAGATTGTGTTCAGCTAGAAGTTTTACGCAAAGAATTCCTAAAGAGAATCGGTGTTCTGCTAGGAGTTCTACAAGAGCTTGAATACATCTGAAGCATGTATTACATCTAGTCCGAATAGGTAGTAGGAAATTGGTGTAACAGCTTATAATCAGTGTGTGTTTATTCTGGACTAGGTCCCGGGGTTTTTCTGCATTTACGGTTTCCTCGTTAACAAAATTTCTGGTGTCTGTGTTATTTCTTTTCCGCATTATATTGTTTATCTTTATAATTGAAATATCATAGGTTGTGCGCTAATCAATCATCGTTGATAAATCCGATCTTGTTTGTTGGATAGGACTTTGATTGATCTTGGATATTGGTCTTTGGTACCGTCCAAGTATTTCTCATATCAATCAGGCTCATAGATTTCTATATGTTTGATTTGCTGATTGATTTGAGGAAAAGAGATAAACTCTTTAGTATTATTCTTTGATTGAGTTTTTACTCTCGGAATATTATTAAGGTTTAGTCCATACAGATTGCCGAAGGAAAAAGTTGTTTGTTGTGTAGTACCCCCGTGTTTTCACGTATTATTAGTGTTTTGGAGGGTATATAAGAGCAGTTCCTATGGAATGAACAAACTTGTAGTTTGTTCATTTTGCTCCCACTATGGACTCAATAAACATGAAAAACGGATGGGAAAACCAACAAATTTGAGAATTTGTTGAGTGCGGCAGTAGACTAAACGCGCTCTTGATGAAGAACCGCGTGGCTGCACCCAAAACCGCCAGTTTTTCCTTCACACGCCAGCGTCTGAAGTGAATCCACCAGCGTGTGATCCAAAACCGCCAACGGCTACTTTCCAATCTCGTCATCCAACGATTGTTATTCCTTTCCTTTCCCTATAAATTCACCTCATCTTCAAACTTAAAACTCACACCTTCTTCATCTCAACCTCAAAATTTCACAATTTCATACAATCTCAATACTCACTTTTCTTTAATTTCAAACACAACTACTCATATCAACTCAATCTACTAGAAAAAATCTATATAAATTTCATTTATAACAAATATGGCATCCTCATCGCAAAGATCACAACAACAAACATAACAACAAACAGAACAATCACAACTAAAAAACTATAGAATTCGTGGTGTCAAGTATACGATGGAAGAAGACGAATCAATTTGTAGGAATTATGTATTATTTACATTAGATCAAATCAATGGTATTTATCAAGAAAATAATACTTTTTATGGAAAGAATGAAACTTGTTTCACCATTCTGAGGGTGCTTAACAAGTTTAATCCATACTTGTTGGAAGGTAATCAAGTGCCTGCAAGATCACCATATGGTCAAATCTCGCAGGATTTTCAGAATGGTGGGCCTGCTTCCTCACCTGAAGGAACTAGATCTCCATATACCGGGTCTCAAAGTAGTCAGGAACAACACAACTCTAATCTAGATGTTAACACCAACGTCAAGAGAAGAATAAGAGCGGATCAGAAAGCTGAAAAAGCAGCGAGAGACACAGCCCAATGGGCATTATTATAAGGAGGTTCAAATGAGTTCAACTATGCTGAGCACAAGAAATTCGAGATGAAGATAGAAGCAGATAGAGCCAAGGACCGTGGAATTGCTATAAAGCAACAACGAAAATGTCGTCTTTCGTGAGAACAGTACTACAAGGATTGTAAGCTAAACAAGCTACTCTCCTTGAACATTCAACAATGAATGCACGATAACTTGTTGTATGGACTAACCAAATGGATATGGTGGAATAACAAATCTCTCAACAAACTGGCCAGTATGAAAATGTGGATGAAGACGAAGCCAATGTCGATAATGCCTCGGAAGAAGACGAAAATGAATATCGTCTTGATTAGATGTAACCGATTTTAATTCCTGTTTAGTAGTTAAGTTTAATTTAAATTACTTTTAATATAATTGACTTAATTTTAACTTTATGTTTAGTCTTACGGCATGAAAATAAAAATTATTAAATTGAAAAACAAACAACTTTATTAATTAAAATAAACAACACTAAATTGAAAAATAACATCTATATGCCTTTGCCTCGCCCCCGCGCATCGTCTGTTACTCCTTTGAAAGCCCAAAGGTGCTTAGTTATATTTTCTCTTGGTTGTCCATAGAGTCCCTGATTTGGATTATGTCAGTGGCAAGTCTATATTCTCTTGCCCGACGCCCATGCTGCACCACAAGCCTAGGCCTCAAATCTTCATCTGGAAAACTAGTCCAGGTTGGGTCACGTCTGGTTTCTTTAATGACCATGTTATGTAGAATAATGCAACTCAACATAATTTTGTTCATTTCTTGAAGATCAAAAAAGCGTGCCGGCCCATCTATGATGGCGAACTTCCTTTTTAGTACGCCAAAAGCGCGTTCAACATCCTTTCTGCATTTCATTTTTTGGGTGTTAAAGTACTTCTTATCCTTCAAAGTCGTCGGTCCAAAACCTGTCTGACTATAAGCTTGAACCATAGTTGACCATTCTGGATAGATTCAGTCTGCTAGATAATAACCCTGCGTGTAGTCATGACCGTTGATGGTGAAATTACAGTGCGGCGCGATTTCCATGCTTATACAAAATGTTGAGATCGTTATTTGAACCCCAGAGTCCAAAAAAGAATGCCAAAACCAACAATCATAAGTAGCTGAAGCTTCCAAAATTACAGTTGGTTTTGGATAATGACCCTTATATTGGCCTTCCCATTCAACCGGACACGCATGTAGTCAAGACTACCTAGCATTCCTGGAAAACCCCTCGCAGTATTTTCTGCAGTTATTCTTTGAACATCTTCCTGAGTAGGCTTTCTTAAAAAGGTTATACGAAAATGCTCGACTATTGTTTCGCAAAAAAAATTGAGATACTTAAAGGCAGTTGTTTTGTCCATACGGATGTAGTCATCTGTGGAATCTGCTGCTACGCCGTAACATAATATATAGAGGGACGCAGTGACCTTTTGTTGGGGACTAAAGCCTCGTACGTGTATCATACTGATAATTAAATAAAGGTTGTACCTGACAAAGCTCGACAATAATCCTTTGCGTCAAGTTGTGGCCCATGCGGAATCGTCGCTGAAAATCCTCATCGGAATAGACACAATCATGATTAAAATAATCATGCATCATCTTGTCGTGGTAAAAATGTCGATCTCGCCACGTCCATCTTCTAGTCATATCTCATACGGCTCTAAAGGCTTTGGTATGATCCCGGTTCGTAGTTGCAACATAAAATTTCGCCTCCTTCTATCTTGAATTGCATCTTCATCCATTTGACGCAAAAACTCCATACAGATTTCTTCCTCTTCTTCATTTAACATTTCATCCATCTCCATATCTTCCTCAGAAGAACCAAAATCAGGATTCATGGTTGAAAATCGAAAGCAATTGAAATTAAGAAAAGATTGATCGGATGAAAGATTATTGTGAATTTGTGAGATCAAACTCGAGCTGTGTTTATGGAGGTAGAAACTAGTCGTTCTGGTGACTGTTTAAAATTAGTTGTTCACTGTCTTAATTCACCCGCCAGCGGTTTTAACACGCACGCCATCATTTCTTCTACATACGCCAGCGGCTTCACTTTGTCCTGCCGCTTGAAGATCAACCGCCTACTTTTTTTCCCGTAGTGCGAAATCACGTTTGCCCATCCACCTGACTCAACAAATATTTTGTTTTGTACTTTGCCATAGGAATTGCCATATTTGCAAAAAAAAATCTAAACATACCGCCCTAAAAACGACCCAAAAACCCTGCTGGCCCCCTTAAATCCAAGGGGTGCGGGACCCGCCCTCAAGCACGGTTTTTCCTTGTTTTAGAGCTGTTAGTTTTGAGGGTGGACGCATTCCGGATGTTGTTTTATCTTCTTGCCAAAAGCTGATCTAGTAAGGGAAATTCAAAGCAAATTTAACACTTGGGTATATGATGAATACAGAGTTCCAAATCTTTAATGAACCATACTTATCGGATGTGGTGAAGTTGAAGTTTGTTACCCAATCTCCTTGACCAAATTGCTATCCTTTTTTTGTTCCCAATTGGATTAGTTTTAACATTCTCATATTGCATCTCCTTTTTTTTTTTTTTTACTTTCTTAAAGAACTAAATTAAAGAATTATTCTTTTCTAGACTAGATCGTAGACAGGAAAGAAGAGAACATCCACAATCCTAAGTTGGACCTTTTTCCGGGCAAATTTATGTTTTTTCTTGATACAACTTGTTCACAAAACGCAGTACAGTAAGCCGATTTCTCAAGAATAGTAATAGATTTCTTAGGTATACGTTGAAGCAGTACAAACGTCCTTCATTTCGAGCAATGCATCTTCAAAACACTTGGCAAGGAACTGAGGGTCTGGTATTATGTCTTTAGCCACAAGGATTTGCATTTCTGCTTTTCCAGTGTAACTCACCATATGCATCGTCAGTGACTGCAATTTTGTTACATACCATTCAAGAATCCAAAATCCATCCTCAACAACTAACAAGAAGAAAAGAATGGAATATGACAAAGTCAAGAAAATACTTACATGGGGTAAACTAGTAGAGGTTACTCTGAATGTAGTTATTGGATTTCCTGCAAACATGATCTCTTCTTGTGGACCAACAACATTTGATATCGTAAAACTTGTATTGCAAACAACTCGGTAATTAAGCAACATTGCAGCCTAAACACAGTAAGAATATACATTGTCATATCAATTCAAATCAATATAGAATCCTTAGAGCCACGACTAGAAGTTTATTACCTTTGTACCCAAGAGTGACATTACTATATTTCCAATTGTATAAGAGAAATGAGCTTCTAAAGAAAGCTTCTTTTTGTCAAGCATAGCTTTAGCTCTCTTTACATACCGAAGTGGATCATTGTCAACGTTTTTATGGTGATAAATTGGGAGCAAAATGAAGCCGAATTTGTTACCCCACCAACTTGACACTGATTTGTTTTTCACCAATTCTGACATATCCTGTTCAAGTAAATTCGTAAGTATATAATCCCATTTCTGTAAAAACAAAGAAATGAGGTTGCTAGGGAGTTAGACCTGCAATCCTGGCTGGTTTCTGAGGTTAACCATTCCTAATCCTGTGATTCGAAGTCCCTCTTGTAACTCTAAACAAAGATACTTTAAAGTTAACTGAGATTGTCATAAATATCGAAGTTAATTTAAGATTGATAAGGTTTGATTAGCTTCATGAAATGACATGTTGATTACTTGAATTTGAAGGTTTATGGTAATCCAAGTATCGCGATAATCCGGCTGAAATCACTCCGAAAAGAACATCATTGATAGTCTGCGATATAATCATTTATAAACTATGTCATTCACTAAATCAACAGTTAAAAAACAGTGCACAAATTAAGCTATAACACGAAATAAAATTCTCACAGTATAAATAACACAAAATTGGTCAAAAAGACCAAAATCAACAATTCCTGGGTGAAAAAGACACTTAGGTTTTGATAAATCTCAAAAATTTTTAAAATAGGCGCATTCATCCTGTCCCATTTTCAAATATTTTTTTATTTTTTATTTTACACAGGATGGATCCAAGGATGAATCATTTGGATTTCACCCGTTCATTTGACAAATTTTTTTGGACAAACGACCCATTTTCTCTATAAATAATATCTCAAAATCATTATGGACCAGGACATTTGGATGTTCAACAATCAAACACTCACCTTGCTTAGAAAAATTGAAGTCAAGCGACCAAATTATGGTGAAGGAGCGACAGAAATACTTACATGAGCTGCATCCATATTTACTCTGGAGGAGCATAAAAATTACATTTTTACTCTGAGTGCAGTACATCCGAGTCAGAATCTCGGTGAAAAAGTTTCATACTCGCTGACTCATGCATGTCCTCAATAAACACATGGTTTAAGTTGCACAACTTGCACGTAAGTATGTACATTTTTTCCTTTTTGAAACTTCGAATTAAAGTTACAAAGAGACCAATTCATTTTGTACAGGAATTGGTCAGGAGAGCTGTCAAATACCAAGACTTAACGTACCCGCCAAAGATGACTATAACAGATGATATTGTCACACTACGTACGACTAATGAAAACCATGACCATTCATACTAATCAAAAACATTTTTAAAAAATCATACTATTCTAAGCTTTGTATTCGACTATTTGCAAATTTAACAACTAACATCCAGCTTAAAGAAATTAAGAAGTCACTGACCGTATTAGCCATGGCGTTTTTGACGTTTTTCATATCATCCATTTTGAACCTAGCAGTAGCTGCCTTTCTAGGCCAAAGTTCAACCCCAGATCCACCACTTATCTTCGTTTCAGCATCTTTGACAAACAAGGTTGTAAGCAACAGTTCCATGGCATAAACCATAGTACACCAAATCGCCATTAACAACTTCCAAACCTTCTCACGCATACTGCTTTTGCTAGTACTCTTGTTATTTTCTTTCTTTGAGGAAGAAGTTGGAATAGTGGGTAATTGATCAGGATGATCAACTTTCCTACACATAGCCAAAACCAAAGACATTAAAGAAATCCCATCACCTAAAGCATGATGAACTCTCAATATTGCACACTTTTGTTCCTTCAATAGATGTAGTTCCCAGAGCGGTTTGCTGATATCAAGAGGAGTTGAAACTGAAAGATCTGCCAAGTAACTATTCACTAACATGGTATCGTCATTCTCACAGTCTTCTCCCTGACCATAGATTTTTTCGATATCTTTAACAAGGAATATGTGTTTATCTATGTTTAAATCGGTTCTTGTTTCCCAATATTCTCTTCCTTCCTTGTCTTTGACTAATATACTTCGAAATCTTGCATGTTGGAGCATGACTGAGTTCTTCATTTCAGTTTTTATGGTGTCCTCGTCGATAGGATGCTTAAGACCGATTACACAATTGATTACCGTATTCATCTCTTCCTGTAAGAATAACCGACCTGCAGGTGTTACTGGCTCTTGGTTTTCCATAGTACCAAAACAGAAGTTTAACAGAATTGCAAGAAAATGTTTGAAAGTTTCCGCTCAATTTTAAGCTAGGAGACGTGTTTTATAAGTACTCCTCAATAAATGAAGTGTGGAGGAAATTTGTTGTAGCTTTAATTGACATCTACTATGTAATTGATCACATTTGGCAAGGTCAATTTATTCTTCATTTTCTACTCACCCCTTTATGAGGTGCACCTAATATGTCAAACAAAAAGGGCGGCACGTTTACGGTTCTCAACGGCACCTCTAAATCTACTTGGTTGCTACTTGCTACTTCTACTGTGTCTTTACAATTGTCGCCTACGTACAACTGTCCATGTACTGCATTGCCAACCCTTGTTAGTTGTTACTATGGAGCTCCGAGGCATCTCCGGATCTCCTTTATCAGAAGAAAATCAGATTTTCGGTACTTGAAGTAAAATTCCAAATTAACTAGATTTTCAAATATTTTCTACGCATTGGAACAAACAAGGCCTCATAGTACGTGTATACTGCCTGAAGAAATTTTCAATTGACAATTTCACAAATTTTCTAGTTATCTGCTTCAAAAAAATAAACAACCCATGCAAACTGAAGAGTAAAGAATAAATTTTACTTGATAAAAGAAAACATACGGGAGTATTATGAAAACTCACCAATCTAACTCCAACACAACTCTCGCAATCAATTATTTCAGTTATCTAGAATGGTCCAAATTATTTAAATTCTCTAGTAAGTACGACCGTATTATGAAAACTCCGAGCACCAATTTAACTCCAACACAACTCTCACAATCAATTATTTCAGTTATCTAGAATGGTCCAAATTATTTAAATTCTCTAGTAAGTACGACCGATGAATTTTCAAACTAAAAATAGATTTGATCAATCTTGAAGTCCCTCTGCAGTTCCTCCAGCAACTTCCAATCTTCATTACCCATATCATCCTGCACATTTAAGAAAATGGTCGAGACGAGGAATAAGATTTTGGATTAGTCACCGTAACTGGTATCGATCTTGGAAAGCAAAACAGAAAACAAATGAAGATAACTGTAGCTTACCTGAAAATAAGCTTTCAGTATTCCAACCGACTCTCTGCTGATGTGGCTAACTAGTTCATTGGCCGCTGTGAAGTGCTTGCCAAAGATCTTTTGACTCAGTATCTACACAAATACATACAAAAATTCCTCTGTAATTAACACAAATATATTCCTTGGAACATCATATAACATTGAGTGAAACTTAGTAATTACCTTTATGGCAACCTTCTGTCCTTTCTTGGCAGTCTCAACTTCTCTGTGATTGATTTGGATCGATGTAATCTGACCAATATCGATAAATTCACTTTCACCAGAATCAGATCGAATGCAAATTGGAGTGCCCGTCTGAGCTCAATGCAACAACAAACATAAAATCAGAGGTTAATTACGAATACCATTTATAAGAGTATACAGATAGGGAGGTCCTACAAACTAAGAGTCGATGATTGTATTTTCTCGCATCCACAAAAAGACAAGACCTTTGGCCACAAAGTAAAGAACTGGGAGAAGTATACCTTAAGGGTGCCCTCAAGAACATTAACCCCCAATACAATTGGGTCCTTCTTATTAAATACACAATCTGGCATAATCCTGAGACGACACGGGAAGACAGCTTCCCCCAAAGCTTCTCTCTTCTTTTCCTCCTTAACGTTGTCCATATATTTCTGGAACTGATCAAAAAGATGATATATTATATCAGCAGTGAATATTTTTACACTATTCTCCTTAGCAAGCTCACGAGCCTCGGGCGTCACTTTGACATCAAATGCCAGAATGGTGGCGTATTCCTTGTTCCTTTCAAGCATGGCACATGCCCTCCTGACATCACTCTTGTGTACAGGACCTATGTTTATACCACTGACAGGGATATTGACTACTGGGCTCTTCAAAAACTCCAGCAATGCCTCCAGTGACCCAAGTGTTGATGCTTGAACGCATACACCTGTACCACTCTTGTCAATCCTGCTCATGACGGATTTCATGTCTTGCATTGTTGCTTCCTTGATGTCTTCAACATTGTCATCAGGACCCACCACATACAGACCAGTGCCTGCGACAGCATGATCAAGGCCCTGAAAAGAAGTAATAAATTGAGTATTAATACGAAAACCCATTTAGAGTGTCATAGAGATATAAATTTGGAACTACCAATGTGCATCAACCAAAACCAAACGGAAAACAAACATTACCTGAGCATTGATTTTCACACCCTGGGCTGCTTTGAGTTCTTTGTGATGCAGATAAGAGCCCTGAGGCAATAAATCATGCATTAGTATAGAAAATCATGGACATCTTGAAGATTATACAATACAAATACAGCTGTAAGATAGTTAGGGCTAGTTGTCAAGTAAAACAAGATAAGTAAAGTTAGCATTTGCCAATGATCGCGTGTTAAGGTACTACGAGTTCAATACAGAGTTTTTCATTATCTGTACACTCTTGACTCGCACAAACATTTAACATCCAGCATTAACTTTCCATGTAAAATAAACCACATGTGGGGAATGCATAGAATTGTGACCAGAGTATTCACCTTTATCCGTAGCTCCTTCATTGGATGTGGTGTCAGTAGAGCACGAATAGTGGTAACAATTGGCCCCTATTAACATTTACAAGGAAACATAAGATATTTTAACAAAGAAAAGTGCCAGTTATCACTGTAGTTGCATGTATTTACATACTGAATCACATACCTGTGTACCACAAACCACAATCTGATCCCCCTCATGAAGCACTCCATTTACTAATACCACGTCAATGGTTGTCCCCTGACCTTCAATAGCCTTAACCTCCAACACCGTGCACTGCAGAACAGTCACAATGTTAGATAGGAATCCAAAATTCTTATCAACTGATATAAGAAGATAGAAAATAACCTGAATTTCATTGGTAAACATAAGCTTGTCCACCAGAGTTTTCTCAGTCCACTTAACCAATAATAGCAGCAAATCTGGGATGCCTTCACCACTGTTACATTCACAAAGAAGAAACTATGAATTTGCCAGAAAAATTTTGCTCTAAAACTGTAAAAGCAATTAAGATTTCTTGTTTAAAAAATCTAAAATCAAGCTCGGCATCGGGTTCGACAAACACACCTGATTGCACTTGTTGGAACAATACTGAAGGTTTCCCCCATTTCTTTATTTTTGTAATACAACTCAGTATTCAGACCCTGTTCTTTAAACTGAGTAATGATCTGAGAAAGGAAAACAAGAAACAAATCAGTTAACCTTCATCATACCACGTTGGACACCACAAAAGTCTGAGATTTATCTTTTTACCTGTGTGAGCCTCCAATTGAATTCCACCTGGACATCCTTAGATTGCTGCTTCATGGCTTTGACAATAGGTTTATTCTTGCACGTTTTCCAACCACATAATCTATCGACCTTTGGAAATTAAAGAGAAAAAAAATCAAACAATGAAATTATGGTAACACAGGCTAAAAATTTAAAAACAGTTTAGTTGTAATGCAAATTCTGAGCCATTAACAAAAGATACTCACCTTGTTCAGCGCAACTATGAACTCTGTGTTCCGCATTTTCAGAAGATTCAGGGATTCAATAGTCTGTCGTTCCAATCCATGCATAATGTCAACAACCAAAATTGCAATATCACATAACCCAGACCCACGTGAGCGCAAGTTAGTAAACGATTCGTGTCCTGGAGTATCAATTACCAAAAGACCAGGGACCCGTAATTTTGCATCTGCTTTTAACTCCCGGGTTCTCTCTCTTATGTTCTCGGCAGGAAAATAGGTTGCCCCAATTTGCTGTGTAATTCCTCCAGCCTCGCCTTCCTGGACATTAGTTCCCCGGATGCAATCTAGTAGCTTTGTTTTACCAGTATCAACATGTCCCATAATACAACATATTGGAGACCGCAGGTTATCTTCACCCCTTTTCGGAAGTACCTCCATAGTCTGTGCTTCTCGTTTAGCTGCAGCATCCTTTCTTCTATTCTTAGCCACAACATCACTCTTAACATCTTCGCATTCTAAATGTTGAGGAACACCTCCACCAGAAGCAGTATATGGCTTCGCCGCGGTACCAGAATCCGGTGATGTTGCACACTTGGCTTCTTTCTTCACCACAGCCACTGGCTCAGCTACTGAGTCTACCTCTCTAATATTCGCATTTTTAGCTGCATCCATTTCCTTCAGCTGCAGGTTGTCCGCACTGTTTGATGTAGAAGCCCCATCATTTTCTTTAGCAGGAGCTGACTTAGACTTCTGTGTAAGAAACTGATTCCTAACTAGTTCAAGCCAATGAGCTTCATTTTTCTGCTTCCTTGTTATAGGCTTCCCTTCCTGCTTTCTCATCAGCATCCTCTCTTTTTCTTTCTCCTTTTTCCTTCGCTTGGCTTCTTCTGCTTGTTTTTCGAGTTCCTGTTGCCTGAGGTGCTCTTCTTCCTCCCTCCTTTCTTTCTCTTCCTCTTCCCTCCTCATTCTCTCTTCAAGTTCTTTACGCCTTTGCAAAGCCTCCTGCATTTTTATAACATGATTCGGGCGCTTGTCATCACGTTTTTTACTCTTTGTTTCCTCCTGTGTTGCATCCTGAACTCCCACTGCAGCTGCAGCAGCTGCCTTCTTCTCCTTCTCCTTCTTCTTTTTGTTCTTCTTTGCTGCCGCAGACTTCCCTGTTTCTGTCGCCGCTTCCTTCTCCCCTCCAGTAGCATCAACCGAGCCTAACTGTTCAGGTTGAGCTTGAACCTTTTCTTCTTTCGGAGAAGCAGTATGTTTTGGAACAATGGGAGCATTATCGTGCTCGGCCAGAACTTTGTCTAAGTCATCTTCCTCCTGAGATGTTCCTTTATTCTTTTTGCTATTGTTTATAATGGCTTCGGCATCAGCTTCGCTAGAGCTGCTACCAAGTTGCCAAGAGTCGGTATTTTCATCCCCACTTCCAGTAATGCAATAGTCATCATCTTCTATGACATGGTCTTTTTTCTTCGATGTCGACTCACTTGGTAGAACAAGGGAGTTCCTCCCGTCACAGACGAAAGTTTTCTTTTGATCCATTTATTCACGAATTTCGTAAAAATCATAATTTGGTTAAAAAACCTGATACAAGGCACAAAAAATAAATTAAAACCAGAGAGATACAAAATTTTGGATCCAATAATTGAACAATATCTTGGGTGAATCAATAAACTCAAACAAGCAGTTGCAAAACTAGTAAATAATAGCTGTGAAAACAAATTTGTGTAGAAAGTGTTTCTCTACATTACCAGGCCTTTTTAATATAGGCTTGAAACTAACCAAATTTAGACACTCCTAATGAAATAAGATCTTCTAATATACTCAACACATACAAACTTGATAATCTAGGGTTTGAGTTACAGGTTTAAACTTGCTGTAAATAGTACATAGAGAATAAACTCCCGTAATAAATCTACCATATAATCAGAGCTCACAAAGTTTGAACATGTCACAACAAAGAAGATACAAAACATAATATCCATCGTCTTGTTTTAATCTCTGTAACATCGTAATTTTCGACTTCAATTAGGATTTACATATAACATTCATAATAAATCAACCCAACACTACACCTAAAACCTCAAACCCTAAACCACAATATTACACCTAACTACTTGGCTGTCGCTGGAAATTGAATCGAAAATCAAAGATAAAAGAAGAAGTGGGATATATTACCTTGGGTTGAGTTGAAAAAACGAGGTACCTCCTCGTAAGCCTAGCTAGGGTTGCAGAATTGGGTAGAGGTGTAGAGTCGTAGAGACTAGAGATAGAAGAGAGAACCTTTTTTTCTTCTCTTTCGCGAAACAAAGTGAGGGAATTGAGTATGGGATTGTTTATTTATAGTGTTTCTTTGGGCATGTTTAACAAGTTCGCTTCCTACATCCACCGTATAAGGTCCAAGAAAGGGAAACAATGCTACACGCGGCCAGTCTTTGCGGTGAAACTGCCGGGAGAACTATTACGAGTCTTAACGACAGTACAATATCACCGTCGGAGGTCGAACGATGCTTTTTCTTTACGGTCGGTTTGGATGTAGAATTTTTTTCTTTTGAATTTGAAATTTTTCTATGGGTCCGAGGATTTGGTAAATACATGATTATATATATAAATAATATATAAATAAAATATGTTTACGGTCCGAGTTTTCTCTTTGTATATTTGGTTGAAAGGGAAACAATGCTACACGCGCGGTCTTTGCTGAAACCGGAATCACGTTTCCTGCTTTTCTTTACTGGGTGGAATTTGAAATTTATGGGTCGGTTTTCAAACGTTTCTCTTTGTAAATCCTCCATATGGAATCCGATCCTCCATATGGAATCCGATCCCTCCCCCCTAAGATTTGTTGGGGAACTGAACAAGGATTTATGGACCCACTTTTTTTAACTCTAAATCTCATATACATGTAATTTTAAGATTTGAGGGTAATGACAAACGATACAAAGACTTTAAAACAAGAAAACCCTATAAATCTTAGGAATTTTAATTGAGTTACCAAACACACAGGGGATTTATATGAATCCCATAATTTATAATCCCATGGGATTATAAATTCCCGGAAACGGTGATTTATACAAACAAACCCACCATTATTTTTTTTATTTTATACTAAAAATGATTTATAGATTAGAAACAAACATTACAGAAATCCTTTTCCATTGCATCAGGGATGTCAGGTGGTATATTTTCCTCAAACTGAAAGTTTAAATTTCCATCTCGAGGTTTTTTAGCCAGAAGATAATCTACATTATTACAAAATCTGTGTACAGATTTGCAGAACCAAAAGTTTCTATCCTTAAATTTATTTCTGATTTGCAAAATAATTCCTTGATTAAACCAGTGAACCTGCAACTCTTCTTCATTAAGAGATCAAGTTATATTTTCACAATCTGCCTCCAAAATTACTTTACTGTAACTCATTTCCTCCATCCATTTCTACAGCCTTTTCAAGAGCTTTACATTCAAAATATTCAGCTCTATATTCATCTGCTAGCTCCTCATCCAGTTGAGCTCCTTTTACTCCTTTGCATTGTCCTGCAAAATTTCTTATAATCAGTCTGATGCTCCCTTTTTTATTAATTGGTACATGAGAACCATCAGTATTGATTTTCACATAGTCTACATCTGGTGGTGACCATTCCTTCATCTGCAAGTTAACTGAATTGTTATCACAGTTTCTATCAATTATTATATCACGTTGCTAAAGTAGATGATTGATTCTAATAATGGTTTCTTGCTGATTGGTCTTAGAGTTTTGAAAAATGAGAGAGCATCTATCTTTCCATATGTACCATGCAGTACACATGAACCTGTAGAGAAGTTTCTCATCCCTATGGCTTATAGACAGGATATTTTGATCATTATAGTGAAACCAAATTATAACCCAGCTGCTGAACTCAGTATACTGCTCTGAAACACTAAGAATATTGATATACTAATCCAAATGTATATGGCATAACTGCAATAAAAAAACAAATGGTTAAGAGTTTTGACACTATTATTACAAAAGCAACAATGTGTCTTTATGTCAGGATTGTATCTGGCAAGGAAACTCCAAACATGTATAATTAATTTGATGCATTTCCAAATAAATAATTGCACTCTATGAGGCACTTTAGCTTTCTATAAATTTTTTCACACATCCCTGAGAACCTGATCATTAGCAATATATCTGTATCAGAACATATTGTATTATAAGCATTTTTAACAGAAAATTTTCCCTTTCTATCTGGCTTCCATATAAGACAATCTTCACATGTTGAAGGAATATTCATGTTAAGTATCAAAGTAGCACATTCCTGAGAAAATACAGAGTTAATCACATCAACATTCCAAACTCTAGTTTCAGGCATAAAAAAATCACAAACAAAATCATAATTCTCATAACTAGATGCTCCAGTAACTGGAACATGTGGGTTATCTAATCCTATAACCTAGCAATCTAGCCATATATTAACCTTTGTGCCACATCTAATAATCCACATAGAATACTTTTGAACCACCTCAAGACCAGAATAAAAACTCATCCAAAGCCATGAGCAATCATCTTTGAGTTTGTTCAAATGATGAAAACTACCATTTCTAGTAATTAGATTTTAGAATTTTAAAACAAAGAGAATCCTCACCACTACAAGCTTTCCAAGCCTTTTTAGCTAACAAGCCATGAGCAATCATCTAGAGTACTTATTAAAATTCTCTACATTTCTAAATCCTAATCCACCTAGAGATTTAGGAATGCTAGCTTGTCCCAACCTATAGGATTTAGACCTCTATTGTTCTTATGATTCCACCAAAAGTGTCTTTGAATAGAATCCAACTGAGCTATAGTATCTTTAGGGATCCTAAAACTTCTCATTTGATGAGTAGGAAGAGCATTAAGAACATGTTTAACCATGGTGAACCTAGAAGATTGGTTCATAATTTTACCTTTACAATTTTTCAATCTTGAACCAAAAGAATGAACAATTGGTTTGAAAGCTTTATTCTTATCTCTGCCTAACAACAAAGTGATTCCAAGGTAAGTATATGAATCATTCATTTCAGACATATTCAAGGCTCTAGTAAGATCATTTTTTGCACTTGGACTCATATTCTTACTAAAGTAAACACTATATTTGTTAAAATTTAGCATTTGCCCTGAATACTTCCCAAAATCATCAATAACCTTTAAAATACCTGTTACATTATGCATATCAGCCTTAGCAAATATCAAAATATTATCAGCAAACAAAAGATGGGTCATGGCTGGTGCATATCTAGCTGCTTACACACCAGAAATAAGATGATTATAGTAGCTACAAGAAGTAATATAGAAATATATTCCATAGCTATAATAAAAAGATAAGGGGATAAAGGATCCCCTTGTATGATACCTCTGGTAAGTCTATACTCTTCAGTAGGACTACCATTCAAAAGTATAGAAGTCCTAGTAGTTAAAATACATTGCTCAATATACTTGCAGAATTTTTCATTAAAACCTAATTTCCTTAGCATACCCACGAGAAAAGGCCACTCAAGCCTATCAACATCCTTAGAAAGATCTGATTTTAAAGCCATTGTACCAATATATCCCTCCTTATGCTTCATAGTATGTATCATCTCATGAGTCATTACTATATTATCATAGATAGCTCTACCTGGGACAAAAGCAGATTGAAAGGGTGAGACAATGTGTTTTAAAAAAGGTTTCATCCTGTTTGCTAATATCTTAGAGATGATTTTATAAATAGTATTACATAATCCTATTGGTCTAAAATCAACTGGATGCTTAGCTACAACAGTTTTCGGTATTAAAGACAAGTAAGTTCTATTGAAGTCAGTTGGCATATAGCCAGTTTCAAAAAAAAAAATTGAACAACATCAACTATATCATTACCCACAATAGACCAATTAATTTGGTACAAACCAGCTTGAAAACCATCATGACCTGGTGAACTCCATGAGGCCATATCTTTTACTGTTTTATGAATTTCTTCATTTGTAGGAATAAAAGTTAACCTGTTGTTGTCTTCAACTTGTAAAACATTGGGAATGATATCAAAAACGATATTAGAAGATTTTCTAACATCACTAAAATGATTAACAAGTAGATCAACAATATCATTTCTTTTATCTAACCAAACACCATTATTATCACAGAGACTATCAATGTTTTTCTTAAACATTCTTCTATTTGCTAGAGTATGAAAATATCTAGTATCATTATCCATATCAATGTTACATTTATCCCAGAATTTTGCTTATAGAAATCACTTTGAATAGAAAACTAGTTATCAAGTTTACTAGTAACATCCTTAAGTCTGTTATGTTGATTAATAGAAGGTTGTTCATTTTGAATTACTAATATTTGATCTTAAAGAGATTTAATATTTCTATCAATGTCTACAAATTCTATCTTGTTCCATTGAGATAGTATTTTCCTAGTTCTCTGATGTTTGGCAGATAAATTAAAAGCAAGAGAACCAGCAACATCTTTATTCTAAGCAATATCCAATTGAGTTTTAAAAGCAGAATGTTTCATCCACATAATATAAAACTTAAAAGGCCTCCACAAGTTTCCAGAAATGGTATTAGTATGCAGCAAAATTGGGCAGGGATCAGAACATGCTTGAACTAAGCGAATCAACTTAGATTGAGGAAAACTAATATTCCAGTCATGATTAGAGCCAAATCGATTCTAGATTTTCTTTCCCCAGTACCTAAATTATTGCTAGACCAAGTATAGTCTCTACATGAATATCCTAAATCCATTAAGCAACATGTATTAATTTGATTTTGGACATATTTATCTTCTAAATTCACATTAGAAATATTATTATCATCATGGAGATGGACATTTAAGTCACCTATCACTAGCCATGGCTGCCTAATATTTTCACTTATTTGTGTCATAAACTCTCATTGAGTTTTCTTGACATCAAAGTATGTAGACCCTACCGATCAAAAAAAAAAAAGTATGTAGACCCATACATAAAAGAAATAAGAACGTCAGGTTTAGCAGGATGCAGTTTAGCAATTACATGAATTATATTATCTTTAGCTTCTTGAACTTCACAAGATATACCATCTTTCCACATTAGAATAAGTCCTCCTTCAAGGCCCACTATGTCAATACAAACGTAATTGCAGTAATTGAGAGATTTAGCTACATTTTGCATTCTATTTGTGTCAATTTTAGTTTCAGACAAAAACAAAAAATCTGGAGATTGAGTTTTAACTAAAACACACAATTGGTCTCTAGTGAATTTTTTTTGGGCTATCCCATGCACATTCCAAGCTAAGATTTTCATATCTAAATCAAAACCAGTGGGTGGGTATGTAAATTTATTAAAGAGAAAATTATCATACCAAAATTGGTTAAAAGGATTAAGGTGTGGAAAAAATATTAACAAATTAGCAGAGGCTCCATCCACATCTTGAAATTACTCCTTTTCAGCCGTTTCTCCTTCCTCAGTCAAGTCATGCTCCATATCATCAGTATCAGTAGAAGATGGAATGTTTCTAGTATTATTTTCAATGAGTTTTTTGTGTACATCATGGGTCTGTATAAGATGGATTAGTAAATTTTTTGGATTATGTGCTTCAATCAATTCAGCATATCTGGATCTCTTAGTTTTCCTGCCTTCTTCCTGTTTATCTTCAACTGCATCAGGATTATTTAATTTTATACTTGCCTCATATATTCTTTGCAGCATCAAATCAAGATCTTCTATAATCTCCACTCCATATGCTCTAGCCATATCATGACATTATTTTATATATTGTTCATTAGTGTAGCCTCGGATTCTTAGATCACCCGCATCATTTTCACACTCATCATCATTGTGGTCTATAGTAAAGCATTCATGACACAAGTTATGAGATTTCCTTTCCCAGTGGTATTTAACCCAAGCTACTCCACCTGCCGCAGTATTCCACCAACCACCTCTATGCAGAGGCTTGGATAAATCTATTTTAATCGTTGCCGTGATTGTACTCCCATATCCTGGCTTGCAATTTTCTGGTTCATTCCAAATCTTTTCTCCCAACTCCTTTATAACATCAATAACTATCTCTTTAAAATGATGTTCCAATAACAGATGTTGGAACTGAACATTCCATTCTTGATGTGTAAAAGTCCAATCCTTGATTTGGATCGATGGGTCATACTATTTGAGATTGAGATGACATTTTTTGAAATTCCATGGACCTCTTTTAATAACTGCAGACATTAAATCCTTTGAGAAAAACTTAAACATAAAAATATTCTTATTCATACCCATTACTTCCTTAAGTCTCCATCTTTTCCACAATGAGACCACTTCTTTCCTAACAACATCAGTTTCAATGGGATCTTTTGAAAAGACTTTCCTTATCAAAGTGTTACCTCAATCTTCAGAAGCTGCTACAAGCCTACAATATCTTTCTTCAACCCAACTGCTCTTCTCATCTGCCTTGTACAGATGTCATGTATAGTTGCATTCTTCATCTGACTAGCAATTGTTGAGATCTGGTTATTTGAGGAAGAAGCCATTATAATTGTTTTGAGTTTTTTAATAAAGAAATTCTGCACTTTTCTAGTACGAAATACTGTGAAGTATAAGATAAAAGGATCAAGATATATATGACATTTTTTCTTAACGAAAAATAGTGCGAATAAGATATTTCGGGTAACAGAATTACAAATAATTTTGGGAAGAAGAAAACTGCATTGAATTTTTAAATAGTCAATTAAGTGAAAACATGTTGACATCTAATCCTAATGAAGGATATGCGCTTGATTATAGGGGGGGCAATGATTTTGAAAATTCAAAATTGGAATCGGAGGAATCGGTTCTTGAACAATGCAGTGATAAGATTTACACATACCCATAATATCATATATATATACATGATAATAATGAAAATAATACTGGAACATACTGTTGGAAACCATCTTCTGGCTGATGATTTGCAATACTGCTGAATGAGATGACAATACTTTTTGCGACTGTAATAATAAAGTTATCAGAAGGAGAACATTGAACACCAAGATCCAATAATGAATGCCTTTCATGCTGATGAATGGGTGAACCCCTGCAAAAGAGAAATTAGTAAACCATTAGAAAAGAGAATCACAATGCGAGTTTACAAAAAAAAATAGTAAAGAAAATGTAAATAGAAAGAAGAAAAAACCCTAGACTATAAAAATTATCTAATAGAAAAATTTCCTACACACTAAAATCATTTTAAAGTAGTAAAAAACAAAAGGAAAAGGCAAAGAAAATATGGGTGAACCCCTGCAAAAGAGAAATTAGTAAACCATTAGAAAAGAGAATCACAATGCGAGTTTACAAAAAGAAATAGTAAAGAACATGTAAATAGAAAGAAGAAAAAACCCTAGACTATAAAAATTATCTAATAGAAAAATTTCCTACACACTAAAATCATTTTAAAGTAGTAAAAAACAAAAGGAAAAGGCAAAGAAAATAATTGATGCATCAGATTAGAAGAGATTTCCTAAAGAACTAATTAAAATTTTTGATTTTTTTTTAATTGAGTTAACTCAGTAATCGACGATTCGCAGAGCTCCTAATTTGATAGGACGAATTAACGGTGATATTATAGGTTCCAGACCTACAAGTACAAACCACTGCTAAGAGCATCCATATTGTTTGTGTTAATATAGTGTATATATATATATATATATATATATATATATATATATTGCGTTTGGGTCACGATTTTTTTTTAATTATAGTTTGGGTCACATGATCATGGTTGATCGTCTTGACAATTAACTAATTATTCATTTTTTTTAATTAATTCAATTATGTAACTCCGTTAGACAGACGCCGTTAACACAACCATCACCACCACCATAGCCATAATGTCCACCGATCTTTAGCCAAACCGATAGTAGTAACATCAACTCTTGGTAATTTCTTGGTTTCAAAAAACTCTGACCATCGTCCCATCTACCAAAGCCGTGGCTAGCAGACGGCAACAACAAGCTCTCTTCTTCCCTATTTTCTAGCTGAGATTTACAATAAATCAAGCCCTAAACTTCATAACTCAGACACTTCCGAACGCCATATCCTTCTCAACTGAACCCATCTAGCCATTTAATTCTTAATTTCAATTAAGTCATTATAGACCCAAATACTTTCAGTTGATTTTCACATTTAACAGTTACAGCATTAAATCGTTACTAGACTTATTGTTTCTTCACGACAATGACATGGTCTTCTTCCCTTCTTCAAAATTGAGTTTCAGACACAACCCATCACTTTAAATCCTGTCAATCTCATATGGATAATCTCTTTAATCTTATCTTGGAAGTTTAAGATTAAGGAGATGTTGGAAGTATGCGTGATTGATATTAATCAAATAACAAGATATCAGATGATTAGTACAATAATAGATCATCTGCAATTTTGTTGTTGCGGAGAAAAGATCTTCATCTTCATGTAATTTTTGTTGCTGTGAAGTTGATGTTAAGTTTGGAAGTGGAGAAGTATAAGAAAAATCGAAACAAAAAGTGGCGAGAAACAACCGATCAAAAAAAAAAGGGGAAAAACACTTAACAGTAAATAGGGTATTAAGGACTATCGGCATAGAGTTTAAATCTCAGCCGTTCTTATAAATTTCACTCATACACGTCACTAACATAAGAAGAATCTAGGTTAGTAAATAAATCAAACTTTAAAATTATATTGGTCATTTACTTATTTAACCAAATTATATAACTGTCAATACGGCCAACCATGGTCATGTGACCCAAACTCTAGTTTAAAAAAATTCGTGACCCACTCTGGTCACTTTTTTGTGACCCAAAATCAAAATATCCATATATATATCAGGCCCGCAGTGAGAATAGGTATTTTTGCAGGGTTAGCCCTCCATGTAAAGGAACGAAAGCCTTGTTTGAGACCACAAATGGGAGGGGGAAAATTCTTAAGTGTTCCTTTGGTTAATAAAAAGTAAATTGGTATTATAGGTTCTAGACCTACAAGTACAAACCACTGCTAAGAGCATCCACAACATTTGTGTTAATATGGTATATATATAAGGCCGCGGTGAGAATAGGTATTTGTGCAGGGTTCACCCACCATGTAAAGGAAAAAAAGCCTTGTTTAAGACCACAAATAGGAGGGGAAAATTCTTTTAAGTTTTCCTTTGGTTAATCAAAAAATACATTGGTTAACCGTAAAACTGCGAAAGGAAAAAAGAAAGATACGCGAAGAAAGATACATAATAATTTCTAGATTCAATTATAATCATTAACACTTTTAATACATAAGGTAAATTTTATTTGTCTCCTTTCATGATATTTTTTATAATTTTTTTAGCTTTTAGATGAAACCAAGCCTGCAATCTTCCTCACAAGCTTTTGTGTACTATATTTAGTACAATTGAGATCGAGAAACCATAAACTTTAGTAATTATGGTTGAGAAAAATAGCGTAGCCTAAATAAGTATCACTATTATATTCTTAATGGAAGATAAGGAGTTCATTACGTCAATAATACTAATCATTTAAGCCCTAACGTTTATATCTAGATAAGGGACACATGTCATTATATGGTCGGCTTACTAACTACCTATCAGACACCAGATTATTAGGCACTCAATAATAAGACTCAATGCAGACAAGGTGCCCAACTAACCTTGGATTATGCCATTTCCTACTCATGAAGAAATATTATTGCCCATAAGGATAAAAATACGATAGTGATACTTAATGTTGGAGATCTCCTCCCAAGTTGCATCTTCATGTGATGAATTTGCCACTGGATTAATAGTGTTCCAATTTTTTAACAACAAGAACTGTTCTGGAGTTGAGAACCTTCTCTGGCCTCATAATCACATCTCCTTCATGATCTACAATAGGTAGAGTAGGAAATGGAATGTGTTTTTATACCAATGTGTTGTTTAAGTTGAGAAACATGGAGCTACTAGGCTACTAAACCAATCTTCTGCAATAGGATAAGGCCCATAGAATTTGGTTGAAAGCTTTAAAAAAATTCTCAGGGAAACTGAAGCTTGTTTGTAAGGTTGTAGTTTCCAGTAGACCATGTAACCCACGGTAAAAGTTCTATCTGTTCTAGATTTTTCAGCAAAAAGCTTCATTTCTTTTTGTGCTTTGTGGAGATATTCCTTGAGAATGTCAAGCATTGCACCACTCTCCTTTAGTAACTCTCACCACAGAAGTTATTGCAGTAGAAGGAAATGCCATGTGGGAAGGTATATAGCCATACAAAGCTTGAAAATGAGACATTTTGAGACTAGTGTGATAACTAGTATTATACCAACACTTAGCCAGGCAAATCCATTTACACGATTTACTAAGTTTGTGGCCAATGATGCATCTTAAGTAAGTCACCAAGAAAGAGCTTTTTGAGATATCTACAAAACGAGTATCAATATGAATATCAAAACTTCATTTTCTAAGACTTTTCTTTATTGTCTAAACAATTTTATATATTTTCTTTATTCGTTTTAGAATGTAGCTATTATCCACGATGTTCTCTTAGTGTGCAAATATTATTATATTGTTTTTTATAGTGTGCAACTATTATCCAGAGTATTTATTAGAGTACATCTATTATCCACAGTGTTAATTAACTTTCTACAACAACAGGAAAACTATCTCCTAATTGTTTAAATGTTTCTATGAATTTTAGAAACGGAAGTAGTAGTGGTTGTGCACCATAAAAGACCACATGAAGAAAAACGTACGTAATGGCTGCACACAAAACTTCGCAACAAGTATAGAAGTTTCGTATCATAAACTTTTTATTTTAACATCAACAACAGAACAAAGTTAATATGTGCACGCACTAGATATGTGCAGGTTTACACGTCAATTTTATAAAATCCTATTTAATATTAAGAGTTTTTCATTGGGAAAATTATTTGTAGTCCATTTCAAAAAAAAATTCTCTATATCCATAACCCTCCAATAAGATTATATATTTGAGAAACCCATTGTCAGTTATAATAAGTGTTGTTTACAAAAATAACCATTACAGAAATGAGGAAATTAATTGCATTTTAAGTAATAATTTTTATGAAAAGGTCGTGATGAAAACTGATCCAAAAAATTTCCTTAAATCTCTCATACATTAACTTTCCTAAGATTGCTCGCTAAAAAAATCACCTTATACAAATATTTGTAACTAATAAAAAAAAAACTTTTATAAATTAACTCTTACACTACAATAACTCCATAAAAAAGGCTACCCCTGAAAATTTTAGATTTCACTAATCAATAAAAATTTAAATTTTCATTTAAAGGGAAATTTCACTATAATCTCTCGTGAAAATTCCGATTATTATCTACACCTCTAGGTGAAAAATCAAGTTATCGTGGAGATTTTTCGGTAGAAAAATCAAACTCCCACTTTTACCTCATATGAAAATTCCGATTACTATTGGCACCTCTAAGTGAAAAATCAAGTTGTTATCGACTTCCAAAATCAAACTCTCACTTTTATCTCATATGAAAATTCCAATAATCACCTATTTCTCATGTGAAAAATCAAGATATCATTAATTTCCAAAGTGAAAAATGGAACTTCACCTTACTCACAATATAGCAAAATACAATGAGAACCGCTATTATCTCAAAAAACGATAACTGGAATTATCACAGAAACCATAATTATATCTCTAGTTTATCTCTTAAAAACATACTACATATTTAGGTTATTATATTTTGAGTAAAATTAAAGCGGATCACAATCATAGGCATTGAATGGTTAGAACACTATCACTCTGAGATCCAACCTTCTAAGAAAAATTGTAGATTAAAATATGATTAAAAATAAGCATTCAACAAAAAGGATTAAATTACAAAACTAAAGAGAAAATGACCTTACGTTCACCCTACAAACTGGCATTTTCTTCTTTCCTTGTTATATGAACGAATGAGAGGTAGTTGATGATGATGGGAGATATTCGTGCTTTAGTGATCCGGAATATCACTTGCTGTTAGAGCACTGCTCGGTCGAACTCGCAAGCGTTGCTATCTCAAGCTTGTTTGTCAAGTTTAGTTGTCAAAACTATAAGCCTTGAAATCTAGTCTACTTATAGCTAAGTCTCGGATTACGATAGAAAGTGTAGTTGAGCATCAGACTTCACGGCGTTCATCGATTGAAGACGAATAACTACTAAGGGGAGCCTGTGGAACTTCATCAACAAAAGGTATGTGGAGACTTGAACTCATCTATCACTCAAAAGTCTATCTACTCTATCTCCTATTTGAGACAAAAGTCGTATAGATATATAGACTTCATTTATACATATTTGATATTTCGAGTTGAGTTTAACTCGCTTACATATTTCTCGAAATATGTGTTGGTAAGCTTTCGCTTTAACCAAGTTCATCTTATATTCTTGACGAAAGTCAAAAGATGATCATGTGAAAATCGTCTGGTAACATCTTACATGATTTTTGTGAGACAGTCATTTGATGTAGACTCGGAATGTTTCATATTGATCATTCGATCACTTGAAAATTGCTTTAAAGCTAATAGTTTGTGTGAGACAGTTATTCCCGTCTTCCAAGAATGTTTCAATCGTTGAAATGAGAGTTTAGAACAATTGGATTTAAGCATAGTATGCATACTTGCATATATGTAATCCATGTCCGGGAACCATGGTATGCCTACATGTATGCGTACTTGTTGGTTTTGTGAAGTCCGGGGCATGGTATGCGTACAGTTACGCGTATTGGCTTAAGGTTCAGGTACGGGATTTTCTGCTGAATTTGGATGGTATGCGTACAAGTTCGCGTACTGGCGAAACTCAAACTTAGTCTGGCTACTTAGGTACGCGTACCCGTATGCATACCTAAGTGGATGATGTTCTAAAATCGGTTTGTTCAAGAACTAATACATTTATATATTAAGGAATGCAATCTTTTGCAAACCGTGGCTATAATGTTCATGAATCGATTCGAGTGAATCAAAACTGTTTTTTCTTCGATTGGGTCTTGTATACTTCTATGAGATCTAAGCAATTGAACAACTCTCTAACTAGTTCTTTTGAGTCATTTGAACTAGTTATGGTGAAAATGAATAAGGTTGATATGAAAGTGCTCATATGGCTAACCATTGGTTAACTACTATTGAACCAACTACTTGTACACGTTTAGGTACGGTTACTCAAACCTAAATGAAGTTACATTTCATGTGTGTATAACAAGCTAAGGTTTCGATCCAATGGTTGAGAAATATTAGCTTGAATCTAATAAGGTTTTCATCTAACGGTGAATACTGAATGCTTTGTTACCAAGCTAACATTGATTGCAAACCCTGATTTGGAGACTATATAAAGGAGAACTCTAGCAACTGGGAAACCTAATCTGTGTGATACTAGTTGTATAAGCTAGATTCGATTCTCCTTTAACCTTAGGTTTCTATAGAGACCCTGTAGGTTAACGACTTAAAGACTTCATTGGGATTGTAAAGCCAGATCCAACTATTTTCTCTGTAGTTGCGTGATCTGATCTTGTTGTTTCTATCGTATTTGAGTACAATCGTAAGATTGGCTTGAGATTAATTTCTCCGATAGGCAAGATAGGAAAGTGGTTACAAACATCTTCGTATCATCGTTTGTAATTCCACAATATCTTGTTTCGCTAGTCGATTAAGATTATTGTGAGGTGATTGATATTTCTAGGTTGTTCTTCGGGAATATAAGTCTGTTATATCAATTGGTTCATGTTCACCTTGATTTATCAAAAGACGGAACAAAACCCGTAGGTATTTCTGTGGGAGACAGATTTATCTATTCCTATAGACTTTTCTGTGTGAGACAGATTTGTTTATTAAATTCTTCGACTTTGGGTCGTAACAACTCTTAGTTATAGGTGAGATCAGCTAATGGAATCAAGTGCGTAGTATCCTGCTAGGATCAGCGATGTAAGGAACACAATTGTACCTTGGATCAGTGTGAGATTGATTGGGGTTCAACTACAGTCCATACCGAAGTTAGTTTGCAGTAGGCTAGTGTCTGTAGCGGCTTAATACAATGTGTGTTCAATCTGGACCAGGTCCCGGGGTTTTGTTGCATTTTCGGTTTCCTGGTTAACAAAACTTCTGGTATCTGTGTTATTTCTTTTCCGCATTATATTTTGTTATATAATTGAAATATCACAGGTTGTGCATTGAATCGATCAATTGGTAAATCCAACCTTTGGTTGTTGATTGAAATTGATTGATCCTTGAACATTGGTCTTTGGTACCGTTCAAGTGTATTTCTCTTATATTCAATCGAACTCGAAAATTATTATTTGTTTGATTGCGGATTGAATTGAGAGATTGAGATATAACTCTTTGATATACTTTTCTTAAGATTGAGTATGACTATCTAGTTGATTCTCTTGAAAGTATATTGGAGTTAGTCCATATAGATTGCTAAGCGAAATATTGGGTGTGGTTGTTGTACCCCCGCTTTTTCAGAATGTTTATGTGACTTTCCTGACAAAAGTTATGAATCTACCGGATAATGATAGAGGGGTTTGAGTTTTATTATCAAAAACACTATTGCATTTGTCTTTCCAGATGTGCCACATAGTAACTAAAACTAGATTCATCACTTTTCTGTTTGATGAGGAAACCAAATCGTTTCCATTTTCCAAAGCAAGAAGCCAATTCTGGATGAAGTTGTACTGTTGAGCATTATTGAGGATACTGATAGAAACTCCCAGCCAAACTGCTCTTCAAAATAGGCATAGGAGAAGCAGAGGCTCATTTGTTTCTGGGCATTGACTGCAAAGCTGACAGTTTGAGTCTTCCATTTTTGCAGTATGTTGAAATCTTGCTGAAACTGGATGAATATTCTTTGTTAGTTTCCACATAAACATCTGACTCCCAGCCAAACTGCTCTTGAAAATAGGAATTGGAGTATGATCTTGAGTAGAATTTGCTTCCACAATATCTCTGTAAGTTGAGTTTACAGTGAAGTCTCCAATCCTAATAAGAGACCATCTGAGATTGTCCTCTGCTTAAGTGGGAATCCTTATATCTTCAATTTTCTTAATCTAAGATGGAGTAAACATCTGATGCAATCTCTCTTTAATTATTCCAATATTTGCTATTATTATTTGTTAGATCCTTGACTCTTGTATTTTATTGATCATTACTTAGAGGCAGTTGATTTATATAGTTTATGTCTTTCACATCTCCAAACCAATTACTCTTCCCAACTTTGATTTTGGTACCATCTCATACATCATGTTGTTTATGGGTGAAAACTATTCCTGCCGGATTTGGTAATTTGGGGTGTGTGGATGAGGAATGAATCTAAACCCTAAACAAATGCACTACGCGGTGAGTGCTTGTAGATTCGGAAATCAATCTGTGCAAGTCCGACTTAAACCAAGAAATGGCCGTTCCAGACTTGTTTCGGTCACAAAGTGAAGGAGATGGGGTTGATCTTAGGGAGGGAAGCGAAGAAGGTGTTGAGATTGTGAAGGCGTTGGCTTGCTTTGACTTGTAACAGAAAGGTGAGCAGGCTTACGATTGATGCAAGCAAGCTCTGGGTGTTTGAATACGTTTTGTATTAACACTTGGTTTCTGTCTCGTCTGGACTTGTGTTGTTTTTCTCCTGTCTGGAAAATAGGTAGGAGAACCTATTTATACAAGTCATTTGAGCCTTATTCACGTCTCTCGTGGGAAGTGGAGGAAGTGGAGTGATGGAGTAGTGGAGTTATGTGTTGGTGTTACACGACCAGTCTTTTCCACTTCTCTTGTCATCTCTAACCGTCCATGACTTCCTAACACGTTCTTGTGATGGCGCATTGCACGCTGTAAACCGCCAGACCAATACCCCGAGTATGTATCCCCAGTTTGTGACATGATTGATGTCCGGAATGTGTGGATCGTGGGACCCACAAAAGGTAGCATGTAATGCTAAATTGAATAACTGCGTTATTCGGGAAGTTGATACTTGTGAAGTATCATGTGTATTTTATCACAGTGCGCATCATGGTGTGGTAGAGTGATGGGTGGTGATTACCATGACGCCTCACCGACCAATTAACTCCCGACCGGGTTGTATAACCAAGGGTGAAGTTGGACGGACGAGATGATCTTTGAGACACTCATCTCTGCGGCCGTTGATGGAATTAGGGTTTTGAAGAGGTGCGCGAGGCATCATTCTTGACTTGGTCGAATCCAAGCTTGGGAGACGATTTTTGCCGGGCCGATCGTACATGCGTGTAGAAGGCATGACCCGTGCAGGCGCCCATACCCCATTACCTCACGAAAGTATGATCTCGGCCCCACTCGTCGTCCGGTGAAGTTGAGTGGTCGAGATCAATTTGTGACAGAAAACTAGTGCCGCAAGAGCCGCACATCACGCCATCTTCAGGTGCGCGTTCCAAGATAACCAATTCTTGGTCTGTCTTGGCCGATCGGTCTGGAGTGTAGGTGGTAGGCTGGTGTTCACGCCTATACCCGATCCCCATGAAAACGTGATCTAAGCCACTCAAATCGTCCGGTGAAGTTGAGTGGTCGAGATCGGTTGCAATTAGGGAAGTGTGACCACGCAAGTTTGGACGCGTTTTTGGGATAGCCAGGCATGATATGCCTTGGCCGATCGAGTGAGGGGATAGACGGGCCACGGTGGTCATGTTGGTATGACCGACCTGCTTAATCTAATCTGGGACCCTCCATTCGTGCGGAGAAGATGGACGCTCGTGATGCTCAAAACCCTAATTTTTGGGTTTCACGGCCGTGCGTCATGCTATGTTCGGGCGCACGGAGTGGGATGACCAACCAGGGTTGGTCCTGACCGATTGGTCAGGGTATGTAGGCGGGCCCACGGTGATTGTGTTGACATGCTCTGGGCCCTTTGAATCTGCATCTACGCCCTCCATCTATACTGCGAAGATGGATGGTTGAGACCATTTTGCGACACATGTAATATGCCGCAAACCCTAATTTAGGGTTTTACGTCCATACGCTCGGGTTTGTACGTTTTGGCAAGCTATGCCAATATTTTGGGAGGCCGACCATGCGGGGTCCGCGTTGGTTCGGCAGATGAATATTCCATACCTGCTTGGGGTTATGGAATTGATCCGGCCATCCAATCACGCTGGTGAGGTTGGATGAATGAGATCATATCCAGATCGATACGGACAGTCAGGATGCTCAATCGGGCTAGTATAACACACCGAGAGTTCTCAATCGGGCTAGTATAACACACCGAGAGTTGGAAACCTCACGGGTATTTCGTACATGCTTTCATTATAATGCTTGGAGGTTCGTGTTGCTCTGTTTGAGCAACACTCGGTCATCATCGCCATCACCGATAATGAGTACAGAAATACAAGGCGCTTACGCATTAATTAATAATGCTATAAATTCACAGGGTATATGGGATTGTTGCCACATGCTCCAACCTGGATGAATTTCATGTATTCACAAAATGAGATTGTTGCCACATGCTCCATTCTAGGTGTATTAGTAAAGTGAAGGAGTATCCAACACTTAATAATAGCTTTATCTTTTACAAGATGTCAGCGCATGATTTTCTGGTTTTTTACAATTTTAACCTTAAATGAAAATCCACCATCAACACCTGTATATGATATATTTTCACCCATTTTAATCCTTTCTGAATTCCTCTCCAAATCCAAGTTCTCTTCTTTTATATTTTGTCTTGAAGAGGATCAACATTTCTGAAATATCTAGCTTGCAAAAGTTTTACCCATTCAACATCTTTTTAATTCACCATTCTCCAAGCCAGTTTGGTAAGAAGAGCTTCATTGAAACATCTTGTGTTTTTGAATTCCAGACCTCCATCTCTTTTTGGTTTACTTACTTCTTTCCAGGATTGGATGAAAACCTCTTGCATTTCCTTTATTCCACCAATAATTCTTTTGAAGTGCACCAATCTTCTTGGTAATATCATTAGGAATGTGCATGCAACTCTTTTGGTATTGGGCCATTGAGATAACAGTAGATTGTATTTGTACGCTTCTGCCAGCTTGATTTATTAGTTTTCCTTGCCATTTGCAGCCTGAAATTCACTTTGTCCAGAGTTTCTTCACAACATTATTGTTTACTTCTTCCCATAAAGATATTTATTCCAAGATACTTCTCTTAATTAAGTGGCATGATCTTCATATTCAGAATAAAAGTAATGTCTTCTTTTGCATCCTTACTGGGATGATTGCTAAACTAAATACTTGATTTGTTGAGGCTCACCATTTGACCAGAAACCTCACAGAATTGGTATATTATCCTCTTCATGTTGTAATTGATCTTACAGAAGCCTTGGTGAAGAATATGTAGTCATCTGCAAAAAATTAGTGTGATATTTCCGGACCTTGAGGAGTTGGTTTTATTGGTATAATAATCTTCTTGCTTGTTGCAGATTGTAGCATTTTGCTGAAAGATTCCATGCACACTATAAATATTTAAGGTGACAATGCATCACCTAGTCTTAATCGTCTTGATGGAGTGACTGTTTTTATTAGAGAGTGATTTTAAAGTATGGTATTGCGGAAGTACTTATACATTGAATTAATAGATGACACCACTTTTCACTAAATCCAAGTTTTTGCATCATTTTTTGAATAAACACCCATTCCATCCTATCAAAATGCTTACCCCCAATATATCACTATGGTGCAAACAAACAGAAACAAAAGGCAAACTTCTAGACCCGATTATTCACCAGAAAACAAGGAAATGTGAGTGAATAACACTTATACCCATTGTTGATTCAATAAAATAACGTCATGCACATCTAATTAAAGGTATACATTGCGAGGAAAAAAAATAGCATCCAACTAATAAGAACATGCGTTATAGGAACTGCAGAGAAGATGTAAACTAATAAATCGGGAGATAAAATCAAGGAATTTAAGGATGAAATACATGAAATGTGTGTAAACATGAAGCCCTTTATAGATACAAAAAGTCAAAAACTGATACTAGCACAGCTAAGACTGAGCTCTAAGTGTCTAATAAATAGATTAATGGGAGAAGGAACGTGACAAGGAAAATATTTTCCACGGACATCAAAACTTCATCGTTGTGAACCACACTACTCCTATGGATCAGTTGAACATATCAAATTCTAGATCACCCTCAGCAGCCACAAAAATTAAAAGGGGAGCGATCATTCCTCACTAAAAACAAGCTACTGAACATAAATCTACGTATGGAAGAGACAAAGTTGCAGTACGAAGGTGATCATTTTGAATTATCCAGATGAACTAATATATAACCATTTTGGAGAAGATTTTTGTTACTAAATTAGGGATCTATGACCATATTATGATCCCCATTAATTAGTGATGCTGATAATAACTCAAGATATTTTCACACTCTAGCAAATAGAAGAAACAATATTGATGCTTTATGTGATGTTAATGGAAACTCGCATAATGAAAGGGAAGACATCTATAATTTGTTAACTTCTCATTTTAGTATTGTCAGTAGTACTTCTAATTCCATAATTCATGATGATGTTTTTTTACATAATTCCTTTTGTGATTGCTAATGCTGATAATATTTATCTTTTGAGAGCTCCTGTTAGTAAGGAAATCAAAGTTATTATTCATGGCATCGCCGTCGTGGGGTGCTCCTGGTCTAGATGGATTTCAGGAAGGTTTCTAAGAATCCCAATGAAATGTGGTAGGTAAAGAAATATTGATTTTTGTTTAAAAAAATTCCACTAATGGTTTTATGCCTAGACAAGTCAATAAAAACTTATATATCTTTGATACGAATGAAACTAGAATACCTGCTGATTTTTGACCTGTAGGTTACAGAAACCCAATTGGAGCATCAAATCTTTTCTTTTCCTTTACAAAGTTTTTATTTTTACGATCTTAACGATTATGAAAGGGCTTCATAGGGTGTTTACAGGCAAACCTCGGTTTATCATAAAACTGATTTCTTTGCCTAAAGGTTGGACGTTTACAACCTATATAATCAAGAGGATCAGCCTTGTTATATGATCTAGGTTTGATCACTTCTTGTGATGCCCAAACTATAACATCATGAAGTTTCTCCTTTCTTACCGAAACCGACATTGTCTTTGCGGGTGACCTTTATTTGCAGGTAATTACCTGGATGCGTGCATGCTGGGTTTGGATCCTGGTAGACTTTGCTTTTTTCATCATTGACTGGCGGTGGAGGTATTTTGTTGTCATCAGTGGAAGACTTTGGTTGGCAATCTTTGGCCTTGACAAATTTTACCTCTTTGCAAGTACTAGGAGCGCCTATTCCTTAATAGCCCAATCATCGCGTATTATCGAGGTTAATTTTTCCGAGCTACTGAGCTTAATTTCTTTCAAACTCATATTTTTTTCTTCAACATTTTGATCTTTTCAAGAGCATTAGATAGATAATTCTTATATGATTCAACTTTAACTTTGAGATCTTTTTGTTCAGAATTAAATAACAAATTCATTTAAATGTTCTCCAGATGATCTAGCTTTGCTTGAAGAATAATTTCTCGGTCAAGACCTTCATAGTTGATTTTTTTAAAAGATCTTTTATTCGATTTAGAAAATCGTCTGCACCGACATAATCAAGTTGCTTTTGCAAGTATTCATTCCAATAAAGAAGTCTGTCATACTGATCTTCCATAAGGACTAAGGAGCTTTCGGTATGTCGAAGTTTCTGATGAAATTCCTTGACAAGATTACCTGCAAATGGATCTTCATGGAATACATCTTCATTAGAGTCAGAATCTGTATTCTGATCAGAATTTTCAGCAACATAGGCAACATCGACTGTCTTATACTCTTGATAATAATCATCCGGAATATCATCAACAATTGTACTATATGTTAATTTTCTGTAGTCACTGCTAGGGAATTTATATGCTAAATGCATGAGTCCAAGATAATTGAATCATTGCACAAAAGTTTGAGACTTGTATAACTAATTTTCTGTAGTCGCTACTATATCTTTACAAATTTTTTTATTTTTTTTCTGTTTCTCAAGATTTTTATAAATTATCGTGGAGTATTTTTCTAGTCTCTAGCATACTGGAATATCCTTAGAGGAATCAATAATGTTTACAGCTTTAAAAGAAATACTCATCTCTTTTCTAGACCAATGTTCATTGTCAAAGATCTTTAATTTACTAACTAGATCACTCTTCCTTAGTTTTGAAATATTATTTGCTTCTGTGATGGCATACTTTTTAGACACATATCTTGATGGTAGATACTTGGGAATTTTATACACAATATATTTCTCTAGAATAGTTTGTCCAAACGAATATGGAGACTTAACTATCTGAGAGAGTTTTTGGTTAAATTAATCAAAATTATGATCATCAGACATATAAGGTTTTCCTAATCAGATGTTAGGTTTTGAAGCCTTGCTTATTTCTCTGTGTTGTTCCCTTCAAATAGGATCTCCAAGATATCCCAAGCTTCTTTCTAAGTTTTACATATAGTCACTTGATGTTGGATATCTTGGCTTATGACATGTATAATAGCATTCAGTCCATCATAATTATGCCTTACAACACCGATTTCAATTGCGTTATATTCACCAATATCCTTGGCAGAGGTTACATCGTTTATAGTAATTGTTGGATGAGTATAATCTTTGACAACCTTCACTCATATATTGAAATCACGTGCTTGAAAGAAGGAACGTGTAACAATTTTCCACAATAAGTAATTAGTGCCATCGAATCCTGGTGGTATGTGTATTGAAATTGGTTGACACAAACTCAAAATCATATTTATAGGGTTCAGATTGCTACAAACACAGACTTATTAGGTCTTTAAGGTGTTTGTATGCTCTGATACCAATTGAAAAGGAGAGGGTAACTAGTATAACATATTATTTCTTTGTTCGGGAATGAAAAATCGGGGGCACAACAACCACACCCAATATTTTGTTTGGCAATCTGAATGGACTAACTCCAATATACTTTCAAGAGAATCAATTAGACAGTCAGACTCAATCAAAGAAAAGTATATCCAAGAGTTATATCTCTCTCTCAACACAATCAAAGTTAAACAGAAACAAGTTCGTAAACCTGATTATAGTGTGTGAGTTCTTGGACGGTATCAAACCTATATCTTTTGTTTTTATCACAACCTATTTAAAACACACCGTGTATGCTCTTTAAGCAATAATCACTAAAGGAATATTTCAACACGGTGTCCACTTAAAATAGGGTTAGTCCAGACTGATCTAACAATGTGAAAATAACAAAATCAAGTGTCCAAGATCAATCAAGTCTTATCCAACAAACAAGGTTGGATTTAACAATTGTGATTGATTAACGTACAACCTGTATTATTTTAATTATATAAATAAAATATAACGCGTAAAAGAAATAACACAGTCACCAGAATTTTGTTAACGAGGAAACCACAAATGCAGAAAAACCACGGGACCTAGTCCAGAATAAACACACATTGATTATAAGCCGTTACACCAATTTCCTACTACCTATTCGGACTAGATGTAATACCTGCTTCAGTTGTATTCAAGCACTTATAAAACTCCTAGCAGAACACCGATTCTCTTTAAGAATTCTTCTCGTATAACTTCTAGTAGAACAAAAATTCTCTTTAGAAGTTATTCCCGAAAATACCGAATTGACTGGCAGAACAAAGTTCTCTTCAGAAGATACAACAACAAGGTTGATATTTTTCGATCTTTTATTTTCACAAAACATCGAATCGATTTCCCTTTAGATGTAAATCAAGGTTTTGGAAATCTTGTGTTTGTTTTGATAAAAACAATTACTAGGTAAAAGTAATATCAAAACAAACTTGTAGATTAGGGTTTATTATACTCTTCAAGAAAAAGAAGAGAAACCTAATTATTCTACAACAAGAACAACTAGAATAAATCTAGAGATATCTTGTTTAAAACTTCTTAAGGATTTTTACGAGATACCTTAATCGAAGTTTTTCTTTCTAGTTCTGATTTCGACTAACAAGTGTTGGTATACGATCGAGAACTGAAATCTATCAAAACCTAGGGTTTATGATCAACAACTCTTGAATGGTCTTATATCATAAGAGAAGACCTTAAAATAGACAAGGGTTGAAAAACCTAGATTACAAGTTGTATGACAATCACGAAGATTAAATCCAACTCGGCTTTGTGATCCCCAATACAAAGACTTTTATCTCACTCTTGTTCACGAAGAACATAAGACATGGAAAACAACCTTATGAAGCTTACACCAATTGTCCAAAGGGGATGAAAGACGTGTAACACTCACGAACCTTTTATTTATAGTGAAAGGTAACTTGAAAGCTAAGCAAAGTTATTTTCCTTTTTCAGGACTCTCCTAATTTTTGGAGTCTTTCCTAAGTTACAACTCTTGCCAAAATAATTAAATAATTAATTAATTTAGGAAATATTGTATTTATGTGAATAAATCACAATTTATCTTAGGAAGGAATCACAAACACTTTAATATGGTAATCAAATATGTTTGGAGTAATAGCTATCTTGCCTAGATAAGGAAACATGAAAAACTCGACTAAAAAAGACTTCTAGTCACGTAATTGGGCTCAAGTCCGTGAACCGTTACAAACAATTCATGGATTGTTTCCCACTAACGAACTGTAACAATTACAACAACACTTATAATTGTTACTTTAATGAATCACTCATAACTTCATCGTTATAACTTAAAATTGAGTGATTTTTGGCTCGTTGAATTCGTAAGCTCATTCACTATAACACGAGAACCTTTTCAGGGATAAAGGTTATTGTCACAAAAGTAGTGTCTCAAATAACCTCGAGTATATATACATAAATGTACATTTACCGTCATAGGAATTGTTCCATAGAGTGAGCATTTGTTTCGATAGATTAGAAAGGTATAATTGAACAAGAATCCAAATGAAATCAATTACCACATACCTTTGTTGATGAAGTCCTTGTTGATGTCTTGTTGTAGTCTTCAAACTTCATCCTTCAAGGATAGCTTCGATTCTACTTCTTAGACTTAATCTAGTCTGAAACTATCTTTAGTATACTAATCAAGAATGCATTTTGGAAACTAAAATTGACAACTAACTTGACATACCAACGCTAGTGGGTTCAACCGAGCAATGCTCTAACAATCTCCCCCCTTTGTCAATTTTAGTGAAAAAACCATTTTACTTATGGATTGTACTTGTTAAAATCATGGGAATTTTGATAAAGTGCCCCCGTTTTCAATATAGCAAAAAAAAAAAATGCCCCCGTTCTTTTCAAAAAATGGGTAACGGCTAGTTAGGGGGGTTAAGTGCCAGCTGGAACCTTATAAAAGACATATGCACCCCTCGTGCATGCATCTCACACAAACAACGGTAACATGGGCTGGAAATCAGGTTTTCTATTCTGCAACATGCAAATCCAAACTAAATCTGAAGATGTGCAAAAATCAACACAATAAGAACATATCTTACCTTGTCTGTCAGGATTGTGAATCTTTTAGATGGGCTTCAGATGCCCTCTTCATTGCTGCAAAAGACAAGGTTAGAGAATCTGCAACCCAAATGGTTGCTATATGTAAGCAATTAGGAAAAAACCTCCATATGTAATATGTAAGAAGTAGCTTTAAGAACTAAACATTACTACATTTCATGTCCTGTTATAACAAAAGATGTTCAAACATACCAAATTTACCATTCTTACAATAACTTAAAGTTCACAAATTTAACATTCATAAAAGACGCCAAAAAAAAAAAAAGGAAAAGGAAACAGACTAAAGGAAACTGCAACTTTAGTCTTTCTTTGCCTTGCTAGCTTTCTTTGTCTTGCCTTTAGGATATGTCATAGTCTGGCTCACTGTTTGTTTAACAGATCTAACATTTCTGAAATTTTGATAAACTTTCTGCTTCTTAGTTCCAGCTGGTTTTGAAGTAGATGCACCTGGAGTATCATATGATTTCCTCTTCTTAGATCTTGAAGAGGTTTCTGCAGGTGTATCAAAGCTTGTGAGAGTTGCACCATCAACTTGAGTTCTTTGTCTAGGTGCTTTAGAGTTCTGGCCAACAACACCACCAGAACATCCCCTACTATTGTGGCCTGGAATCCCACACCTGCGACATTTATAGACTCTGGGATGTGGTGGAGGTTCATCATATGCCCTCATTCTTTTAACTCTAGGCCTTCCTGTTTTCCTGCCACTTATAAGAGGGTTTAGCTCCATATCTACTTGCAACCAAACAATAAAGAGAAATGAAAAATTAAACCCTAAAGGAATCATATATGTTATATAAAGAAGAATCTTGTGAATATTAAATGTACAACTACCAAGAAATTACTTTACTGGTTTCAGATCTAGTTTAAAGTGCTTACCTTGACCCAGTCTTTGACATCATCCAATGGTTTCAGATGTGGTTCATATGTGGCTCTGAATGCTGCCACAGAGTAGTAATGAGAGCAGTACCTGCTCAACAACAAAAGTAATTGGTTAACAACAGCAAAAAGACAAACAAACTAATGTATAAAGTAATTGGTTAACAAGAGCAAAAAGACAAACAAACTAATGTATAAAGTAAAATTACTTACGTCATTTTGGTTTGTATCCTTTCAATGCACAGACTTCATGTATGCATACAAATCCTCTCAGCTGCCATTGAAGACAAGAACATGTTTTTTCTTCCAAATTAACAGTGAAAACATAATTGTGAACAGATGTAACTTCATATAATTTTCCAAAAACACATGGATTAACATCAAAAGGACCAACTAACTTGCACATCTTCTTTATCAACTTCATTTCCTTTGGAACCAAACCTTCATCTGGCCATTTTTCAGCCTCTTGCCTCCTTTCATGCCATTTAGCATTCACCAACTGACTATAAAGCATTCCTATTTTACAGATAGGTTTGTCCCTAATGTGTGGGATCATTGCATTAAAAGACTCACTAAAATTGTTATTCAAGTGTTCATATTTACTTGTATCATCAAAGAATGCTCTTGACCAAGACTCAGGGCCAGCATCCAAAAGGTAATGATGTGCTGCTTGATTTTCAGCCTTCAAAGCATCCATGTGTTGTTGCATATGACAGTCAAAAATGTTTACATATAACACTCAAAATGTTCACATATGACAGTCAAAAATGTTCACATATAGCTTGGAAATATACATTACCTGGTAATGATGCCTTTTGTATGCTTTGGCAGCATTCCACAATGAGTTATTCAAAGATTGCCCTTTATAGTACTTTTTGAAGTTCTTATACAAGTGTCTGCAGTGTATTTCATACAAATACATATCAATAAACCTAAAAAAAATCATAAGATGCAGTGCAGTGAATATACAAGAAAACAAAGGAATCAACATACCTCCAACAATATTTGTGAGGCCTGTCAGGAAATACAGCAGGAACAACTTCAAGTAAGCCTTTCTGCCTGTCTGAGATGAAGGTAGGAGGCATAGGATGACCATCTATTGCTGGCTTCAAATCAGTGATGAATTGGGTCCAGTTTTCAATGGTTTCAGACTTGCAAACACCAATTCCCAATGGCAATAATCTGTTTCTGCATCTAATCCTATTGCAGCAAGTAATACACCTCCATGATTACCAGTTAGATGGCAAGAATCAAAACCAATAATATTCCTGCAACCTTGTTGCCATCCTTTAATGGCTGTCCCAAAGCTAATAGTCATGGTTTCAAATGCATTGTCAGACTTGCAGTAAGAAAAGTCTGCAACATTGTCCTTGTCCAAGTTACTTACCATCTTACAAAATATTGGAACCATCTTAAAACTGTCTTCATAGTTTCCATGCATGATTCCAATACTAATATCCTAGCCTTCCATGCAGTATGGTAAGGAATTTTAGTCATGTGAGAAACTTTAAAATCCTCTTTAATCTGCCTTGGTTTTGGAATCACTTTCTTGGCACTGTGCTTCAACTTGTCTATTACTACATCAAAGAACATACCTTGTATCTCGTAGATCTATTTATACCCTCAAAATTTCCTTCACAAGTATGTGTGAGGTTGAATTTCCTAATTTTAAAGGTAGACTCTTTCTTAACTCTAGATGCAAACACAAACCAATTGCAGTTACATTCTTTTCTATATGGACACCAAACCCTAAGTCTTTTCTTATCACTTTTTTTTTTACTTTATATTCATGCTCTTCATGTACACAATGGGCTCTAAGATTCCTTTGAAATGACTTTTTATTAGGAAATAATGTACCTACCACCATCTGTGAGGGGTCAAGAGGTTCATCATGTTCTTGTAATGGGAATAATTTTTCCTCTTCTTCTTCAATAACTTCTTCCTCAGGGAATATCATTGACCTCTTAGCTTTAAAATTCTTCAACCATTCAGAATCATCATCTTTCATCTCATCAGTACCTACAACAACAACAAAAATGATTTAGTACAAGCAATGTAATAAAACTGAGTTAGTACAATAACTTCAAACTGTTACCTCTATTACCTTTTCCCTTATCTCCTCTCTTATCTCCTTGTTCAATAACTTCTTCATCAGGGAAGTTCAATGCCTTCTCAGCTTTAAAGTTCTTGAACCATTCAGGATCATCATCCTTGTTCTCAACATTACCTAAACAACAACAAAAAGCATGAGTTAGCATAATAAGGCAACCAACAACAATAAAGCAATAATGTGTAACAGTTACCTTCATCATTTTTTTCTTCAGCATCATCACTTGAATCACCACTATCTTCTCTTGCATCATCATTTGAGTCAGCACCATCTTCATCACTATCTTCATCACTATCATATATTGGTGTAACATCAGGGTCCTCTACAGATTGGCACTCATCATCACAAATATTCTCAAGTTCAACAACATATTCATCAGCCTGAGCAGCTCCCATCTCTATCTAGCATTGCTTGATTTACCCAATAACCATGATTAAATGCATGTAAAACTTCAACATCTTCATCACCTTGTCTCTGTTCAACATCTTGAGCAGCTCCTATTTGTATATCTTCATTATCTTCATCATTATCATGTACAACTGGTTTAGTACTTGAACTACCTTGTAAGGATCCTCAAGCTTGTCAACGTTATTAGACTAGCCAAGTAACGAATTAGCCGAAATTAATAAATAGAAATTAATCTAACAACGATTTAGATAAGAAATTAGTACCGTTGAATAGATCTCGATAAGTTACGCAGAATGGTCTACTCGAACGTGTCAATCAGATATCAGACGAAGAAGTAATCATCAGATACATGTAAAGGGAAAAGTGGTCTATTTGCTTTGGACAATCTCCCGGACATTGTAGTAAAACCCTTGGCCTTATCATCACCAAATTGATAAGATAAACTTATATATTCTTTCATATTCTTTCTTATCTCTTCTCGTTCACTTTCTTCTCTCCTTCATGTTCGTCGCCTGTGAGAATTCTATGAGCTATGAATTTGAATTGATTGATGAACTCATGTGATGATACTGTATAGATGATGCTGGGGGTGTTGGAGATGTGATTTATGAAAGAATTCAATTAGAGATCGACGAGTTTGTGCAGAGAGAACCAAGTTAGGGTTTCTGATAGATGAAGTTTGATCGAGTTTCGTGGAATTAATTTGGGTGTTGAGTTCCTGGTGGAAGAAGATTGAATGGGTTGACGTTTAATTGTAATGTTGAAGTTTATTCTCGGATGAATGAAAGAACTAGGGTTTCATGTGTTCTTCCCCAAATTGAATTAGGGTTTCTGAAGATGAACTGGAATTACAAGTAATAATGTATAAGAAGAATTAAGGAGTGAGTTTAGTCAATTGAGGAACGTGGTGAAGTTAATTAGATACAGGAACTTTTTTGGAAAGAATTTAGGAAATAAGGGTCTCACGGGAAAGCACGGGGAAGAATTAGAAGATGGAATTGATAAATAAACCGAGTTGTTGGTGGATGAAGAATAACTGGGTTGTGATTTAATTGAAGAAGTAAAGTGGTTTTGCTAGAAAATCAGTGGGTTAGGGTTCTAAAGAGAATTAAGATTAAATGGTTTGGGTTGAAAGGCTAGTGTTTGATTGTGTCTATAAGAAGGTGATGAAATTATTATAAGTCTTGTACTGGTTGGATGCTTGAGCAAAGTTTATCTGAGGTAATTGATCTCCTCTGTAGTTTAATTAAGTTATTCAATTTAATTGTTGAATTCAGGTTACATCGGAGAAGGTTGAGCTGTTGTTGAAGTTACATGGAGGAATTTGTATTGATAGACTGAGAATGAATCAAGTTATATGAGTTTTGATTGTGGTTTAGTGAGTTACATGACTCTTAGAGGTGGTAATGGAATTGAACATGTGGTGTTGTGTGTTGATGTTGGTTTATGAATGAGAAGTTGTCTTGAATGAAATGAGTTTTTGATATATTCTAGGTTGATGGAAAGTGAAGTTAAGGATGGTGGTATTCTCTGTGTGTTTGTAACTGCAAGTGTTGGGAGCTAATGTATTTGGTGAACTGTGGTTACGCAGATGAAGTTAGAATAGTCAGTTGGTGCTGGTGGTTTTGAATGTGAAGTGTTGTTATGGCTGAGGCCTTAGTGAAAGCCTGCATTTGCATAACTGATTTAGATGTGGTGTTGTAGTTTATAAATTGTATAGATGAAGCTTGAAGTGATTAAGCTGAGATTGTTGTTGTAGTTAATCTGAAACTGGTGATGATTCAGTTTAGTGGAATGTGTTGCTAAAAGCTGCAATTGCAGGTAAACTTAGTTTGTATTTGTAAATGAAGTTTAAAGTTTGTTTTATGAATGAATGTAAAAGTTTAGTTTGGTAGATTTGAAAATATAAGAAGTAGAGTTGAAGTTGTCTGCACTAGAAGTATACCTGTTAGTCAGCCTAGTCAGATTAACTGACTCAATTTAGTTCGTCTGACTCGGTCAATTCGACTGAGTCGACTCATCTGAATCAGTCTTATTGATTGAGTTGACCTTGACCGATTCCTGTTTGAGTCGGTGACTGTTTGACCAGGACTTTGACCTTTGACTGGACGTTGACTTTTAGTTAAACCTTGTGACCGCCTTTGACCGTTAGTTGACATAAATGGACTGGGCCTTAGATTAATGGGCTTGTTTAGTAAATCTTGGGCTTAGGACTAGTTATCCTAAATTGATGTTTGGACCCTTTACGGTCCGAATTAGCTTTCGGTTCCTTCTACAAAGTTGTGGATATTCATAAGACTTAGTTATTGGACTGTAGAACCAACCTTATTGAATTATTAAACCTTAGATATGCTAAAGATAGATAATAGAAAGTGTACAACCATAAATGGTCTTAGAATCATTAGATAAATTTGTATGATTCTTGTATGAGCCATTTTGGCTAGTTTCTTAGAGTACTTGTATGATTAACAGTTAGATATTAACAACGATCGATTCAAAGGATGAACCAGTGGATCGTGGATCTCAAGGTAGGCGTGGCTTGTCATCAAAAGAGGTGGGAATACATTTAACTCTTTTGTAACCATTGTTGTTTCTTTTACAAAAGTCTTTGTTTAACAAACTCATGCTTTGTTTGATTATACATTCCATGTCTCATTTTATTTGTATTACGATTGTTCTGTTGATTCTTTGAATCTTTCCACGAATTGGAAAGGACTTGTAATGTTTGTTTGTCATATGAAATGTTATGGGAAATGATAATTTCCACTTGTGGTATATATTATACGCTCCTTCGCATTTATATCTAGTATTTATTATTCGGTGTGGAATTGGCATCAATATTAGTGTGGAATTGACATCAATATTACTATTCGGTGTGGAAGTGGCATCAATATTATACATTGTTTGAAGAAGGAGTTTGTCCATACACATGTTTGTTTGTTTCAGTGACTTGGTCACTGTTTAGTGTTTCGGAAAACATGTTTTCCAAATCTTGCTTATGATTACTTGAAAGTTAGATGTTATTTCTACTAGGCACCCCTTTTAGGGATGATGTGCTCACCCATTCCCACTTTCAGTTTCAGAGACAGATCAGAGTTGCGTAGCGGAAGCTTCGAGGAGTTGAGTTTGTTAGTTGTTTGACTTCGGATATGTTTATTATTTTGTATGTTAGATTTGTAAACCAAATGACCATTGTATATGTATCATTTGAGAGAAGTTCTTGTATATATATATTTCTGAGCGGGGATAGTTTTTGGTTAAGTTTTGTAGCAGATTTCTTAATTTAATGCTTAAGTATAAGATTTAGATTCTTAGTGCCTCTGTTTTTAGTTAATCTCTTGGGTTAGCCAGCTGCTAGCTTTGGGGGCTCTACAGTGTTGGTATCAGAGCTCACTATTAGATCTTATATGGGAAACGATAGGAATAGCCAGTGCCAGTTAGTGAACTAGATTAGCTTAGAACTGGGTTGGGTTGTGAGATAAATCTTAATCACTAAAAGCTATCAATAATTAAAATAATTATTTGATTGATTGATTCGTTTGTTTGGTTGTTTATTGATAGACACATTTTTGTGTCTGAATTGTCCTCAGTGTCTCTATTGTTAGTGCTTGATTTTGTACTTATTATGGTGTTTTTATGTTTGTGCAGGTGTTTTTGGAGAAATACACTTGTGTGGAAAAAGTTGCTCGAAAAGTGCTTTTTTGGACCCCCGGAGGAGATTTGCTAAACAGACCCCCCCCCCTTTCGGATAAGGGGCACCTCAATTGATAAGGGGCACCCACTGGCTATTCACACCCTAGTTTTGGTTATGGGGCAACCATCTCCTTCTTCACGGAAATATGTTTTGGGCGGGAAAGTTTACTTTGAAAATGCAATATTATCTGGATTCGGTTTGGACGAGATTTGTTAGAAGATATTCTCAAGAATGGTTTGAAATTATCCTGTTTCATCCAAACAGGGCTGAAGGAAAGATTGGATACGTAAATAATGGGAGAAATCGTTAAACAGAGAAAAAAATAAAATTCTCGGATATTCTGTTTTAATTTCCGAGTTGTTTTGGGAAGTTTGTTTGTGGATACAACGTGTTTGTTTCTGTCAGAAGAGTAAGGAACTTGTTGGAACATGTAAGCCAGAGAAAACATCGTGAGAAGACGAGAATGGAAAGAAAACTTCTCGGGAATATTTTCATTGACTGCCGAGTAATGGGAAGATTTTTTGGATTAATGAGGAGTTTCTCTTAGTCCAAATGGGTATAAATAGGTTTATGGGGTCGATCAAAGGAGGTTATGGAGAGTTAGGGGTGAAAACATAGGTGTTTGGTGAGCTGCAGAGAAGAAATCAGAGGTTGTAGGGTCGTTTCTGCTGCTGCTGCACCTCAAGAACACGAAGAACATAAGGCAGCAAACAACTGTCGTTCATCTACAGTAACAACAACACATCATTGGAGGGTCGTACTGCTACAGTTACAGTGACATTTTCTATTTATTGTACACTGTAACAGGTTGTTTGTAACACTTAACACGCGTTGCAAATTCCTGGTTTATTTGATCTCTCTCCTTTTCATCATTTGTAAGCACCTTTGAGCAATGAAATCATATTTTGAGCGTGTTTCCAACATGATGAGCTAGACCCCAACACTGGGACGACTGAGGAAGACGAAATTCATACATGGGTAATTTAATTTTTTTTAAGACTTTTGCATTAATTTTAATTGAAATATGATTTGAATTAATTGGTTGTCATTTAATTTGATGAGGTATGCTTAGCTTAAATGTTTTGATACATCATGCTTAGGATTTACAACTAATCTTTTGCGAATCTACCTTGGCAAAATCAGAGTCCATTTAGTTTTATTTATTGAGCTTTAATTGTTGAGAATAAATAAACTGAACCCTATGTTATGAATTCGACGAAATCCTAGTCCCAGTAACTCTCTTCATCCTGTGACAATATTTTGTATATATTTTTCTTTTAGTTTAGTTTATTAAATCCTAAAATCAATTTCAACAAGTCCGAGTGAACGACAACCTTATTTACCACTATCTAAAATTCGATCAATTTTTGGCGCCGCCGACGCGGACTTGTTTTTAGATTTGTTTTTAGGTTTTTATTTTTATTTTTATTATTTTTGTTCCTTTTACGCGTTTTGGTATTTTCTGTTTGCTTTCAGATTTGGTGCGAAGCTTATGAGAAAGAAAAAGTGTTGAAAAGTAAAGCGAAGCCAAAGAAGGAAAGAAAAGAGAAATCCAAAGGAGTAAAGAAGAATATTTTTGTATATAGTTAATTTATTTTTATTAGATTTTTTTTTTATTATTATTTTTAGAAACTGTAAATAGGCTTTTATTTTTGTAATCTTTTATTTTTGGACTTTTTTATTTTTGGACATTGGACATTGGACTTTAGTTTTTTTTAAAACCCTAAAGAAGGGTTAGTTTAAATATAAACGACACATGGAAGGACGACAGTTACGATACTGTCTCGGCCCCTCGGGTTCGTACACTGACATAGGAGTCAGTGGCCCGAGTCGACTTCAACGGTTCATCCCCCGTCTGGAACGGGAGGTAAGAATTCTAAACACCCGCGAATCCCCTGTCAGCGGGTTTACTGGATGATTTTGTATGTATATATGTTGAGGTAATGAAAATGGCTGCTTCAATTTCCTAGTAAAGGGAAAGGCCTAGCCATACAAGATAAGGGTTCGGATTTCATCACCGTTCTCTTCTTGCCCGCCTTAGGAAAACGATACCAAACGCGAACCCAAGCTTAAAATACTGACTAGAACGAGACCGATAGGGTAATGAGCTTAATAGGAAAGTCATTCAAAAAATATTGGTTACTCTTTTAAGCATACTTCGAAGTTCATGACGGTTTATGTAAGTTGAATGCGCCACCTTGTAATGCCGGTGAGGCCTTGGGTATCAAAGCTCCATCGAGCTTCCCTCGTCTATATTTAGCTTACTTTAACTAAGATTCATTCCAGAGGGGTATGCTTAAATTGTAACGAATTCCCTTTCGAAGGATTAAAAGCTGGTCTAGAAACAATCTAAGTGGAGCCATCATGCTTTTTGTTTGCTAGAAATCAGTAGGTTTGTTGTGGTCGAGTCAGCCTTGTTTGTTCTTGTGTACAATTCCCTTGCAGTTAGGATGTCAAACTAGTATTATAATAGCCATCCCAATGAATATGAATATCCAACTGAAAAATATGGACATCACTCTTTTTATGACCAGAGTGTGAATAGTTGTTGGGAACGCCAACCTTTTGAAGGTTATGGGTCATACCATGGTGATCCCAATTAATATCCACACGTGCATCAGTTTTATGAGCAAGAAGATTATAATACTAGTTCTTCGTATTTAGAGGATGCAATCAAAATATTGAAAACTAGTCCCTATTATGATCCTTCTGAACCTGTTCTTCCTTTAGAAGAGTCTCTCAAACAACTAACTGAGAATACAAATAGGTTTGTGTTAGAAATGGATAAACAAAATGCACCTATGAGTGAACCTTCTATACACGATACCATAAGGAAGTCATGTGAGTCGATTCAAAAGCTTTTGTTAGAGGCCCAGAACAGAACTGCTCGAAATAATCTTATTGTTTCCAATAGTACCCTTGAAAATGAGGATAGTTATTTGAATAATCAAGATGACGAGGTTAGAATTGATAACACTACTTGTTTAGATGAGGTTCGACCATTTTCATGTTATCATGATGTGGATAGTGTTGATGAAGAATCTGAAGTTTTTAGGCATAGTGATCAGGAATTTGTTTCTCCAATTGAGCTCTATAATGATAGTAATATTTCTGGTTTAAATCCAAATAATTTTAATAATTAGTCACCTATTCAAAAGGATGAGGATTTGACTAGAAATACCCCCGTTTTAGACGATGTAGTATTTCCTTTTTACGAAGCCGATGATAGTTTTGAGGAACGAGTTTATTCTGAGAATATTTTTTTAGAGTCTAGCGATTTAGAAACATTAGACTTAGAAAAAGAAAATGAACTTCTAGAGATGAGTGAAGATGAACCTGACTTAGAAGAATCAATTGACCATTTTCGGGAATCAGATGACCTTGAAATTAGGGAAGTTGTGACTAGTATTTCTAGAGACACTGGAAACTCTAAGTTTGGGGGTGATTATCATATTCCATGTGCTTTAACACTTAGAAAGGTCCCTAACTTGGGACTTGACAAATGTGCCTCAACCATTCTAAAAGATTATCTTCATACACTTTTTCCTGAACCTAGTTGTGTCCATAAAGAAGTTCAGTTGTTAGAAACCCATGCTCTAGTTGATGTGGTTAACCCAGGCTATGATACCACGATTAACTTTGTTTTCCCACCAAAAACCTTCCTTCCAATTGTGGGAACGTATAAGTTTCAGATGTGTCAATTATTAAGTTTTGAGACTAAACCTAATTACTTTAGGAGATTAGGGTTGACACATTTGCTTAAGAATGACCACTACTGTGGTCAACTGTGTGAGTCTAGTCTGATTGACTTAGAGGATCCCCAGTTATTCAGGTTATTGTTATGTGCTTCTAAGTTCTTAATTGAGTATTTCCAGACTCTAGAACCTGATCTTCAGGATACTGCCTTTGAGGAAATCCAAATAGATGAAAACTTTTTATCTAGACCCTTTTATAGAGCTCCTAACCCGAACCACAACTAGATGTAGTTGTCTTAAACAAAAAATAGATAAGGGTGTGTTGGATATCTTCCCGGGGTCTCATTGCGCTTTCCTCTTATTGTGGTTAGTACTTTTTGATCCAGATGACCTGCAGTTATTCCGGCTGCTGCGATATGATTCTTCGAGGTGACTAATCTCTTCCATTGTCTGGCTGAAGACTTTAAACTTAGCACTTCTTGGAAGGTAACCCAATATTCATGCGACACGGTAATATCTTTCCTTATCTCTTTTGCTTCAAATGGTAACAGTTTCTCCTTGTTCATGATTTTAATTTCATCTTTAGAACATTGAGGACAATGTTAGATTTAAGTTTGGGGGTATGGGAGAAACTTTTTAGTTGCAATAAATAAACTCCAGAGCTTAGAAATTTATGCTTATTAAGGATGGCACTAACCAATCTAAGTGGATGGAAGCATCTTGGTTGTAGGAGTTGAGGAACCAATCTGATTAGATGGAAACATCTAAAGAGTCTATTCACAGAGCTCAGGTGTTAGAAAAAAAACATGGTAGTTTCGCCATATCTCGTTGAATCCTTTTCACTTCTGTTTTTATTTTTAAATATGTTTCTAAGTGATTTGGTGGGGCCCACTAATCAAGTTGTTACCATTGCTAGGGTGAAATAGAGTGATTGAGATACAAAAAAAAAAAGAAAAAAAAAATTGAGACCAGACCATCAGACCAACCGGAATAAATTCAATAAAGTCGACCACTGGTGCCCTTGTATATGCCAGTTGTGTTGACCTAGAGTTAGGATTATCGACCGCTGGTCCCCTTGTATATGCCAGTTGTGTTGATATTAGTCAGACCGGTATCTCAGTCCATTAGGATAGGTTCACCTTGGCAGAGGCCTTCAGACAGATATGGGAAACACCGTTCACCTTAGTCAACATCAAAACCATCTACATTTTTCTCTACATCCACCTTCTTAATCTTTCCATGTGATTGGTCGACCCCGGTTATGATGTACAGAAACTATCTGAGTAGAGCTCTGTCACTTATATATGAATTTTAGTATGCTTGAGTACAAACTCGTGTATAGCAATTGGAATTTCGCATCAGGGTACTTCCTCCTATAGTCAATATTGTATGCCAACCAAGGAGATTCTTTAGTGCCTTCCAAGGTTTTGCGTAGATAGCTAGGGTCTGGAGTAAAGGTTTTGTGGGTACACCTCTGGTAAACCCTCCGGAGACAACACTCCGCCGCTAGGGCCACCTAGCGGTTTAACGGCTTGCTGCACGTGCTAAGTGTAGTCATTTTTATTTTTCTAGATTAGATTTGCTCGAGGACTACCAAATAATAAGTTTGGGGGTATTTGATAGACACATTTTTGTGTCTGAATTGTCCTTAGTGTCTCTATTGTTAGTGCTTGATATTGTACTTATTATGGTGTTTTTATGTTTGTGCAGGTATTTTTGGAGAAACACACTAGTGTGGAAAAAGTTGCTCGAAAAGTGCTTTTTTGGACCCCCGGAGGAGATTTGCTAAACAGACCCCCTTTTCGGATAAGGGCACCCACTGGCTATTCGCACCCCAGTTTTGGTTATGCGCAACCATCTTCTTCTTCACGGAAATATGTTTTGGGCGGGAAAGTTTACTTTGAAAATGCAATATTATTTGGATTCGGTTTGGACGATATTTGTTAGAAGATATTCTCGGGAATGGTTTGAAATTATCCTATTTCATCCAAACAGGGCTGAAGGAAAGATTGGATACGTAAATAATGGGAGAAATCGTTAAACAGAAAAAGAAAAAAAAATCTCGGATATTCTGTTTTAATTTCCGAGTTATTTTGGGAAGTTTGTTTGTGGATACAACGTGTTTGTTTCTGTCAGAAGAGTAAGGAACGTGTTGGAACATGTAAGCCAGAGAAAACAGCGTGAGAAGACAAGAATGGAAAGAAAACTTCTCGGGAATATTTTCATTGACTCCCAAGTAATGGGAAGATTTTTTGGATTAATGAGGAGTTTCTATTAGTCCAAAGGGGTATAAATAGGTTGCTGGGGTCGATTAGAGGAGGTTATGAAGAGTTAGGGGTGAAAACAGAGGTGTTTGGTGAGCTGCAGAGAAGAAATCAGAGGTTGCAGGGTCGTTTCTGCTGCTGTTGCACCTCAAGAACACGAAGAACATAAGACATCAAACAACTGTCGTTCATCTACAGTAACAACAACACATCATTGGAGGGTCGTACTGCTACACTTACAGTGACATTTTCTATTTATCGTACACTGTAACAAGTTGTTTGTAACACTTAACACGCGTTGCAAATTCCTGGTTTATTTGATATCTCTCCTTTTCATCATTTGTAAGCACCTTTGAGCAATGAAATCATATTTTGAGCGTGTTTCCAACATGATGAGCTAGACCCCAACACTGGGACGACGGAGGAAGACGAAATTCATACATGGGTAAAATTATTTAATTCTTTTTAAGACTTTTGCATTAATTTTAATTTCAATATGATTTGAATTAATTGGTTGTCATTTCATTTGATGAGGTATGCTTAGATTAAATGTTTTGATACATCATGCTTAGGATTTACAACTAATCTTTTGCGAATCTACCTTGGAAAAATCAGAGTCCGTTTAGTTTTATTTATTGAGCTTTAATTGTTGAGAATAAATAAACTGAACCCTATGTTATGAATTCGACGAAATCCTAGTCCCAGTAACTCTCTTCATCCTGTGACAATATTTTGTATATATTTTTCTTTTATTTTAGTTTATTAAATCCTAAAATCAATTTCAACAAGTCCGAGTGAACGACAACCTTATTTACCACCATCTAAAATTCGATCATTTATTTAATGTAGTAAAAATTGTAGGATACACCAGTAACTTTAGCTAATAAGGATTAGAGAATAATTATTCTAAAATGTATGAACACGTACGCAATTTAATACTAAAATTAGTGAGTTTAGTATTATTGATAGAAAGTCACATAGAAATTTATTAAATACCTCGACTTATACATAAAATCAACAATTTATAATTTCATAAATGTTAATAATATTTTTGGAACTTAATAATATTTGTAAGAGTAGTTAGAATAATAGCCAACCATCAATGTATATAATCAAAATATTATAATCGTAATTATAAATGATAATAAAAGTAATAATAATTTTGATAAGTAATGTTAGCATTTCTCAATTAGTAACATATTGAACTTAATGTAACTAAAATTTCAATAAGGATATATAACGGTAAAAATAATAATTATGGTTAAATAACTATGGAAAATTATTTTCGCTTATGTACGAATAAGTTTTGTAAATTAAACTAATTGCAAAATTATCTTTAATATAATAAAGGACTCAGTAAATTTCTAAAATGAAACAAATATACATGAAGTAATAATACTAGTATTTGAGTAATTAAGTTAATAACAATTTATAGTAGATAATATTTGGAAAATTTATATATGGTATTACAGTGAAGTTAAAAGTATCAGATATCATAAATTGACGTAAAAATCGAATTGGGGTTACTTATATTAACTTACGCATGTGGTTATGCAGCAAGTGCTTATACTTGCATGCCTGGTCGAAATCTTGCAAAGGTCGTGAAGGGTCGAAACATGATTTTATTTCAGGGACATTCAATAGAGATGGAGCAGACTTTTTGATCCATGGGATGGACAAACCTGTGGAGTTACAGGTTGTGTCGCATGTGGATGGTGTTGAAGATGTTATCGCGGTGGACGTTGCAGTTTCTGAGGGAAACGACAGTGGTGCTGTTGAGATTCTCACCACTGATCTGCTTAATGCCTTGTTCCAACGACAATATCCCGCTGTTAAGTGCATCCCCCACAAGTGTAGACTCGCTTTTTCGAGGGCATTTAAGGTCTGTCTTGATCGGGTTCTTGCAAGTCCGAGCTCCTTGTCAGGTTGGTTACGCTTGCTTCTCCTTCCCATTTGTACTCTGTCCCTTTACCTGCCGAAGAGTCCTGCTGAAACAAAATCTGGTAATCGTAAGCGATTACAAGTGGAAGCAATTTTACACGCGCTCAATGTCTAGAAGGAGCCGATTGGCTGCTTTACTTTGGTACATAAGCTGTTACAGCAACCGATTCGGTGGGGATCAAGGAAGTCAAACAAGAAGAAGGATGATGCGAAGAAGCAAGGGGTTGCTAACATTGCCGCATGTCAGAGGAAGATTTCTTCTGGGCATTTCGCAGCAGCAATACATGTCTTGTCATCGTCTGGGGTCGCACCTTTTGAAGAAAAGACTTACATGGACTTGTTGGACAAGCATCCGTTAGCCTCACCTCCGGAGGTCCCCACTGACGATATCACTGCGGATTCCATTTTTATGGATTCCAAGGCGGTTTCGAGAGCTATTAAAAGCTTTCCAAAAGGTACGTCGTGTGGTCGTGATGGTCTACGGGCGCAACACCTAGTTGATGTTCTTAGTGGTGCGGCGATCGCAGCGGCGAGATGACTTGCTTTTGTCTATCTCTGCGGGGTTGTCAATCTTTGGTTGGCTGGAAAATGTCCTAGTGAATTGGGCGAATACATTGCTAGTGCCCCTCTGACACCTTTGCTTAAGCCGGGAGGAGGGCTTCGGCCTATTGCAGTTGGTACAGTGTGGCGGAGATTGTTCTCTAAAGTGGCTGCTTTTGCTGTCTAAAAGGACATGACTTCCTATTTAGGAGATTATCAATTTGGGGTTGGTGTTCCTGTAGGAGGGGAAGGTATATTACACGCTGTAAACCGCCTTTTAGAACTAAAGGGTCATTCAGACAAAATGTCAATGTTGCTAATTGACTTTTCCAATGCTTTCAATATGGTGAGCAGAACTCAGCTCATCAAGGAAGTCCGCCTTCATTGTCCAGGTATTTCTCGGTGGGTAGAATTTTGCTACTTACTTCCAGCTAAGCTTTATTATGCCCAGTATATTTTGTCTTCTTCTCTTGGTGTGCAACAAGGGGATCCCCTCGGTCCCTTGCTTTTTGCATTGACACTTCACCCCTTAGTGAAGACCATTGCTTCTCGATGCAAGCTTGATTTCTACGCCTGGTAACTTGATGACGGCACAATTATTGGTGATACTTTAGAGGTAGCTAAGGCTTTGCGTATAATTGAAACTGAAGGACCAGGCAGGGGGCTACATCTCAACATAAAGAAGACGAAAGTCTTTTGGCCTTCCATCGATCCCAGAAGTATTACAGATGATGTCTTCCCTCCGAATATTGGTAGGCCTTCTAAGGGTGTTAAACTTTTGGGTGGTCTAGTGAGTTTAGATATGGACTTCATTAGCGACATGGTGTTGAACAGGGTTCACAAAACTGTTCATCTAATGGATGCGATCAAAAAACTCAAGGACCCTCAAAGTGAGATGCTTTTACTTCGCAATTGCACTGGCGTGTCTAGACTTTATTTTGCAATGCGAACTACCAATCCTGCCGCTCTACAACCCGCCACTAATCTTTTTGATGACCAGTTATATCAGTATTTGAGGCTTCTGATTACTGGGGATGGTGCGGGTTTTGGTCTTTTACAAAAGAGATTAGTTACCTTGCCTATGAAGGATGGTGGACTCGGCATTTACACCATGGCTGACACTCGTGCTTACTGCTACCTTGCTTCTCAGAGCCAGATTACTTCGGTGCAGAAAGCGATCCTTGGCAATTTATTCTCAATGGAAAAAGGTTCATCTTATTAGTGATTACTGCTACTTACTGTGTCGATGACACTGCCCCCCTTCCATGCATTCCTTGGAAGTTGTTTATTTTGATGCAGTTAAGAAGCAAATTCCAAACCAATTTCTTATGTCTGAAAGAGATTATCTTATGGCAATGCAATCGTGTGATGCATGCACAAGACTATCTTTTGGCGGTGCCCATTAGTGGGCTCAATCAATGTCTGGGACCTAGACAATTCAGAGTTGTGCTTTGCTATCGCCTTGGTATTCCTTTGTTTGGTGAGAATAGTTTATGTTCAAGTTGTAACAAGCCTATGGACACTTTCTAGGATCATGCGCTTCATTGTGCTAAAGATATTGGGTATAAATTTCGACATGATGTTGTCCGTGATGTTGTCTTTGACATTTGTTACAAATCCAATGTACCTGCGCGCAAGGAAGTTTCTCTTGGTCTTCAGATGGATGATGGTAGAGATTTAAAACCTGCTAATATTCTTGTTCTTAACTGGGAAAATGGGCAAGACGTTTGTATGGATGCTACAGGTGTCTCTCCATTCACTGGTGATGGTGTTTGCTCCTTTGCTCCTGGTAAGGCTATTTCTAGTGCGGTTTCACGTAAACGTGCCAAATATCTGGACAGATGTGCTGCACATGGCTATGGCTTGGGTGTTTTAGCTTTCTCTACTTTAGGGGAACTTGGTGAGGATACTCTTGTTTTTTTCAAGCGTCTAAGGAATTGTTTGGTTAGTTATGACGCTAGTAGTGGTTTAGGTAGTTTTATTTTTCATCGTTTAGGCGTTGCTATTCAAAGAGGAGTTGGGGCCCAGCTTGTCGCTTTGTTACCAACCAAAAGTTATGTGTAATGTTATTTAAAAACAGATTTTATAATAAATAAAAATAAAATAAAATAAATTTCGATGATTATAAATAAAATTGTTTAACATGTTGTGAACTATATGTATATTTTACGAAGTAAATTTTATAAGACTTACACCAATTTCAATAAAAGTTTAGAGACTAAATAATTTTAATAAATCAATATCTTAGTTAATCCAGCACTGAGGAATAGTAAAGGTTGTGTTTTCTCCGTTCGTAGGAAGGCATTGTTGGGATTGGCCAACCTTGACAGGGCAACTGCATTCAGAGATGACTGATCATAGAAGTATGTTGTAATTTAATCGGCAAAACCAATTCACAGATGTAAGTTCACTTAGAAAGATTCGTAGGATCCTTCCTTGAAGTTAGACTCAGATATTTTTTATAAAATAAAAATTAGCGTAAGAAACTTAGACTTCTCTGTTTGATAAAATTTAAATCAGCATAGTTGAACTTAGAGCTACAAATTTAAAAAGCCATATAGGTTTGTGTTTTGTTTCTTGTTGTTTGCGCTTATACAAGAGATGGAATTATTATATAAGGTGGGGAGTTTTGAAGACCAGAAGGATGATTTGATTTTCGAGGACGAAAATGTATAAGGTGGGGAGAATGTAAGGATCCTCAATCTCGTCAACGCTATTAGACTAGCCAAGTAACGAATTAGCCGATAATATTTTTATTAGTTTAACACGAACGTTAATAAATAGAAATTAATCTAACAACGATTTAGATACAAAATTAGTACCGTTGAATAGATCTCGATAAGTTACGCAGAATGGTCTACTCGAACGTGTCAATCAGATATCAGACGAAGAAGTAATCATCAGATACGTGTAAAGGGAAAAGTGGTCTATTTGCTTTGGACCGACCTTGTCTGCCCTTATCCAATCTCCCGGACATTGTAGTAAAACCCTTGTCCTTATCATCACCGAATCGAGAATATAAACTTATATATTCTTTCCTATTCTTTCTTATCTCTTCTCGTTCACTTTCTTCTCTCCTTCATGTTCGTCGCCTGTGAGAGTTCTGTGAGCTTTGAGTTTGAATTGATTGATGAACTCATGTGATTATACTGTATAGATGATGTTGGGGGTGTTGGAGATGTGATTTATGAAATAATTCAATTAGAGATCGACGAGTTTGTGCAGAGAGAACCAAGTTAGGGTTTCTGATAGATGAAGTTTGATCGAGTTTCGTGGGATTAATTTGGGTGTTGAGTTCCTAGTGGAAGAAGATTGAATGGGTTGACGTTTAATTGTAGTGTTGAAGTTTATTCTCGGATGAATCAAAGAACTAGGGTTTCATGTGTTCTTCCCCAAATTGAATTAGGGTTTCTGAAGATGAACTGGAATTACAAGTAATGATGTATAAGAAGAATTAAGGAGTGAGTTTAGTCAATTGAGGAACGTGGTGAAGTTAATTAGATACATGAACTGTTTTAGGAAGAACTGAGGAAATAAGGGTCTCACGGGGAAGAATTAGAAGATGGAATTGATAAATGAACCGAGTTGTTAGTGGATGAAGAATAACTGGGTTGTGATTTAATTGAAGAAGTGAAGTGGTTTTGCTAGAAAATCAGTGGGTTAGGGTTCTAAAGAGAATTGAGATTAAATGGTTTGGGTTGAAAGGCTAGTGTTTGATTGTGTCTATAAGAAGGTGATGGAATTATTATGAGTCTTGTACTGGTTGGATGCTTGAGCAAAGTTTATCTGAGGTAATTGATCTCCTCTGTAGTTTAGTTAAGTTATTCAATTTAATTGTTGAATTCAGGTTACATCGGAGAAGGTTGAGCTGTTGTTGAAGTTACATGGAGGAATTTGTATTGATAGACTGAGAATGAATCAAGTTATATGAGTTTTGATTGTGGTTTAGTGAGTTACATGACTCTTAGAGGTGGTAATGGAATTGAACATGTGGTGTTGTGTGTTGATGTTGGTTTATGAATGAGAAGTTGTCTTGAATGAAATGAGTTTTAGATATATGCTAGGTTGATGGAAAGTGAAGTTAAGGATGGTGGTATTCTCTGTGTGTTTGTAACTGCAGGTGTTGGGAGCTAATGTATTTGGTGAACGGTGGTTACGCGGATGAAGTTAGAATAGTCAGTTGGTGCTGGTGGTTTTGAATGTGAAATGTTGTTATGGCTGAGGCCTTAGTGAAAGCCTGCATTTGCAGAACTGATGTAGATGTGGTGTTGTAGTTTATAAATTGTATAGATGAAGCTTGAAGTGATTAAGCTGAGATTGTTGTTGTAGTTAATCTGAAACTGGTGATGATTATGTTTAGTGGAATGTGTTGCTAAAAGCTGCAATTGCATGTAAACTTAGTTTGTATTTGTAAATGAAGTTTGAAGTTTGTTTTATGAATGAATGTATAATTTTAGTTTGGTAATTTAAAAATGTAAGAAGTAGAGTTGAAGTTGTCTGCACTAGAAGTATACCTGTTAGTCAGCCTAGTCAGATTAACTAACTCAATTTAGTTCGTCTGAATCGGTCAATTCGACTGAGTCGACTCACCCGAATCGATCTTATTGAGTCGAGTTGACCTTGACCGATTCATGTTTGAGTCGGGTGACTGTTTGACCTTTGACTGGACGTTGACCGGTTAAACCACCTCGTGGACCGCGATTGACATAATGGAAGCCTTAGATTAATGGGCTTGTTTAGTAAATCTTGGGCTTAGGACTAGTTATCCTAAATTGATGTTTGGACCCTTTACGGTCCGAATTAGTTTTCTGCCTTTCTACAAAGTTGTGGATATTCATAAGACTTAGTTATTGGACTGTAGAACCAACCTTATTGAATTATTAAACCTTAGATATGCTAAAGATAGATAATAGAAAGTGTAGAACCATAAATGGGCTTAGAACCATTAGATAAATTTGTATGATTCTTGTATGAGCCATTTTGGCTAGTTTCTTAGAGTACTTGTATGATTAACAGTTAGATATTAACAACGATCGATTCAAAGGATGAACCAGTGGATCGTGGATCTCGAGGTAGGCGTGGCTTGTCATCAAAAGAGGTGGGAATACATTTAACTCTTTTGTAACCATTGTTGTTTCTTTTACAAAAGTCTTTGTTTAACAAACTCATGCTTTGTTTGATTATGCATTCCATGTCTCGTTTTATTTGTATTACGATTGTTCTGTTAATTATTTGAATCTTTCCACGAATTGGAAATGACTTGTAATGTTTGTTTGTCATATGAATTGTTATGGGAAATGATAATTTCCACTTTTGGTATATATGATACGCTCCTTCGCATTTATATCTAGTATTTATTATTCGGTGTGGAATTTGCATCACCCACAACTAATAAGAAAGTACGACCCAAAGTCGAAGACTTTAATAAGCAAATTTGTATCACACAAAGAAAGTCTACAAGAATAGATAAATATGTCTCCCACAGTAAATACCTAATGGTAGGTCAGGTTCGTTTTTTTATAAATCAAGGTGAACAGAACCAACTGATATAACAGACTTATATTCCCGAAGAATGTACCTAGAAATATCAATCACCTCACAATAATCTTAATCTACTAGTGAAACAAGATATTGTGGAATCACAAATGATGAGACGAAGATGTGTTTGGGACTACTTTTCTATCTTGCCCATTCCAGAAATTAATCTCAATCCAATCTTACGATTGCACTCAATCACGATAAAAACAACAAGACTGATCACGCAACCACAGAGAAAATGGTTAGGTCTGGTTTCACAATCCCAACGGAAGTCTTCAAGTCGTTAACTCACAAAAATGTCCTCGAGAACTCAAGGTTAAAGGAGAATCGACTCTAGCTTATACAACTAGTATCACACAGAGGCGTGGGGATTAGATTTCCCAAATGCTAGAGTTCTCCTTTATATACTTCCAAATCAAAGGTTTGCAACGAAGTTACCTGCAACAAAGCATTCAATATTCACCGTTACATGAAAAACCTCGATTAGATTCAAGCTAATATCTTTCAACCGTTGTGATCGAACTTTGTTAGAGCGTTGTTCACGAACTCGCGCATGCTGCTATCTCAAGCATGTTTGTCAATGTTAGTGATCAAACTATAATTTTGATTTCTAGCCCAAGGAAATAAAGGTGACGACTAGATGGGAAGTGTAGCCGAGCTCAAGAGCTCCATGGCAATCATCATACAAGACGAAGGACCACTCGAGGAACTCGGTGGAACTTCATCGACTAAAAGGTATGTGGAGACTTCTGAACTTATCCTCGTCACCAAAAGTCTCATTTACTCTATCTCCTACTCTCGAGACAAACTGTTGTTCTGTGACGTACAGACTCTCATTATACACATTTGTGCTATTTCGAGCCGAAGTCGGACTCGCCTATCGTGTTTCTCGAAGCATGTGTTGGTAAGCTTTCGCTGTAACCGAATTCATCTTTACCTGAGTGACGTAAAGTCATGTTATGTTTCAATCACTTTGGAAATCGCTTCCGACGAAAATGGTCTCGTGAATAACGCGCCATATAACGTTTCTCTCGAGAATGTTTCAGTGACTGAAACGAGAGTTTAGATTACATAACCATCGGTAGGATATAAGCATTGTTGCGGAAACACATATATGTATAAGTCCTGTCCTCTGAACCAAAGCTCGCGTAACTTTGTCGATCAAGAGAAACGGGCTGCGAGCCAAGTCCAGCGAACTCAAGCGGAAGTTCTCACCCGAGAATTTCATTGAGTTTGTGTGAACTCCTTCCAGTGAGCTTAAGTCCCGCGAACCCGCCCGCGAACTTTAATAGGTTATATCTAAAACCTACTGTTCTTGAACTAGTGTTTATATAAACTAAG
>JAJJWW010014527.1:0-128194 GCA_023531295.1 Papaver armeniacum | reverse complement strand
GTAATAATGTCCAAACCAAGCACATTTATTGAACCCTTTAATTTGTCTCAAGAAAATTACCATGGTACCTTTTAATGCTAATTAGGGTTTTGACAGACAAACCCTAATTCTCACACCGCATGTTCCAATGGCTAACCATGCCACCACACCTATTGCGCCAAAGCATGCCAACCATTCTAGCCACATCCATGTGCCAATGGCTAACCATGCTAGCCACACCTACCGCGCCAAAGCATGCCAACCATGCTAGCCGCATCCACTGTGCTAATGGCAAACCATGCCCGGCCATACCTACCGCGCCAAGGCATGCCAACCAAGCTAGCCGCACCCCAAAGTGCTAACCAAGAAACCATGCCCCACCGCGCCAAAGCATGCCAACCATGCTAGACGACCCCTGCCAATGAAAAACTATGCTCAGCCACGCCTCGCGCTTTGCCAAACGCACCTTGCCATGGCCCCATGCCAACCTAGCCGCGCCACCTTGCTGGCCTTCCCTACGCGGCTACCAAAAACTAAGGCATGCGACAATCACGGTCGCCCTTCAATCCCAAGAGAAAATCCTAGCCGCCCGAGGTTACCAAACGACCTTTGGCCCAAAACCCTGAGCTTGGTCACGAACCTAGCTGCTAGCCCACGCCATGCGCCCATGGCAAACCCCAGCCCCATGCATGCCAAGCCAAACCTAGCCAAGCTAGCCACGCCATGCGCCCATGACAAACCCTTGGCCCCCCATGCCAAGCCAAACCACACCTAGCTAAGCTAGCCACGCCATGCGCCCATGGCAAACCTTGCCCCACATGACAAGCCAAGCCACACCTTTCATGGCACCTAGCCATGCTAGCGCACCATGTGCCAACGGCTTTGCCAAACACTTTACCCCACATTCCAAGCCAAACCTAGCTAAGCTATCCGCCATGCGCCCATGGAAAACCCCGGCCCCACATGCCAAGCCAAATTGCACCTAGCCATGCTAGTCACACCATTTGCCAACGGCTTGCCAAACCCGCCCACATACCAAGCCAAACCTAGCTAAGCTAGCCACACCATGCGCCCATGGCAAACCCTTGGCCCCACATGCCAATCCAAATCGCACCTAGCCATGCTTAGCTGCACCATGTGCCAACTGATTGCCAAATCCTTGGCCCCACATGCCAAGCCAAACCGCACCTAGCCATGCTAGCCGCACCCATGTGCCAAATCGCTTGCCAAACCCTTGGCCCCACATGCTAAACGCACCTAGCCGTGCCACCATGATGGCCTTCCCTACTGTTTATGGGTGAAAACTATTTCTGCCGGTTTTGGTAATTTGGGGTGAGTGGATGAGGAATGAATCTAAACCCTAAACAAATGCACTGCGCGGTGAGTGCTTGTAGATTCGAGAAGTCAACTGCGCAAGTCCGGCCTAAACCAAGAAACGGCGTTCAGGACTTGTTTCGGTCACAAAGTGAAGGAGATGGGGTTGATCTTAGGGAGGGAAGCGAAGAAGGTGTTGAGATTGTGAAGGTGTTGGCTATGAATGACTTATAAAGAAGATGAGCAAAGACTACGATTGATGCAAGCAAAGCTGGGTGTTGGAATACGTTTTGTATTAACACTTGTTTTCTGTCTCGTCTCGACTTGTCTTTGAAATAGGGCGGAGAACCTATTTATACAAGTCATTTAGCCCTATTCAGGTCTCTCGTGGGAAGTGGAGGAAGTGGAGTGATGGAGTAGTGGAGTTGTGCGTCGGTGCCACATGACCCGATCTTGCCCACTTTTCTGCTCATCTCTAACCGTCCATGACTTCCTAACACGTTTCTTGTGATGGCGCGTTGCACGCCACGTAAACCACCAGACCAATACCCCAAGATGTATCCCCCAGTTTGTGACATGATTGATGTCCTGGAACGTGTGGATCGTGGGATCCACGATAGGTAGCATGTAATCTTTGAATTGAATAAACGCGTTATTCATGAAGTTGATACTTGTGAAGTATCATGTGTATTTTATGGTAATGCATCCTGGTGTGGTAAAGTGATGGGTAATGACGCCTCACCGACCAACTAACTCCCGACCCGGGTTGTCAGAGCAACCAAGTCGGTGAAGTTGACGGATGAGATGATCTTTGAGACACTCATCATCCCAAATAGTTAATGAAATTAGGGTTTTGAAGAGGTGCGAGGCATTACTCTTCATCTTGGTCGAAACCAAGCATGGGATACAACTTTGGCCAGGCCGACCATACATGCGTGTAGACGGCATGATGGTGTAGGCGCCTATACCCCATTACCTCTCGAAAGTATGATCTGGGTCACTCAATTCATCCGTGAAGTTGAGTAGTCGAGATCGATTTGTGATAAAAACCCAATCTGCAAGAGCCGCACGTCATGACCACTTCAGCACACGTTCCAAGACAACCAATCTTGGTCGGTCTTGGCCGATTGGCCTCAGTGTGAAGGTGGTAGGCTGGTGTTTACGCCTATACCGAATATCCCATAAAAACGTGATCTCGAGCCATCAAATCGTCCGGCGAAGTTGAGCGGTCGAGATCGCCAGGTTTTGGGAGGTGTGACCACGCTAGTTTGGGCGTGCGTTTTGAATTAGCCGAGGGCATGATATGCCTTGGCCGATCGGGTGAGGAATAGATGGGTCCACGTAGTCATCTTTGGTATGACCGGACACGGAATCTAATCTTGGACCCTCCATTCAGTGCTAGGAGAAGATGGGCGCTCGTGATGCTCAAAACCCTAGTGCGGGATTTCAAAGCCGTCGTCACCCTTGTTTAGGCGCCGCAGATATGTTACGACCAAGCATGGTTGGTCTTGACCGGTTGGTCAAGTGTGTAGGAGGTCCCTCGGTGATTGTGTTGACATGATCTGGGCCCTTTGAGTTTACATCTACACCCTCCATCTATACCTCGCGAAGATGGATGGTTGAGGCCCCTTTTGCGACACATGTATTATGTCGCAAACCCTAATTTAGGGTTTTCCGTCCATACTTTTGCTTGGTATGAACGTTTTTTTGGCAAAGTTAGGCCAATGGCCGACCATGCGAGGTCAAGGTGGGGTATTTCATACCCGTTGGGGTGATGGGAATTGATACGGGTCATCCAATCATGCTTGTGGAGTTGGGTGATCTGCGATCATATCCGGACCGATACGGTCAGTGTGGATGCTCAATCGGGCTAGTATAACACACCGATAGGGCTCAATCGGGCTAGTATAACACACCGAGTCGCACTGTACGGGTATTTCGTACATGGTTTCATTATAATGCTTTTGGAGGTTAGTGTTGCTCAGAAGAGTAACACTTCGCCGTCATCCGCACCGATAATGAGTATTAGAAATACAAGGCTGATTGCGCATTAATTAATAATGCTAGAAATTCACAGGTATATGGGATTGTTGCTTTGCTCCAACACGGATGAATTTCGTGTATTCATAGAATGGGATTGTTGCCACATGCTCCATTCATGGTGAATTAAGTGAGGGAGTATCCAACACTTATTAATGGCTTTATCTTTTACAAGATGTCAGCGCATAATTTTTCCTGGTTTTACAATTTTAACCTTAACGAAAATCCACCATCAACAATAAGTCCCCTGCCTAGCACATAATGGTTACACTATTGTGGGGTAGGCATGAGATGGTGACATACATATGTGAGAAAGACATGATAAAGGAAGTTTACCCTAAGAGTATTGACTGGGCCGCTAGTTGTCATGCCGTTGCGCTTTTGTATGGAATTTGGTGAGGCCTTTGGTGAATCAAAAGAGCGGTTTCCTTCTTTGGGTATTTGAATCAAAAGAGGGAAACCAAATAAAAAGGAATCCTTGTTCTATTGGGTAAAACAAATTCTTCTTATTTTTTTTAGTCTATAAAAAAGGCTAAACCCCTTTTATTTTTCTCACGAATTCTTTTTTTTTTTTGTTTTGAGTTTGAGCTCCCCTTTGAAATCAACACGTTCTTGCCGGGCTGCTCCAACATCGCTTGAACTTGCTCGTTGCCGTTGAAATTTGCACAACCAATACAAGACTTGAAATGTTGCTACTGGTGTATTTCAACGTGGTTGCCAGTCGCACGTCCATAATCAACCCCTATCATTGTGGAATGAAGAAAAGAACGAGGTAGGATCGCTTATAAAACCGGCAAAAGGTAAAGTTCTTCCCCGGGCGCTTTGTTCCTTGGGTGGATGAGACGTGAGGACTCTCATCTGGGCCTTAGCAATGGACATGCATGTTTCTAACGGGTGCAAGAAGGTGGAATCGCACGTTCACTTGACTTTTCTTGACATTCTTATGGGAACACTTCAAAAGCTATGCTCTGCTCCCGCAAATTTTCTCAAAAAACTTGTATGGTGGCTCGAGAATACTCTGCTTGGAATAAGAGGCGTCCCGTAATCCGGCGCGAGACTTGTGGACATATTTGACAATGTGTCTTCTATAGATTTCCGTCCATGGGGGGCGATCCACCCTTCCATTGTTCGCCAAAGACTTTTGCTATTGCTTCGATGGCCGATCTTTGTGTTGCGTCATAGATGTTAAGACTATGAGATTTGGGGAATTGTTTACTGCACAGCGCATCCCAGGATATGTCCCGTCTTTATTCAACGAAGAATTTCTTTGTGACTCCGCACAATATTGGATAGCGGATCGTCAAATGGGATTTGATCGTGGTGTCCCATTTATCCGTCCACCGGGGGTTAGAAAGAATTCCTCCGGGATATTCTTAACACCGACGCGTTTGAGCGGGTGAGCCTTCCTTTTCGGCCTATCGGGAGAAACCCACAACCGAAATACAAGGAATTTTGGAGGAGGCAATTGTTGATTTTCCAGGAGTTCTTGGAGAGTGTTGTGACAGGTTCTCGTGGTGAGCCATCTTCTGACGTCTTGAAGGAGCATTCCCGGTTGAAGCCGCTTCCAGCCAAACGGACCAGAGCTGAGGATTGGAGTCCCCAAGTAGGAGAGAGATCTAAGAGGCAGGCACGTGGTCCGGTGATCCTTAACTCCTCCAATATGCAGGTATTTAAATCCCTTTCCGTTGGTTGCTTCATTTCTCCCGAGAGTAAATTCTTCTAAGAGTGATCCTTGCTTGGAATCGTGGAATTCCTAAGAGAATGTCTTCACAAGGTTGGCGCGTATTCGGAATGAGAAGGCTTGGTAATGTTGGCCTTCATGTTGAGAAGTCCGCGGCATCTTGATCTTCATCGAGAAGTCTCTTCATGCTTGAGAAGTCTAGAGAAACCGATCTTCATCTTGAGAAGTCTCTGGAGAAACCGATCTTCATGCGAGAAGTCTGGAAAACCGATCTTCATCTTCCGGAGAAACCGCTCCTTTTCCCGACCATGACAGGGGATGATGCAAGCTCGGTTGGACAAGGCGCCTCCCTAAGTGATCTTGTTGATGGGTCCGTGATTGAAATTAGCACCCAGAGCGAAGCAGATATCGGGAGGAGTGTAAGAGAGGCATCATCCGCTATTGTTGAGGTGGCTCCCCTTGAAGAACGTTCTGAGCAGGTTCCAATCGATAGAGATGTCGTGGTGACTTCTTCTGAGAGACCTCCTGCAATTGACAAGGTTCCTGTGACTGGTGAAGTGTTGGTAGCACAGCATGGAGCTTTGTTTGATCCTCCATTCATTGTTCATTATCCAGTTCATGTGTTGGTCGGAGGGTTCAGTGTGCCAGCTCAGTTCGAAAAGTTGTACACGGCGATATGGGAGAAGCATGGCCACATTGCTACCACTACGAAGCTCAAAAGTCGTCTTGCGTTGGGTCAACCGCGTTCGGAAGCTTTATTTTCTATCCAGGGATGAGCGTCACGACCGGGTCGAACAGCTTCTAAGGAGATGATTGAAGACTGGAAGTGCCATCGAGATGTGTTTGCGCATAGCAACTTCAATGCTCCTTGGTTCTTCAAAGGGTTCTCCAAGATTCGAGCTCCGGAGAATTACAAGATGAAGCCCTTCCGTGATCAAGTTACTCGCCAGGAAGAAGAGGTCGAAAAGTTGTATGAGGAGTTGAAGCTAAAGCAGGCCATACTTCAAAGGATGAAAGTCTCTCTTGCCCAGAAGGACGAGTTGTTGTTGAAGGACTTTTCTTGAAGGATTCGTGCTATACACTTGTCTCTTCTTTTAGATGTTTTTCTTTTTGAGTGATAGTGAGGATTTTCTTTCGTAATCTGACTTCCGATTTTGAATTAATAGGCAATTGAATTGGTCTATTGAGATAGTTTTGTGAATAACTTTTTCTGAAAGAGGTTATTTTAAATGGAATTTGCATCTTGGTCATGAATGATTGCACATATAATATGAAATTGCAAATGTCTCGTAAAGGGAGGTATGAAGGGAAACAGTATGTGGCGTTTGACCACCGAGCCTCTTTCTCCACGTGCGGATGTTAAGTCCCCAAGTGAATTCTAAAACTATCCTTCTTGTAAAATTGTTGAGTAAAACTTACTTGCTTTTGAAGCCTCACTTGCATCGAACCGGAGTAGCCTTTCTAAGAAAATCCTCCGCACCAATTCCTCAGAGCTATTGCTCTGAACCAAGCTTCTCCTGGACAATGCGCTTCAAAGCATTGTATTCACTGGTGGGGTGATGGAGGAACCGGTGGAAATGACAGTACCTCGGGTCCATTACTTGATCGAGAGGCGGACGCCATACGGGGTAGCTCCACCTCTCCATTTCGCACCCACGCCTCCAGTGAGCCTAGAATCTTCTTATTGGGAAGGGGAAATGTAAGTACCTTGAGTCCGGCTTTTCCTGTTAGTGGGCGTTGTGATGTCTCTCTCGTGGCTTTGATGTGGAACATGAGATGAAGTTGAAAGATTTGCGAGAGTGCCGTCATATTCGCGTGGATCGCTTGCCTAGGTAAAGGGATGTGGAAGGTGTCGTAATGTCACTGGCCGAGTGACCGAATTGAACGCTCCCATCCTCTCGTATTCAGCATTTCCGATTGATTTCTCCTTCCTCAAGCATTTCTTCAGTCGGTTGGAAGGGCCGATGCGATTGGACACTCTTCGGGCTTCAACAAGAGTTTTGAGATATAAATCCTCTGCAAAGCTCCATAGGCTCGCGAGCTCCCTTTCTTTATCCGGCATATCATTGTAGTACTCCGGACAAGTCTTTCCTCCGTGGAGTTGCTTGAGTCGGACCATGTTGTCCATCTTTCCTGATTCGTTGCGATTACGTGCTCTTTTTGCTTCTCCATTTGTAAAGGTGTGACTCCTGACTAAGGATTCAACGTTTCTTGCACTGTCTGAGTTGATGCCTATCGTCCCTTCTTGTAATTGTGTTGTTATATCATTCAAAAGGCGAAATGTCTCATTCTGCCTTCTGGTGATACCGTCTTGATTTGCCAAGACATCCTCCAGCATTCTAGCTAAGCTTCCCATGATATCTGAACCACCTGCGGACTCCGGATGAGGATACATCGTGAGACGAAAACCGAAGAATTGAGAATTCAATTTTCTGCAACCGATAGATCAACCTCCCACTGTGGTCGCCAATTGTTTATGGGTGAAAACTATTTCTGCCGGTTTTGGTAATTTGGGGTGAGTGGATGAGGAATGAATCTAAACCCTAAACAAATGCATACAAAGTGAGTGCTTGTAGATTCTAAGTCAATCAGGCAAGTCCTACCTAAACCAAGAAATGGCCGTTCCAGACTTGTTTCGGTCACAAAGTGAAGGAGATGGGGTTGATCTTAGGGAGGGAAGCAAAGAAGGTGTTGAGATTGTGAAGGTGTTGGCCATGAATGACTTATGTGAAAAGATGAGCAGCTTACTGATTGATGCAAGGTGCTCAGGTGTTGGAATACGTTTTGTATTAACACTTGTTTTCTGTCTCGTCTCGACTTGTCTTTGAAATAGGGCGGAGAACCTATTTATACAAGTCATTGAGCCCTATTCACGTCTCTCGTGGGAAGTGGAGGAAGTGGAGTGATGGAGTAGTGGAGTTGTGCGTCGGTGCCACACGACCAGTCTTGCCCACTTTTCCTGTTCATCTATAACCGTCCATGACTTCCTAACACGTTCTTGTGATGGCGCGTTGCACGCCGTATCACGTCAGAAACCGCCAGACCAATACCCCGAGTATGTATCCCCCTAGTTTGTGACATGATTGATGTCCGGAACGTGTGGATCGTGGATCCACGATAGGTAGCATGTATTCTTTGAATTGAATAATCTGCGTTATTCAGAAGTTGATACTTGTGAAGTATCATGTGTATTTTATGCAGTGCATCGCATCCCGGTGTGGTAATGTGATGGGTAATGACGCATCACCACCAACTAACTCCCGACCATGGTTGTATAACCAAGCTGGTGAAGTTGGACGGATGAGATGATCTTTGAGACACTCATCCGCGAATCAGTTAATGAAATTAGGGTTTTGAAGAGGTGCGTAGGCATTACTCTTCACTGGTCGAAACCAAGCATGGGATACAACTTTGGCCAGGCCGACCATACATGCGTGTAGACGACATGATGGTGTAGGCGCCTATACCCCGTTACCTCTCTAAAGTATGATCCGGGTCACTCGATTCATCCGTGAAGTTGAGTGGTCGAGATCGATTTGTGAAACCAAAGGCCGCAAGAGCCGCACGTCATGCCCACTTCAGGCACACGTTCCAAGACGACCAATCTTGGTCGGTCTTGGCCGATTGGCCTGGTGTGAAGGTGGTAGGCTGGTGTTTACGCCTATACCTGAATATCCCATAAAACGTGATCTGAGCCATCCAAATCGTCCGGCGAAGTTGAGCGGTCGAGATCAGTTTGTGGTTTTGGGAGGTGTGACCACGCTAGTTTGGGCGTGCGTTTTGAATTAGCCAGGCATGATATGCCTTGGCCGATCGGGTGAGGGAATAGATGGGTCCACGGTGGTCATGTTGGTATGACCGACCGCTAATCTAATCTTGGACCCTCCATTCATGCGAGAAGATGGACGCTCGTGATACTCAAAACCCTAATTACTGGATTTCAAAGCCGTGCGTCACCCTTTGTTTGGGCGCACAATTTGTTACGACCAAGCATGGTTGGTTTTGGCCAGGTTGGTCAGATGTGTAGGCGGGCCCCTCGGTGATTGTGTTGACATGCTCTGGGCCCTTTGAGTTTACATCTACACCCTCCATCTATACCTGCGAAGATGGATGGTTGGAGACTGTTTTGCGACACATGTAATATGTCGCAAACCCTAATTTAGGGTTTTCCGTCCATACTTTTTGGTATGAATGTTTTTTGGCAAAGGCTAGGCCAATGGCCGACCATGCGGGTCGGCAAAGTGGGTATTCCATACCGCTAGGGGTGATGGAATTGATCCGGGTCATCCAATCATGCTTGTGGAGTTGGGTGAATGCGATCATATCCGGACCGATACTGGCTACCGATGCTCAATCGGGCTAGTATAACACACCGAGAGGGGCTCAATCGGGCTAGTATAACACACCGAGAGTCACCAGTCGGGTATTTCGTACATGGTTTCATTATAATGCTTGGAGGTTCGTGTTGCTCTGAAGAGTAACACTCGGGCCGTCATGCCGACCGATAATGAGTACAGGAAATACAAGGCTGATTGCGCATTAATTAATAATGCTAGAAATTCACAGGGTATATGGGATTATTGCTACATGCTCCAACCTGGATGAATTTCGTGTATTCATAGAATGGGATTGTTGCCACATGCTCCATTCATGGTGAATTAAGTGAGGGAGTATCCAACACTTATTAATGGCTTTATCTTTTACAAGATGTCAGCGCATAATTTTTCCTGGTTTTACAATTTTAACCTTAACGAAAATCCACCATCAACACCTACGCGGCTACCAAACCGAAGGCGTGCGACAATCGACGGTCCCCCTTCAATCCCAGGAGCGAATCCTAGCCCTCCAAGGTTACCAGACGACGCATGGTAACCTTTATCCCGAAACCTAAGTTTGGCCACGCCAAACCACGCCATGCCAATGGCATGCCAACCTAGTCGCGCCTCCATGCCACGCCAATAGCATGCCAACCTAGCCGTGCCACCATGCCATGCCAATGGCATGCTAACCTAGCCGCGTCACCATGCTGCCCTTCCCTATGCGGCCACCAACGAGCGAAAGCGTGCAAAGATCAACGGCTACCTTTCCTCTTAAGATACAAAATCTCGACCGTCGAAGGTCACCAAGCTACCAAGTCTCCCGAGCTCGACTTGCCAGGCAACAACCCTATGCTACATGTTTTCCACAAAAACATTCGAGACATCAACACATATCACAAACTGGGGGATCCTCTTTGGTTATTGGTTTGGTGGTTTACAGCGTGCGGCGTACACTACGCCCGTCATAAGGAAGTGTCATAAGGGTGAGGCGGTTAGTAAATACAGGGAGTTAAAATTGAAATGTTCATGGGACATTAATTCCATACGTTAATGTTTTTATGGAACATCAATTCCATGCGTTAACAATTTTATGGAACATCAAATTCCATGCATACGGTTACCACCTCCTCCCATTTACATACCCATTTTTCCATTCCTTAATGAGACCAGGGTACGTTTCACTTCGACTTGTATAAATAGTGTTGATGGTGGATTTTCATTTAAGGGCTGAAATTGTAAAAGCCAAAATTATGCGCTAACATCTTGCAAAAGATAAAGCCATTAATAAGTGATGAATATTTCTTCACCTTACTAATTCACCTAGAATAGAGCATGTGGCAACAATCCCAAAGATGCTCATGAATTAAATACACAAAATTCATCCAGGTTGGAGCATGTAGCAACAATCCCATATACCACTGTGAATTTACAGCATTATTAATTAATGCATGACCAGGCTTGTATTTCCTGTACTCATTACTGGTGCGGCATGACGACTGAATGTTGTTCTCAGCAGAGCAACACGAATCTCCAAGCATTAATAATAAAACATGTACGAAATACCCATGCAAAACTACAACTCTCGGTGTGTTATACTAGCCCGATTGAGCATGTTTGAACTCCGAATCGACCATATCGGTCTCGAACGATCATGACCATCCAACTTCACCAAAGATGATTGGATGGCCCAGATCGAATCCATAACCCTTAAGTATGTACTGGAGTATTCACCACCGACTCAATGCGGGCCCCGCATGGTGGGCCTCCCCAAGAGGGAAGCAACGCTTACCAGTTCGTCCAGCCAAAACAACATGGACGTGAAACCCTAAACTAGGGTTACGACACATTACATGTGTCGCAAATCAGTCTCAACCATCCATCTTCGCAGGCATAGATGGAGGGTGTAGATGTAGATTCAAAGGGACCGGAACATGTTAACACAAACACCGTGGGCCCACCTACACACATAAAAAATCGGTCAGGACCAACCATGTTTGGTTGTCCCAATACGTGCGTGCAAAACAATGCATGAAGAACGGCCGGCCAAAACCCTAATTAGGGTTTGTATCGATCACGAGCGTCCTCTTTCTCCTGATCGAATGAGGGGCTTAGGAGATAATTGAGTAGGTCCAGTGAGCATCAGCATGATCACCGTGGAACTATCTATCTCCTCACCCGACCGACCAAGGCATACCATGCCTGGTTTCTCCAAAACGCACGCCCAAACTAGTGTGGTCGCGCTTCCCAAATCACAAACTGATCTCGACCACTCAACTTCTCCAGACAAATTGAGCGGCTTAGATCACGTTTCTATGAGGCAATGAAGTACAGGCGTGAGCACGATCCTACCACCCACATGCCGAATCAATCGGCCGGAACCGACCAGGATTGATCGTCTTGAAGCACGCGCCCGAAGTGGGCATGATGCGCGGCTTTTGCGGCATCATATTTCATTGAAAGTCGATCCCAACCGCTCCTCTTGCCGGTCAAATTGAGTGGCCTTGATCGCACCTTCATGGGACAAACAGGTACGGACGTGTACACCGGCATGCCGTCTACACGCATGCCCGTTCGGTCCTTTCCAAAACAGCTCCCATGCTTGGTTTCGACCAAGTCAAGAGTGATGCTGCGCACCTCTTCAAAAACCCTAAAACTTCATCAACGGTCGCAGATGAGTGTCACGAGATCATCTCATCCGTCCAACTCTACCAAACTATGGTCAAGCAGCCCTGGTTAGGAATTAAGAGACCAGCAAGGCATCATCACGATCACCGTCCACCACTCTTCCACATGAGGTGATCGGCCAAGTCAGGGCTTACCTGTATAGCCTCCAAACGATTACTCGAAGATGGCTGGACATGATGCTATTTTAAGACGCTTAAATTCGTGACTTACTCCGGTAAGCCTTAAAAACAGCGATGCTTCTTACATGCTGAGTATACTCGATGCAGTACCTGCATAGAATACACACGATACTTCACAAGTATCGACTTCCTAAATAATTTAGTTATTTAGTCTAGCATTACATGCTACTTTCCGTGGGTCCCACGATCCACACACTCGAGATATCAATCATGTCACAAACTGGGGGATACATACTGGGGCATTGGTCTGGCATTTTACAGCGTGCAGCGTGCAATGCGCCATCACAAGAACGTGTCAGGAAGTCATGGACGGTTAGAGATGACAGGAGAAGTGGGCAAGACTGGTCGTTTAACACTAACACACAACTCCACTACTCCATCACTCCATGATGTTATTTTATGTTGTTGTAGAAAAGTGGTAAGAAAGATGTCGTTCACTCAGACTTGTGAAGATTTGTTTTAGACTCAAAGTAAAATAGAAAACTCAATCGAAGTTGTTATCAAGATTATAAAAAGCACCGAGACTCAGGATTCCACCATTGACCAATTAAGTGATTCAATCTAATCAATATTCATGCAATTCTTTGCGTTTGAAATGATTCTAATTTATTGCCTCAAGTATATTTTCGAAGTAACAATTGTAAACACTAAGCATGAAACATCAAAAGTCTTAAACTAAGCATGCTCCATCAAAACGAATCACAATCATTCAATAAAAATCCATTTCCAATATTAGTTCCATGCAAATAATCATAAAAGAAATTGCAAAAATTAATTAAAATAGAAATATACCACTTTTCATGGAACAATGGCTTCCTCCGTCGCCTCGGCTAAGGGGTTTAGCTCCTCATATTAATCACTTGCTCAAAATACATGTTTATAGCCCAAAAGTTGATTAAAAGGATGAAAAATAATAACACGAGACGGTTTGCAACGGTGTATCGGCGTTACAAAGCAATCAAAAGAAATCACATGTAAACCGTTGTAAGCACTTTGTTGATTTGTCGTTGAATTTAAGACCCCTCAAACGACTGTCCTCGATGGCCCTTTGTTCTTCGTGTTCTTGAGCTACACCAGCAGCAGCAATTTCTTGCAACTCCTCCTGTTGATCTCTGTGGTGTTCTAAACTTCCCCTAACTTCTTCTAAACTTCAATACCCTTCTCTGGGACTCGAGCACACCTTTTATAGACCTCCAAACCCTTTAAAACCCGATTAAATTTCTTCTCTTCCTTTCCGTGCAAGTCACGGCAATAATATCTCTGCCGACTTACTTACGCAATTCTAACCTGTCCAAACCATCCCAAACTCTCTATTAGGTAAGTACGTATCTTAGGAAGGATTTTATGCGATTTAGTCTCCCCGAATCTTCCAAAATCAGGCCAACAGACCCGTAACTTCTTTCACCTCTGTTTCCTTTTTCGGCTTATCCAAATTTCAATTTGATCGATTATAACACTTGTACGGGCCCGTTAGGCTCTAACAGTCCATCCCATTAAAATCAAGCATTGAATCTCGTTAATACCCATTCAAAAATCCAACCCTAATCTGCAACTAGTTTTCCCGCCAAAACTCGTTTTTGAATTGTTGAAGAAGACCTCCCCCTATCCAGAGTGGGGGTGCGAATAGCAGCTGCCTTGGGGTGTCCTTAGGGTGCCCCTTAGTAATTTGGGTACCCCTTATCCGTAGTGAGGATCCGCATAGTAGGTGTCCTCCGGGCGCAACTTTTCGAGCCGATTTTTCCATAAAATTTTATTGGCCAAAAATACCTACACACGCATAAAACACCATAATAAGTACAAAAATGAGCACTATCAATATAAAGAATTGAGACAAATTAGACATAAAAATGTGTCTATCAAATACCCCCAAACCTATTATTTGCTAGTCCTCGAGCAAAAATAAAATAAAAATAAAATCCTAACTCACTGTCGCAAGCATCATCGATTGCATTTAGCGCATGCAATAAGCCTTTAAACCCCTAGGTGGCCCTAGTGGCCGAGTTATAGTCTCGGGAGGGTTTACCAGAGGTGTACCCACAAAACCTTTACTCCAGACCCTAACTATCTACGCAAAACCTTGGAAGGCACTAAAGAATCTCCTTGGTTGGCATACTTATTGATTACAAGAGGAAGTACCCTGATGCGAAATTCCAATTGCTATACACGAGTTTGCACTCAAGCATACTAAAATTCATATATAAGTCACAAAGCTCTACTCAGATAGTTTCTGGACATCATAACCGGAGTCAACCAATCACATGGATAGATTAAGAAATGGATATAGAAAAACATAGATGGTTTTGATGTTGACTAAGGTGAACGGTGTTTCTCATATCATCTCAAGGCCACTTTTGCCAAAATGAACCTATCCTAATGGACCGAGATATTGGTCCGGACTAATATCAACACACTTTGGCATATACAAGGGAACCAAAGTGGTCAATAATCCTAACTCTAGGTCAACTCACCGGCATATACAAGGGTTCCAAAGTGGTCGACTTTATTGAATTTATTCCGGTTGGTATAATGGTCTGGTCTCAATTTTTTTTTTTTTTTTTTTTTTTTTTTCAACTTTTTCAATTTTTTTTTTTTTTTTTTTTTTTGTATCTCAATCACTCTATTTCACCCTAGCAGTGGTAACAACTTGAATCGTGAGCCCCACCTAATCACTTAGACAAACATATTTTAAAGAAAACAAAATAAAAATAGAAGTGAAAAGGATTCAACGAGATATGGCGAAACTACCGTGTTTTTTCTTTAATTCTAACACCCAGCTCTGTGATTTTATGAATAGACTCTTTAGATGTTTCCATCTAATCGATTGGTTCCTCAACTCCTACAACCAAAATGCTTCCATCCACTTAGATTGGTTAGTGCCATCCTTAATAAGCATAAATTTCTAGGCTCGGAGTTTATCAATGCAACTAAAAGTTTCTCCCATACCCCCAAACTTAAATCTAACATTGTCCTCAATGTTCTAAAGATAAAATTAAAAGCATGAACAAGGAGAAATCATTACCATTTGAAGCAAAAAGAGTTAAGGAAAGATATTACCGTATCGCATGAATATTGGGTTACCTCCCAAGAAGTGCTAAGTTTAACGTTTTCAGCCAGGCATTACGTACCCATAAAATGGCTAATTACCCTTTCAAATCGTATATCAATAGTCGAAACAACCGTGGATCATCAAAATCAATTAAAACTGCCAAAATTATGAGACAACTGCACCAAATCGAAAAAAATGAACAGACAGAGCACATCCTCATCCAAGGTTTCTGCAAGACAAGTCGGGTTTTTCTCGTGGTGCCCACTTGGGCTTCGGTGAGTATTTTGATAAACGGATTTACCCAAATAACGAGTCTCAAATAGTTGGATTTCCTCCTGGATAGTATCGGGAGGATCGGGTTGTGGAGTCGGAAGAGACTCGGTAATACCTCGGACACACCGGGCTCGAGTCCCAAGTTAGGGACTTCCAATGAGGATACTTGACGATCACTACCCCAAACTTAGGGTAATCACTACTCTCCGTAAGACCTTTAACTATAGCTTGAATTTCCGGATCCTCGAGTATTTAAAATACTCAAAAGCTTCTTCTAATTCTCTACCCCCAAACTTAGGGTCATCATAACTCTCGAAATACCTAATACTATTGCCTGAATTTAGGTCTATAGAGTCCTTAAAATGTTCGAGAGCTTCTTCTAGGTCTAAAGTCTGTCCATCTATCTGACCTAAGAGAATTGTCTCATCAAATTCATCCAAAGAATCACCAAAAAAATTGTCATCCCAATTGCCCTGAACTAGATCATGAACTAAAGTGCCAATCATATTAACTTCTTCTAAATCATCAGAAGGTTGTCTAGTAACATTAAAGACATTTAGTTTAGTGTTCATATTACCAAAGGATAAGTTCATAAGTCCTTTCCTACGCTGATAATAACGACATTAGACGTGGCTAAAAATGGGCGACCTAAAATTAACCGGTATTTGATTCTCTGGGTCAGGGACAGGTTGTATATCTAGGACTACGAAATCCACAGGATAAATAAACTTGTCGACCTCAATAAGAACATCCTATATCACACCACGAGGAATTTTAACAGACCTATCAGCTAACTGCAGGTGTTATCTTGGTAGGTTTCAATTCACCAAGTCCTAGCTGTAAGTACACATGGTACGGAAGTAAGTTCACACTAGCTCCTAAGTCAAGTAAAGCTTTATCTACCCGATGTTTTCCTATCGTGCAAGCAATGGTAGGGGCACCTGGGTCTTTATACTTAGAAGTTGTGTTGTTCGAATGATCGAACTTACATGACTAGCTATAAAGGCTTTTTTAGGGACACTAAGCTTGCGCTTTCGTGTACACATATCCTTAAGGAATTTGGCATAAGCCGGAAGTTGCCTAATTGCTTCTAGTAACGGAAGGTTTATGGTAACTTTCTTAAAAACCTCCATTATGTCATTAAAGTTGGATTCACTCTTTGTTGGTACTAATAGCTGTGGAAATGGGGCTCTAGGCATAAAATAGGGCCTCTTAGGAACCGAATTGGCATCATCAGATATTTTATCAGTCCCCTCAGCTATGGATGGTCTTGAGGGGTGTACTACAGTATGCTCACTATCGGGCATGGTTACCTGATTGTCTACTACTCTGCCACTCCTAAGGGTTCTATCTGAATTCAACTGATGTGATGGTTTTTCGCCTACTTCATGAACTCCTCTAGGGTTTGTTTATGTTTGACTAGGGAACCTACCTTTTTCTCTCAAGGACTCATTTATCAGACTAACCTGCGCTTTTAACTCGGCAATAGCTTGACTATTTTCTTGCCCTATCCTGTTACTAGCTTCTACGCTTTGTGAAAGTGATTGGTGCATCTTTTCGGTGTTTCGAATAAATGAGGCAAGAGTTTCTTCTAGACTTAAAATTTTCTTATCGGACTGATTTTGAAACTGAGCTACTCCTGAAGGATTCTTAATATAGCCAAAACCTGGGGGAGCATTTGAATTACTAAACTGACCTTGATTCTGGTCCTTAGACCATGAGAGGTTCGGATGGTTTCTCCAACCAGGATTATAGGTTTCTGAATATGGGTTAAACTTTTGACGGTTATCAAATCTAGTGTTATTATTATAAAGAGCATTGGCTTGCTCTTCAATAGTCTGGCCTTCCCAAAAAGGCTCCACTCTACCACTAATGTGACCCAATTCTAAATCTTCTAACCTTTTAGCTATTGCTGCAATTTTGGCATCTGATTCAAAGCCTCCTTCTAGCCTATTAACGTTTCCTCTTCCTAGAAGAATTGTTTTCTTGGGTTCCCTATTATTTTCCCATTGCTGGGTCTTTTCGGCGATTTCATGCAAATATGTCATCTCCTCATCAATCGTTTGGTTTTCAAACCCACCCGTACACATAGATTCTCTTTGTGGTTGTAGTGGAATAATATAAACCCTCATAAAGGATCCTAAACTAAACTAACCTTTTCTAGACCATGATGAGGACATTGGGCTAATAGATCATTGAACCTTTCCAAATACCTATACAAAGATTCTCCCTCCCGTTGAGAAAACGTCATGATTTGCGTCCTAATAGACGATGTTTTGTGCCTAGGGAAAAACTTGTTCAAAAAAGCGGATGTAAGTTGTTCATATGTTTCAATTGAACCCGGAAGCCAAACTATATAGCCACGATTTGGCTTTATCTTTCAAGGAAAAGGGGAATAACTTTGAGTTTCAAAGAATCATCATCAAGGTTTATAATCTTTAGGGTACTATAAATTTCCTCAAAGTCCCTAACATGGAAATAGGGTTTTCATTTTCTTTCCTAAGAAGATTGGGAGCAGATGTAAGGTCCCAGTTTAAGTTCATAAGTTGCTTCTATTTCAGCTAACCTGATGCACGAGGGACGAGTAGTCCTAGTCGGGTTCAACAAAGCTTTCAAAGTTGCCATTTCTGGCACTATCGGAATATTAGGGATTGTCTCATCAAACGGACGTTCAAAAACGGACTCTTCAAAAATCGGACTTTCTAAATTGAGGTAATCGAGACGCTTAGAATTACTAGGTTTCTCTTTAAAAAATCTACCTAGGGCGTCTCTTTTACGTTCCGGCATGCAAACGAATAAGGAAGGGGATTCTATGCAATCACAAAACAAGGCTGACTCAACCAAATCAAACCCACTGATTTCTAGCAAACAAAAAGCATGATGGCTCCACTTAGATTGTTTCTAGACCAGCTTCTAATCCTTTGAAAGGGAATTCGTTACAATTTAAGCAAACCCCTCTGGAATCAATCCGAGTCAAAGTAAGTTGAATAGAGGCGAGGGAAGCTCAGTGGAGCTTTGATACCCAAGGCCTCACCGGAATTACAATGCGGCGCAGTCACGCATTCAACTCACGAAACCTTCATGAACTTCGAAGTGTGCTTAAAAGAGTAACCAATATTTTTCGAATGACTTTCCTATTAAGCTCGTTACCTTATCGGTCTTGTTCTAGTCAAAATTTTAAGGCTTAGGTTCGCGTAGGTTACGTGTTCCTAAGGCGGGCAAGAAGAGAACGGTGATGAAATCCGAACCCTTATCTTGTATGGCCAGGCCTTGCCCTTTACTAGAAAATTAAAGCAGCCGTATTCAAGTCCTCAGCATATATGCAAACGAAGGAAGACAGTAACTCGTTGACATGGGATTCGCGAGTGTTTAGAATCTTACCTCCCGTTCCAGACTGGGGATGAATCGGTTATAGTCGACTCGGGCCACTGACTCCTATGTCAGTGTACGAACCCAAGGTGCAGAGACAATATCGTAATTGTCCTCCTTCTCTCGCAAAACAGTTTATATTTAAGACTACCCTTCTGTAGGGTTTAAAAATAATGTCCAAAGTCCCAAAAATGTCCAAAAAGTCCAAAAATAAAAAGAAAAATTACAAAAATAATTATAAACCCTAATACAGTTTTCGAAAAAAAAAACAAACTAAAAACTAAAAAATAAATAAAAATAAAAATAAAATTCTTTGTCTCTTCCTCGTTTCTTTTCGCTTTGTTTTTGACTCCAAGTCTTTAGTTAATCACCAATATCTTTGGCTCACTTTTCTTTTTGATCCAATATCCAAACCTGTAACCAAAACACAAATACCCAAGAAAACGTAAAATAGAACAAAAGAATAAAAATCACTAAAAACCTAAAAACAAATCTAAAAACAAGTCCGCGTCGGCGGCGCCAAAAATTGATGTTATTTTATGTTGTTGTAGAAAAGTGGTAAGAAAGATGTCGTTCACTTAGACTTGTGAAGATTTGTTTTAGACTCAAAGTAAAATAGAAAACTCAATCGAAGTTGTTATCAAGATTATAAAAAGCACCGAGACTCAGGATTCCACAATTGACCAATTAAGTGATTCAATCTAATCAATATTCATGCAATTCTTTGCGTTTGAAGTGATTCTAATTTATTGCCTCAAGTAGATTTTCGAAGTAACAATTGTAAACACTAAGCATGAAACATCAAAAGTCTTAAACTAAGCATGCTCCATCAAAACGAATTACAATCATTCAATAAAAATCCGTTTCCAATATTAGTTCCATGCAAATAATCATAAAAGAAATTGCAAAAATTAATTAAAATAGAAATATACCACTTTTCATGGAACAATGGCTTCCTCCGTCGCCTCGGCTAAAGGGTTTAGCTCCTCATATTAATCACTTGCTCAAAATACATGTTTATAGCCCAAAAGTTGATTAAAAGGATGAAAAATAATAACACATACGGTTTGCAACGATGAATCGGCGTTACAAAGCAGCTGTTACAGAAACTGTTGTAAGCACTGTTGATTTGTCGTTGAATTTAAGACCCCTAAAATGACTGTCCTCGATGGCCCTTTGTTCTTCGTTTTCTGGAGCTACACCAGCAGAAGACAATTTCTGCAACTCCTCCTGTTGATCTCTCGTGGTGTTCTAAACTTCCCTAACTTCTTCTAAACTTCAATACCCTTCTCTGGGACTCGAGCACACCTTTTATAGACCTCCAAACCCTTCAAAACCCGATTAAATTTCTTCTCTTCCTTTCCGTGCAAGTCACGGCAATAATATCTTTGCCGACTTACTTACGCAATTCTAACCTGTCCAAACCATCCCAAACTCTCTATTAGGTAAGTACGTATCTTAGGAAGGATTTTATGCGATTTAGTCTCCCTGAATCTTCCAAAATCAGGCCAACAGAGACCCGTAACTTCTTTCACCTCTGTTTCCTTTTTCCGGCTTATCCAGCCCAATTTGATCGATTGTAACACTTGTACCAGGCTCGTTAGGCTCTAACAGGTCCATCCCATTAAAATCTGGTGATTGAATCTCGTTAATACCCATTCAAAAATCCAACCCTAATCTGCAACTAGTTTTCCCGCCAAAACTCGTTTTTGAATTGTTGAAGAAGACCTCCCCCTATCCAGAGTGGGGGTGAGAATAGCAGCTGCCTTGGGGTGTCCTGAGGGTGCCCCTTAGTAATTTGGGTACCCCTTATCCGTAGTGAGGGTCCGAATAGTAGGTGTCCTCCGGGCGCAACTTTTCGAGCCGATTTTTCCAAAAATGTTTATTGGCCAAAAATACCTACACACGCATAAAACACCATAATAAGTACAAAAATGAGCTCTATCAATATAAAGAATTGAGACAAATTAGACACAAAAATGTGTCTATCACTCCACTTCCTCCACTTCCCACGAGAGACGTGAATAAGGCTCAAATGACTTGTATAAATAGGTTCTCCTCCCTATTTCCAACAACGGTTCAAGTCAAGACAAGACAAAACCAAGTGTTAATACAAAAACGTATTCAAACACTCAAAGCCTCGCTTGCATCAATCGTAAGCCTGCTCACCTCAATCGTAAGCCTACTTTTCATTTACAAGTCATAAACAAGCCTACACCTTCTTCGCTTCCCTCCCTAAGATCAACCCCATCTCCTTCATTTTGTGACCGAAGCAAGTATGGAACGGCCATTTCTTGGTTTAGGCCATAGTTGTACAGATTGATTTCTCGAATCACAAGAACTCACCGCGCAGTGCATTCGTTTAGTGTTTAGATTCATTCCTCATCCACACACCCCAAATTACCAAATCCGGCAGGAATAGTTTTCACCCATAAACAATTGGCGACCACAACGGGAGGTTAATCTCTCGGTTGTAAAGTCAATTTCTTCGAAATCCGATTCAATTTCATCAATTTCAAAAAAGGATAGATCTTAGAATCAATTCAATCAGCATTTCATTTCGAGATGGTAGAACTCAGGTCTGGATCAGCAATCAATCCTGATGGAGCTAGTACGGATAACACTCCCGGTGTCGATGTACCCGTCAGTGGAGCTACAGTGGTCAATACATCTCGTGGAATCGTTACTCCTATCACCAACGCTAGCGGAGCAGGAGACATTCCAATGGGTGTAACGCCCCCCATCACTAGAGCCAGAGCAGCCGCAAATCCCGGCATATCCTCAAGTGTAACGCCTCCAGTGGTCGCCAGAACAACAACTTTCACTCCTTCATCAGGACGAGGAGCCGAAGGCACAAGAGGAGGACCACCGTCTATTACCATTGCAGACTTGATGGAGAAGCATGAAATTCTTGCTAAGACTCAAACGGATATGGCCGCAACTCAGAAAGAGGTACTCACTTTCCTTAAAACTTTAACTGAACGATTGCCACAAGATTCACGGCAACCCTTAGAGCCAGCAAGAGATGCCTTCAATACACCCGGAGCAAGCATTTCCACTCGGATCCACATGAGTGAAGAAGCTCGTGTTGCTCCTGAACGCCCAAGAGAGAGGGACCATCCATCCAACTTCATCACATGTGAGGACCTGGAACGACATCTCCAAAACCGAGGCAAAAGAAATCTGATGGACGCACACCAACATCAACTGACGTACCCTCAAGATATGCAACGAATCCCTCTTCCAAGAGGATACACCTCTCCTCAAATATCCCTCTATGATGGTACTGGTAACGCTCGTGAGCACGTTTCTCGATTTTTGGAATCCCTGGGAGAGCATGAGTACAATCATGTTCTCCGCCTGAAAGAGTTCTCGAAATCACTTACGGGAAGGGCGTACACTGTACAACAACATCACACCCGACAAGATATCCAATTGGGGGAGATGGTCGGTGCTTTCTACAGAAATATTTCTTCGTGTCCGAAGCAGATCACCTTTTCATATCTAGGGAGAGTCTCTCAGCGGAACAACGAGCATCCGAACGACTTCGTTAAGAGGTTCAGAACTCAAGCACTAGATTGTCATGATCCGAACATCACTGAATGTCAGTTGGTGGAGCTATGCATCAACAGGATGATACCCATATACCGTGCTTTACTAGAGAATCTGGGCTTTCAGACATTCTCCGAACTCCATGAAGCTGCCAAACGTTCAGCCACAACCGCCCCAGCGTTGCTAGAGAGGACCAGGGTTGTTCGAAACAAAAATCCACGTGAGAGTCGAGGAAGCAGGCGCCTCACAAACAAACAATACAACAGTGTTCCTTCTGTGAGCGTGGTAGGCGAAGGAGGAAAAAAGAAAGCTTCAGCAACAGAACAACAACCCAAGCGTGCGGCTCCAGCGCACATGACTTCTTCTCAAAAGGGAGTGGGCAAGACTCCTGCACAAGACACCGAAGATACAAGTTTCCCGCTCCCCATGAATGAAATAGTGGAATTCTTGGAGGCGTGGATTCAAGACGACGCCATCAAGCTGCCACCTATCAGACGTCCGCCAACTGAGAAAGATATGGCGGATCCTAAGTACTGTCGCTACCATGGGTTCGTTCACCATCCAACCAAAGACTGTGACAGGCTGAAACAAATCTTCAGAGAAAAGATAGAGACAGGAGAACTCCAGCTTGGAAACGAAGGTGTTCGTAGAGACCCTCTTCTTGTCAGGAACTGCATGATTTCTGGGGATTCCGTTCGCAAGACTGTACAATCTATGATGGAACATTTATGCGAGATCTTTTACTTCTCCTAAGCACAGCGCCAGGACATATTTGCAGCCCTCAACCGTATTGTCTCAGGCAAACGCTTGTATCTGGAAGAGGAAGTGGTCTCGAAACCTCAGTCCTTGCTGGAAGATGCAAGCAAGGGAAATTGGGGACTCTTAACCGTTGCCCGTTTGAAGGACATCGATTTCGATAACACATTGATCTATACGGCCTCTGAATTCAACATCATCACTCTCCAGACCTTAAAAGCAGCAAATTTTTCAAAACATGAGGCCACTCGCAACCCAGTCGTGATTAAGACTCCAGAAGGAGAACTCAGAGATGCATATGGATACATCGATCTTGAAGTAAAATTGGGCGATGCCTCGACACAAGCAAAGTTCTACATAGTCAGAGAGCATCCGAATTACGACATGATCCTAGGACGTTCTTGGGTACACGACAATAAGACAACACAGGGAATTTGCCCTCTACCGGTTACGACACCTGAAAGGATCTCTAACAAGCCGTCTGGACTGAAGGCTGTCCGTTGCTGCCGCACCCGCAGACTTGCCAATGCGACACAATTTCCTGGAAAGAGCCCATCAGCATACATTAAGAGGTTCCGAGCTCAAGTAAGTCTCATCACGCAACCCTCCTTGAAACCAATCACTCCTCACTAACAAGTCCTGAGGACTGGCTCCAACCAACAAACCAACCCCGGCTAAGAGATGTGAATGGGAAGCCGTCCCCTTCAATCATTTTATCAAGAGCGTAGAGGGTGTCTTGGTCAAAGACGATAAGGCCAAGGTCCGGATATCTGCACGCCCAAACCCATTTGGAATTGGAGATCTGGTGACGAAGATGACATGCATTCAAGGTTGGGAACATGACGGTGAAAATGACCACTCCACCTGACTCACCCACCGAAAGATAGGATGAACCATACACAGTAGCGAGATGTTATCCTAGGCGGCTACTGCAAGCTCATCAACGCTGATAAACTAGAAGGCATAACAATTCACTCACAATGGATCAAACCCTACCAAACTTAAGATGATGTGCTACCACTTTCCAGCGTCCTCCACACTTTAAACGCTGTGCTATTTCCTCCGGCGTGTTTTCTTTTACAATTTCATGTCATATTTGTAATTCCTCCAGAAAATGACTGCAATACTTGCATTCATAGCTAGGGTTTCAATTTTCAATTTTCAATTTAATTGAAGCATTATTTCCATCTGAGAACCTCTCTACCCCTAAAAACACAAAGTCCCGAGTCAACCTAAATCAACCCACTAGAGCAAGGAAGAAAACCCTAAGCAAACATCTCATGTGAAGAAGGAAATAAAATGTGTGCACAAAAGGAAAATGATTTGAGCCATCTGCCCCAACAAGACCAAGGAAGATCTCACGTCAGGAGCACACACAGATGCAATCTTAAAAAGAGGTCATGACATAAACCTTTATTCAAGATAAGCAAACAGAAGAAAAGATCTTGAACTCAGCCACCACTGAGTACAAGAAAGAGGTTCAAAAAATTATGGGAATACACTTGAAAAAGAGAAAAAGAAGCAAAGAGGTTTAGCCGTCAAGAAGAATAACCGCGCCTGCACCACTGCTGGGTCCTGCTTCGACGCCATCACCTGCTACCGCCTCTCCCTTCGAGCCTCAGCTTTCGATTTCGGGATGTTTCCGCAGCAACGTTCTCCGTCCTAACATCATCGGCGAGAACAGCTTCCAAGTCTTCCCCAAAGCCCACAACAACATTAGGGTTTTGCGCGATTGCCTTCGAACACTCTGGTCTGTCTGTGTCAGAATCAAGGATTATCACACCGTCCTGGATTGGATAATCACGCCTATCTTCATCCGGAGGCCGTTTATGCTCCACTCTCTGCCTCTTTAACCGCGCTGCAAAACTTTCTGCCCTTGCGGTTACTGGTGCTCGCAACGCTTCCTCATGCCTCCACCGTTCTTCCATGTCGATCGCAGCTGAAAGGGCACATATGCGTCCCCTGGTGATACGCAGTGCGAAAAAGACATCCTGTATAAGCACGACCAACTTCACAAAGTGGGAGATCAATTTTAGCCATTACCTCCTCGTGCGCATTAGTCTCGGGTTTGTCAACTTCAAACTCTCTTACGGAGAAGTTACTGGAATGATCATCGCCATTGCTTCCATAATAGAATGCAAAGAAAAAAGAAGTTATGGGTACACAAAAATATGTGTATCATCATCAGTCAATCAGAAAATCAGATGAGTACGGAGCAATACCTAAGATACAAAAGAAACGACGATGTGATGAGAAGAATCCTTAGAATTTTTCTTTATAATCTAGCAAGTCAACGGAATCCCACGAGAAAGGGAGTCTCTACTTGCCACCTATAAAGGCTACCGATTCAAGATAGCGATCAATGATGCTTATCGGATATATCTGAGGAAAACTGTCGTGTAACAAAGGGGAATATACCTAGTCCAAGGGATAGGCCAAGCTCTGTCTAGATAGTACGGAGGAAACCAAGGCGACTCGCCAGATCAAGTCCTGCTCCCTCCACCGCACCGACCGGTTTGGGACAACACCGATGATGTCACCTTATGCGGTAAATGTATATTCACCTTAGCTTGGTCATTTCTCGTATACAAACTTGTCACCATCTTATGCCTACCCACAATAGCGTAACCATTGTGCGCTAGGCATGGGACTTAATGTTGATGGTGGATTTTCATTTAAGGGCTGAAATTGTAAAAGCCAAAATTATGCGCTAACATCTTGGAAAAGATAAAGCCATTAATAAGTGATGAATATTTCTTCACCTTACTAATTCACCTAGAATAGAGCATGTGGCAACAATCCCAAAAGATTTTGTGAATTAAATACACAAAATTCATCCAGGTTGGAGCATGTAGCAACAATCCCATATACCACGAGAATTTACAACATTATTAATTAATGCATGACCAGCCTTTGTATTTCCTGTACTCATTACCGGTGCGGCATGACGACTGAATGTTGTTCTCAGCAGAGCAACATGAATCTCCAAGCATTAATAATAAAACATGTACGAAATACCCATGCAAAGCTCAACTCTCGGTGTGTTATACTAGCCCGATTGAGCATGTTTGAACCTGAATCGACCATATCGGTCTCAGAAACGATCATGACCATCCAACTTCACTAGCATGATTGGATGGCCCAGATCGAATCCATAACCCTTAAGCAGGTATTGGAGTATTCACCACCGACTCAATGCGGGCCCCGCATGGTCGACCTCCCAAGAGGAAGCAACGCTTACCAGTTCGTCCCACCAAAACAACATGGACGTGAAACCCTAAACTAGGGTTACGGCACATTACATGTGTCGCAAATCAGTCTCAACCATCCATCTTCACAGGCATAGATGGAGGGTGTAGATGTAGATTCAAAGGGCGCGGAACATGTTAACACAAACACCGTGGGCCCACCTACACACATGAACAATCGGTCAGGACCAACCATGTTTGGTTGTCCCAATACGTGTGTGCAAAACAATGCATGAATCACGGCCGGCCAAAACCCTAATTAGGGTTTGTATCGATCACGAGCGTCCGCTTTCTCCTGATCGAATGAGGGCTTAGAGACACTTGAGCGGGTCCAGTGAGCATCAGCATGATCACCGTGGAACTATCTATCTCCTCACCCGACCGACCAAGGCATACCATGCCTGGTTTCTCCAAAACGTACGCCCAAACTAGTGTGGTCGCGCTTCCCAAATCACAAACTGATCTCGACCACTCAACTTCTCCAGACAAATTGAGCGGCTTAGATCACGTTTCTATGAGGCAATGAAGTACAGGCGTGAACACCAGCCTACCACCCACACGCCGAATCAATCGGCCGGAACCGACCAGGCTTGGTCGTCTTGAAGCACGCGCCCGAAGTGGGCATGATGCGCGGCTTTTGCGGCATCAGATTTCTGTTGCAAATCGATCCCAACCGCTCCTCTTTGCCGGTCAAATTGAGTGGCCTAGATCGCACCTTCATGGGACAGTGAGGTATGGACGTGTACACCGGCATGCCGTCTACACGCATGCCCTAGTCGGTCCTTTCCAAAAATGAAGCTCCCATGCTTGGTTTCGACCAAGTCAAGAGTGATGCCTGCGCACCTCTTCAAAACCCTAAAACTTCATCAACGGTCGCAGATGAGTGTCACAGATCATCTCGTCCGTCCAACTCTACCAGCTTGGTCAAGCAACCCTGGTTAGGAATTAAGAGACCAACAAGGCATCATCACGATCACCGTCCACCACTCTTCCACATGAGGTGATCGGCCAAGTCAGGGCTTACCTGTATAGCCTCCAAACGATCACTCGAAGATGGCTGGACATGATGCTATTTTAAGACGCTTAAATTCGTGACTTACTCCTAAGCCTTAAAAACAACGATGCTTCTTACATGCCGAGTATACTCGATGCGACCAGATAGAATACACACGATACTTCACAAGTATCGACTTCCTAAATAATTTAGTTATTTAGTCTAGCATTACATGCTACTTTCCGTGGGTCCCACGATCCACACACTCGAGACATCAATCATGTCACAAACTGGGGGATACATACTGGGGCATTGGTCTGGCGTTTTACAGCGAGCAGCGTCCAATGCGCCATCACAAGAACGTGTCGGGAAGTCATGGACGGTTAGAGATGACAGGAGAAGTGGGCAAGACTGGTCGTGTAACACTAACACACAACTCCACTACTCCATCACTCCACTTCCTCCACTTCCCACGAGAGACGTGAATAAGGCTCAAATGACTTGTATAAATAGGTTCTCCTCCCTATTTCCAACAACAGTTCAAGTCAAGACAAGACAGAAACCAAGTGTTAATACAAAAACGTATTCAAACACTCAAAGCTCGCTTGCATCAATCGTAAGCCCGCTCACCTTTACGTTACAAGTCATAAACAAGCCTACACCTTCTTCGCTTCCCTCCCTAAGATCAACCCCATCTCCTTCACTTTGTGACCGGAAGCAAGTCTGGAACGGCCATTTCTTGGTTTAGGCCAGAGTTGTGCAGTTGATTTCTCGAATCACAAGCACTCACCGCTCGGTGCATTTGTTTAGGGTTTAGATTCATTCCTCATCCACACACCCCAAATTACCAAATCCAAGTAGAATAGTTTTCACCCATAAACAAATAGGTCTTACCTATTTCCACAGAACAACAAGTTCATTCGGGGAATACACAACACTCAGAAAATATTTGCTAGCTTACCATTTGTTAGCCTTCCCACTTTTCTGATACAAGTCGTAGTAACACAACTACTCTTCCAGAATCAACTATTCGGTCTCATCGCTTTCCTTGCTTCCCTCCCCAAAACCAACCCATTCTCCTTCACTTTGTGACCGAAGCAAGTCAGGAACGGCCATTTCTTGGTTTAGGCCGGACTTGTACAGGTTGATCTCTCGAATCTAAAGTTCTCCCTTGAAATACATTGTTTAGGGTTTAAATTGTTTCTCACCCGTACACCCAAAATTACTGAATTCAGCAGAAACCATTTTCACCTACAAACACACATATATCACTATAACAACATGCTGGTGTACAAACATGTACACTCCTACAGAAATATAACAAAAAAAACTTTAAAACACACACAACATGCCATAAATTACTGTAACAACATGCTGGTGTATAAATCTGCACACTCATACAAAAATCTAACAAAACAGCTTTAAAACACACACAACATGCCATAAATTACTGTAACAACATGCTGGTGTACAAATTTGTACACAACCACAAAAAAATATGGGAAAGAAAGCTTTATACACACATAACATGCCATATTTTACTGAAACAACATACTGTATACAAATCTGCACACTATCACAACAAATATGGGAAAGAAAGCTATCATAAACACATAATAGACCATATATCACTAAAACAACATGCCGGTGTACAATTTTATACACAACCACAACAAATCTAGGAAAGGAAGGTTTCATACACACATAACAAGCCATATGTCACTGAAACAACATGTTGGTGCACAGATCTGTACACTATCATAACAAATCTATGAAAGGAAGCTTTTATACACACACAACAGGCTATATGTCACTGAAACAACATGTTGATGTACAAATCTGTAAACTATCACAATAAATCTTGGAAATGAAGCTTCTATACACACATAACGAGTCATATGTTGCTGAAATAACATGCTGGTGTACAAATCCGCACACTAGTACAACAAATCTGGGAAAGAAAACTATCATACATACACAACAACCATAGTTATTGAAACAACATGTAAGAACCATAGTTATTGAAACAACATGTAAGAAGGAGACGATCTTACCTTTTCCTAATTGAGTTGCTTTTGATTTCTTTTTCCCCTTAACTGGTGATGTTTTTGGACTTTCTATTACTTGAATAGATGTTGAAGGTCTTGATTTCTTTTTCTTATGCTTAACTACTTGAATAAATGTTGATTTTTCGATCTGCTGTTCTTCAATTCTTTTTGATTTATAATTGTTGATGATTTTGGACTTTTTGTTGTTGTTGTTGTTTCTTCTTCACCATGATGTTTCTGCTACTGTAGTGTTCATCAATGGCTTTTGATGATGAAGATTTCCTGATGAATTTGGTTTTCACTCGGTTACGGTTAGGGTTTTTGATTTTTTTCTCTGATGTCTTTTTTCTCTGATTTTTTTCTCTCTCGATGATTAAAATGGTTTTTACTTTTATTTTTATTTTAGTTTTATTGAAATGGTAAACATGGCGCGACCACAATCAACACTTCAATTACTTTGCGGATTTAGTTTCTACACGTGTACAATATAAAAACCGTGCAAAGGAGAAAAATGTCTTTACATCTTTTTAAATAACTACTACTTATACCTGATTAACTCGGGACGGACGAAACCATATTCGTGGACTAAACCGTTTTTTTTCTCTTCTTAAAACGATATATCTGACTATGACCGAGAGAGACGGCGAGTCGGATTTGCTCACTCCACCCCACATTGTTTGCTCCTGAAATTACCCTTTTCTCTCCCCCACTAAACAAAGCCTTATTAAAGGTATAGGTCTACCTTTCTTTGCTTCTCTCCGGTTCAATAAAGAGAGAGTGTGGGAGATTGGATCCGAAATCCGCCGCTAAGTCAGCCGTCGTCAGATGTATGAACATCGGGCGTGAAGAAGATAGAGATGGGTATGAAAGGTAGGTTGAGCTCTCGTAAGCTTTCGGTATGAGAGTGTATTCGGAATGGAATGGAAAACAGACTTTGTTGATTGCTCCCTTTCCCAGACCTCCCATACCGAAGGTTTCCGATGGTTCCTTCCTTTCAGATTTCATCTCCTAACACAGCTAGTTCAGTGATTGATTTTTATTTTGGATATAGCAAGTTAGATCTGAATTAGTGGTCAGATTGAATCTTTTTTTTTTTTTGTATAAAATTGGGGTAATTGAGTAGTAGAGAGAGTGAGAGGAGGAGAAAATGGATCTGCCGTATTCAGGTAATTCTTCGTTTTCACTTCAGGATCATGATTTTTTTTTATTTTTTTATTTTTTTTGTGTATTTTTGCGTATTGCTAGGGATATTATGGTCTTAAAATGTGTATTGGATTTTAATCCAAGTCTTGTGTGGAAGCTGTATCGTGTTTGGATGAGTTCTTAGATTCAGCTGCTATATTGCTCGATGAGTATTTGAATGTGCTAGAGTGAACATTGTGTGTAGTTTAGACCCCAAAATATATTTCTATCAAAGAGATTACTGTTAATCTGCAGAGAAAATGCTGTTATTCTTTGTGAATGAAGGATGTCGTTTTTTTATACTTTTTTTTTTTGTAGGAAGCTACTGCATTACCAGATTACCTGATTATCACTTTCTAATCGTGATTGATATGGGTTGATACCAGCTCTACTAGGGGCTGATATCGATCCAGTGGTCAGGATCGTCTGGATTTTTTTGTCCTATATGGACTGGTATCAACCCCTAGTAGAGCTGGTATCAGCCCATATCAATCATGTTTCTAATCGCCTCGTTTTTCCTGCACGTATTTGAAAATTTGAAAAATATATTGGATTGATACCAGAGAAAATGTTGATAACCACATTCTAATTGCCTCGGTTTTTCTTACACATATTTCAAAGTTTGAAAAACATCTTGGATGGATACCAAAGAAAAAGCTGTTATTCATCATGAATGAAGGATGGAGGTTTTGAAACTTAATTGAAGGAAGCTACTGCACTACCTGATTCTAACTGCCCCATTTTTTTTTTTTTTTGTGCCTATCTGAAAATCATGATGGATGGGCACCTAAATATGATAAGAAGGATCTTGACTATATTCCATGCATTGTGTGGCCGTCTAGGCTCTGAAAAGGTGTGGCGATACAGCGTAGAGTACCTGTGGACCTGATTCTTGTGATATAACAGCTTGTTGAATACAACACCAAATGGTAATGTGGTTTCTACCGTTATTTGTTCCCCGAAACTTCTATACAACTGGTTGTTTATCACTGCTTTTTTCAGCTTACAGGGACTGATGCAGTTAAATGTTGTGTTGCATCATTCTGCAGGGACGAATTTTTTCTGGACATAAGTGTTTCAGATCCTGTATTGTAGGGAGTTGTTTGTTATCTTGGTTCGGTTTTCATGAAGGATAGAGCTTTGATATGTTGCTTTCCATACAGCCAATGGAAACTTACACTGACAATGAGTCCAGATGATCTTATATACGGTTTCCTGTGATATTTCCCTGCATTTGTTGCTGAGTATCATTTGGCATTTTTCTCATTTAGATTTCTGTTTTCAGCACTGTGAAATTGACTGAGCTGGAGAAAATGACACTGTGATAGACTTGTTTTTACCCGTGCATCTTTACAAATGTTGAAGTATCTGGCTTTGTAAAAATTTGATACACTTGCTATGTCCGTCTAATCCAATGCTCCCTACCTTTCTAATTCTATGGTTTCTTGCGAACCCCAGCACTAGATTAGATCTTTTTGTTCTATACCAAAGACACGACATTACTTCCCATCTTACCATGTTTGGCAAGTCCAGATGATCTATAATCGACAAATGTATTCCCAAGGCGGACAAGAATGTGGCCATATTGAATCATTGATTCGTCAAAGATGGTGCATGTCTTGACCAACATTGCGTCAGTGCCAGTTTTGCGTTTATTAAGATAGGAAAATGTAACCAAGCTGCACTATATAAATGGGCCTAGAAGTCTCTCTTCTCATCATAAGCTCCACAATCAGCAACTTGGTAGATATTCTTTTTTTCTTCCTTGTCTCCACTTTTCAATGTGGCGAGGTTCTCAGCTTGTCTGGTTTATGCTTTAGCCTTCCTTTTTGTAATCAATGCTGCACTAGCTGAGTACGAGTGTAAACATGAATACAAGCATGCTCCTCAAAAATACGACAATTACGTTCTTTCCAGTGTCCAATACTACAGCTGCAGGTATGAGATCCCAAATAACTTTTCCATGAGTGGATAGTTTAGGCTGATGCCACAGAGAGCTAACTCTAGCGTTGTCTGCGGAAAGACCCAAGCGCAATTTGTACAAGGAATTAACGCAAACCAGACTTTACAGGCAATCGCATTCTAACACGTCCAGAATCCCCAATGGTCCAGTGCCATTGTCGCCACCCTACAGCGTATCATTATAACCTAAAGTCGTATATATTTTCATGCTTTAGAATGATTTCTGCTTTAGACTTGAGCGAACTATGGGTTTTGTGAACAAAGCAGATGTGAAGACCCATAATTTTCAATTTTTTTGTATTGTATGATGAAGTTTAGATTTCAACAAACTAAAACAAGAAACAAAAGGAAACAAACTACAGACCAGAAAAATCTAACTGGAATCCTGAGGTCTCACAAAAACTAGAAAAGACGGAGTGAGGGATTTGGGGGAGAAGACTCCTTGGACATTTATGTTCCACAGCATAGGAGACGGGATTTGGGGATAGCGTACATGTTCAAATTCGAGAAGACCTATTCACGAATTTGAAACTGACTGCGTTGAAACAGCAAGAGACAATCTCTAAGAAATAAAATTATATATGAACATTGTATAATTACTAACACTATTTCAGAAGTTATATATTCAATTATGCGACAAATTTGTATTTACGATAATATCTAGACAACTTTGATCGTACCGTTTCACAACTTAAAATGCACTACAATAGTACTTGTAAACAAACAACTTACAACTTTAAGATTAGAGGTTCCTCACATATTCCCTTGCAACGTCTTGTCCCACCAATGGTTGCAGAATAGCAGACAAGCAATTGACGAAAAAGATCTTTGATGGTGTTTCATTTCAAGCATATATATCATTAATCTGGTGTTACTTATAGTACCAGAAAAGAGAGGTAACATGATTAATCCATCTAACAACAAAATCTTATGAAATCAGTGATTTTGGTAAAACAAAGACATTTTGCAACTTGCTAACCTGAGAAGATGAGTTTGAACCACTGTTTGACGAAATTTCATCCAGAATCTGTATTGAAACGGTTTGAACCTAAGCTTGTTCTATTTATCATAAATGTTACTCTTCTGGATTTATGTGCCTCTGCTGCTTGCTCACACATCTGTTACAGATAAAACAATCAAACGTTCTAAGAAAATAAAACGGAAAACTATCCAAAGAATGGGGTAGAAATCCTAGAAATCCTAAATTTAATACGTTCTTTCTATATCACAGATAGGTGAACCAACTCAAGGAGACCAAACATACCTGTGCTACTAGATCTATTAGAGCAGAGATAACTGGTTTGAAATTGGCCTTCTTTGCTGAAGCAGGAACCATCATGCTGTTGTAAGAGTCGATTATTTCTAGCAGGACAGACTCCTCCTTGCACTGAGTCTTCAAGATGTCAAAGAGGTCTGTTGTGTAGTATCTTTGAGTAGCCACGTTGTGTCACAAAGAGCTGTTTCTCGACCAAGCAATTCCGAAACCCCTGTAAAGTAAACCAATAGGATGACTAAGTAAGACATACGAGTACAGCATTAGGTTTAGTAACTCAGATTTGCAGTAGAACTCCAGTGTATTGATAGTTTGTCCGCAATTAGAAGACTAGGTTGAGAGTCTTGAGACTGCAAAAGTTGCTCAACTCTCACTTTAAACGGCCGCATACCCCCTCAAATTCTCTACTAATACAAATATTACAACAGATTCAGCCGAATTGGCATAAGCACTTTCTGCACTCTGTGAAAATCGCCGAGCAGCGGGCCCAGTATCTTCCATTGCATTTGAGTCCAGTAAAATGAATACAAGCTACCTTTCAGACGCTAAAGCCTACTTGGAGACCAAAAGAGAAAGAAATCCCACCAGTGGGCTATTACAAGACTCAGGTGGCATTTGATAAAATATTCAACTCAAGTGTTGCAAGAAAGAAAAAAAAACAAAAAAAAACATAGGCATCACATCAGGCGATCAGACGTTGAAGAAAACTAAGAAAGGACTGAATGAGAAGGTGAAACCAGAAAATATATGAATTTTTTAATTTTGGGCGGTTTTGACATAACAGTATTAATTGTTAAGCTATTACTGTAAGTATAAATAGTAGGTGGCAGTAAAGAAGGGAGGGAATAACCAGACCTGATGTTGTGATCTCAATGTATCACCAACATGAGCATGCACTTCGATTGGCCTTCGGAGACCAACAGGTCCTCAGCTTGGAAGAGCACTTATCTAACCAATGCATTATATGCCTCATTGGCTACCTAAATCATACCCAATTAATCATATCAGTAGACCTATTATTGAAGAAGAAAAATTAATTTGCTACAAAAGACCTCGTATATTAACTTTTTGAAAGCAATCCATGCCTAGTTTATGCCATCTTTTCTTCTACGATAGAGAATTCACAACTAATCCCTTTAAAAGGTAACTACATAGGAAAAGATACATTCTGAACATAATCACCTCTTCAGCACAATACCTAAAAAGAAAAGATCTTTCTCCCAGGCACCAGACAGCGGTCTTCAGAAGTTCACTAACTTCCGGATTATCACTGTCAACCAATCTTCTACGTTCAGCCTGAACCCACCTAGAACAAGAAGATAAACAGGTGGAAAACAAAAGAAAGGGGAGCATTAGAAAGAATGGTTTTCAAAAAAAAAAAAAAAAAAAAAAAGATGAGGTTATACACTTAGCCAATGTAACCAAATCCGGAAAAATTGGACAAGGTACCTAGTACTGGTCAGTCTACAAATCTACACAGAGTTGAATGCTTCTTACTGTTTCGGACCTCTAATGGATATATGCAACTTCATACACACACAATTAGAAAAATTAATCGGGGTGATAGTTTCAGTAGGAAAAGACAACACAGTTCCATGGATGAATAAATCTGACTTAGTTGAAGATTACGATAAGGACATCACACAAAAACACGAAAGGGCTTGAAAAGTTACACATGCGCTTGATAATGTTTGTCTAATGATTTATGAAATGTTAGGCTGCGCACTGGGAAAGGACTCACTGAACAAGTTAAATGTGAAGGTCAAGAGAGAGAGAGCACCTGGTGATGGGTCTGGAGTAGTATCTTGCAGTTAGGAACATGAAAAAGTGCCTTGAAGAACTGTTCATCGAGTTCTTCCCTTAGTGCGTTAATCTGCAAGATCAAACTGTCTTAATGGAATAAATGCAAAGGCGCAAATAATTGCAAAGAATTATGTTATCATACTTGAAATAACAACCCTGCTATTTGTACTGGACCCAGCCCAGTCTATTAACCAAGGTTCAGCAAATGAGACAAGGAGATAAATAAAAGGATGGGGCAGTAGCAGACAATGGGCCTTATGTGTTCAATCTCAGCCATTGTTTGGCTGATCCTGTTAGAAAGGCTGGGTAAAGAACTGTAGATGTAGTATTTTAGTTTGAAAGGTAAGTTATCAAAAAGGTTGATCATTCCATATTATTGGTATTAAAATAAATGATTAAATAGATACAATATACCCCATAATAATGATAACAGTTGTTGTTATGTACCTCTTTGTTAGACAGCTGATAATCTCAAAGAAAGCAATTGGCAATCTGTTGATGTTGTATAGTGATCTCAGGCTCTTGTTTCAGCCACTCAGTGGTACTGATGACATGCCCAGTACTTGCAGTACAACTGCTGAGTGCCTTGGCAATACTGGAGAAGAAGAAGTAATTGGCAAAACAAAGGTCAAGTTATATCAAATTTACTAGATATCTTCAATTATATTACTCACAATATTAGCATACAAATACAAGAAAAATTTAAAATTCGAATTATGAAATTTATGAAAAAGGATCATAGGTATATTTTGCTAACATATGCATATGTTGCATCCTTATCTGACTCAGGCAAGAGAAAAATCATCACTGAATCACAAACTCTGAGATACAAAAGTCAGTATGGGTGCCGAGTGGGCAAAATTCAAATCCTGCTGCTTCTGAATGAATGGTATAGTAGCGAATACTGTCTATGCATCAGAGCTGATTGTATAAGACTGCCTATTGACCTCAAATTTCATAAGGTTTTAGTTTTCATTTTTCAGAGTAGAAAGAGTCATATAATGGATAACTAAATAAATGGCGAATTTTGAGAACTGAGAAACTGCTTAACAGATGAAAGAGAAAGGTATTTTGGATTCAATTATGAGAAGGAAATGAGAGTATATCAGAATTTTTCGTGAGTTCTGACATGACATGGATGAGAAAAAGATAGAATCCAGGTTAGTATAATATGTCCCTGAAAGAGATCAACTTTAAAGACAACCTTTGTACTAGACACATTACTGAACCTTCATAGACAAGGAAAGGAATAACACTTTCCAAAACAAAACAAAAAAAAACATATGAGAGCGCAATCACTAGTTTTTGAAGTGCCATTGATTAACTAGTTAGTGCATAAGCGGATTTTTATTACTGTGAGTTTCTCTAGTAAGCCTGACGTAGTAATTTGAAGGGGAAAAAAAGAAAGAAAGAATGAACTATGTATTGATAAACTGAATCAACTGCTTGTTATTCGGGTTCATTAGAAGGCACAGTGAACATATCTCAGTATTGTGAAGAAAAGCCCCCTTTCTGGAACGGGTGGGTTGAAATTATGAAATCACCACCGATTAAAAGCAGCTCTTAAATGTTCATGAGGCGAGTATTTAAATACGGGGTAGCCAGTGTAGATATAGAATTGCAGGGATTTAAGTGCAAATTATTATAAAAAAAATGCATTTATATTTATATTTATGAAAGCTATTTATATTATCTTCGGATACCGAATTCGTATCATTAAGCAAAACAATTCTGAAATTAATCAAAAATACATGAAAAATGACCATTAACATGTGTATAGCTAGTGAAAGAAAATGAAATGCCGAGATTGGATTTCTTGAACCACAGATAGTATCGACTTGGAAATATCCAGAACAAAGTTTGTCTTGATATAGAAATGTTAATACCAAAGAGAAAAAGTATGACAAGTTTTGGACATGCTGATATAATTTTTAGATTTGTCTGCTGTTACTGGAACTATCGTTTCCACAAATTCTGGGTGTGAACATTTGGCTAACCAAACTTCAACGTGAGCAGAAACAGGGGACCAAAGCCAAAATAAAGGAAACCAGAAATAGATAGTTTTCAAGTAGAACAGCTTACCTGAGAACCATGAATTTGATAATTCATTTGTGGGAAACAAGGGATTTCCAACGAATGTGATCAGCAACATCTGTTATATGTAACGATAAGTATAACATGAGATAACGAGATGGAGCGCACAATCAGTAAGTGAATCAACCAAAAGAGAAAAAAAAACATTTAAATACCAAGACTTACCAAGAAGTAAACCTTCTACAGCAATTCCACAGTCAAGCTCTTCGAAAACCTTTCCATGTCTGGAATTTTGTTCCTCGAAATCTTTGCAGAAGTTTGTTAAGAGCAGGGTCCCCAGTCATTCTCCTAACCTGCTGGGGCTGCTTGCAAAGTACTGTAACATCTTTAGATTTTGCTTATCATGAATTCAGATCAAATCTTCTACCACCTTTCAACAGTATCGAGAGCACAATATATTGCAAAGTGTAATGGTTAGGCAGATTAAACTTGAGATTATTAACCCATTTAGCTCCCAGCTCCGTCAAGGATGACTCGACAATTGAAAAAGAAAACTGAATATGGTAATTGTATACATGATAAAGTCACTCATACTTAATCTATCTGTACAGAGAAATCAGGATTTAGAGTTCAGACATTTAGAAAACCGATACTTTATTTGAAAATGACACAAAATTGTAGAACTAGATGAGATAGTACAAATACGTTTACAAATATGGCTTAATATTGCTAGAGAACTTCAAAAGAAACCAAGTAAAAAATCATTGACAAATTCGTTAACTGCAAATCAATGTAGGACGACATATTGCTCTAAACACTATTTTCACTCCCATTACATGCTATATGCCCGAAAGGTGGAAGTGGAACAAATAGTGGAATCTCAACTAAACAATATGTGTTGTAACGACTACTAACACATTCTCATGGTTTTCTTTTTAAGCTTCATCTAGTTCATGTTTCAGTAGACTATTTTCCCGCATAAGTACCAGAGTTCAGCGAAACTAAGCTTTCAAAATAAATCTCTTCATAGCTAGAGTGTGTTAAACTTGGAACATTTGGTTCTCTAGTACTTCCATGCTTTGGGTCATATAAAACAAGCTTACCACCAAACTTGAATAGCATCCCACCATTCTTAAACGACCATATAAGCCTTGAACGATCAATACCCACAAATCTCATGATAAAGTTGGCATAGCCATGAGTAATGATATAACGCTTAGTCCAAGATTCTCTAACTCCATAATCTTGCATTACCCATACTTCGTCACCACTGAAACTAACACCATTAACAAGTGCACAAAGGTACGCTTCCAACACTCCACACTCATAATCAATTGGTTATTCTCCAAAGGTTCCATTGGTAGTTGCAATTTTTCGAACTTCTCACTACTGATATCAAACGAGATTATAATCATCTTTGAGGAGTTTCCTTCACATGTTTTTCCTAACCAATGAAAAGTTTCACCAACAAGCGCACCAGTGCCTCGCGTACCATGGAACACATAAGGAATAAACTGAATGCTTTTCCATTAATCTGTTCCTAAAGTATAGACTTCCACATAACTACCCAAGTCTACTTCAGATTCTACAGTGACCAACTTGTAATCATCACAGTAAGAGTCATAACCAAAAGCAAAAACGCTAATATCACTATGTTTCACATTTCTGTACGGAGATTCGGGTACATTCTTGTATTCTCTTGTGGTTGGGTTCCAAATATAGATGCAATCCTTGAAATCATTCCAAATGCAAACCAAACCATTACAAGAACCCAACAATTCAATATCATGATGATAAGATTGGTCTGGGTAATAGATTTCATGTTGAACAGTAATATCAGCACCACATTCATTAGTTAGCTTTTCTACTGAATAACCTGAAGAGTTATCAAATTCGACAAAATCATCATTGGCCGTCGATGACGATACTGGAGATGATAACAAATCATAACTTAAAGAGAAAATCATGCTACGACTCTTACCATTGTCATCAAATCTACCCATGAGATTAGGGTTCTCATTCTGGATAGAAAGATCAGGGTGGATTTTAACAAAATCTGAGTTGGATATTAGGGCAAACCAAGATTTACATACACATTTACACACTAATAATGATTTCACTGGTACCTTAAGAAGGATTTATCGGTAGATCTCTTCTGGAATGCTTGACATTGCTTCTCCTTCTTCTCGTTCGGTTTCTAATTTCTGTAGTGCAAAAAGAGTCTGAGAGAACAAAAATTGGGGTTACACTGAGAGAATTCCTCTTTTAGGGAGTGCTTGGGAGTTGGGAATAAGGAGTGGCTAGTAGTTACGGCAATTCATGTGGTGTTTGGCAAACCATGAAATTTTTGGTCAGCCATGTGGATGGGCTAAATATGGTAATATATGACTGGCGGCAATACAAGAAGGCGCTAACACGACGCTAGCGGCTTATGTCCTGCCGGCAATGGCTAGTTTTAAAACAGTCTTTAATGGTTACTTTTTTATCTCTATAAAAATAAAAATATAAATCAGAACATTATGTTACATATGTCAGTTTTCTCTCAATTTCTATCGATTTAATTTTCAACCATGAATTCTGATTTTGATTCTTTTGACGAAGATACGGAAATTGATGAAACTTTGAACGAAGAAGAGCAAGAAATGTAAAGATTTTGAGTCAATTGGATGAAGAGTCAAATGAGGCTAGAAGGCGAAGAAAATATATGTTGTAATTACATTTAAGGATGATACCTAAGCCTTTAGAGCTAAAAGAAGTTTTTACTAGAGGATGAACATGGCGAGATCGATATTTTTTTACTACGATAAGATGATATCATGCATGATTGTTTTAATCATGTATGTGTGTATCCCGATGTAGATTTTCAGCGTCGATTCCGCATGAGCCCCAACTTGACTCAAAGGATTGTTGTTGAGCTTTGTCATGTACCACTTTTATTTAGTTATTAGTATGATGCACTGAAATGAACAAGGCTTTAGTCCCGGAAAAAAAGATAATTTGCAGCCCTCTGGATATTATGTTACGGGATACTAGTGGATTCCACATATGAGTACATATGCATGGGCAAAACAACTGCATTTAGGTATCTCAAAATGTTTTGCAAAACAGTAATCAACTTTCCTACGAAAACCTACTCAGATAGATGTGGATAGAATTGTTGCCCGAAACACAACTACACGTTTTCCATGAATATTATGTAGTCTTCGTTGCATGGGTTGGGAATCACATGCATTTCTAGTTAAATGGGAAGGTCAATATAACGATTACTACCCAAACATCAAGTTTCGGCTGCTTATGATTGCTGGATTTGGCATGCTTTTTTTAGACTTCCGGGTTCACAAAATGACATCAATGTCTTTCATAAATCATCATTGTTTGAAGATCGTAAGTATGGGCTCGCGTCATCTTCAGAATTTCACTATCATTGGTCATAAGACTCATAACCACACTCAAGGGAATTATCTGGCAGGCGATATTTATTGACAATGGTCAACTTTAGTTCAAGTCTATAGACAAACCGGGTTGGAACCGACTTCGAAGGATAAACAATATTTTAACTCGCAACAGATGGGTCTCGCAAAGGATGTTGGACGCGTTTGGAATTTTGAAAAGGAAATTTGTTGTCGTTTGTAGGGTGTGTTGTTTTTTCAATCTCCAAGAAATTACCAAATCATGCTAACTTGCATGATTCTCCGTAACATTATCATTGAGAAAACTCCTACCTGGACTAGTTATGAAGAAGAAGATTTGACGCCTCATCTTAGAGCGTTCCATGGTCGTCCCGAAAGAGAATATAAACTTATCACTTGTAGTTGCAGGAAATCCCACAATACACCCCTCACTATATTTTGTTAAACTAATCCATTCAAAAGATAATAGATGAACAATTATGAATGTTTATTAATCACTTTCTTGAATCTTTCCACAGGAAAATAGAATTACACTTAAGAACTTACAAAATTCTCTCTCTTTCTCTCTCCTAATGACTTGTTCTCCCATCCAAAAAGAACCCTCCTCACAATAGATTCACTCATCCCTTTATATAGGGTAATACATAGTGAATGACAGCTAAGCTGTCCCCTATTTTCGGAAGTGCCTTGCGAAGTGTCGCGGTATACGAATATTCATACTCGCGACACTTCTTAACTTTCGCTGATTTCATATCTTCCTATCGTCATCCAAAGTCGTCATTTACATTTAATCCTCTGCGGTACTCATGACGTTGTTATTTGTTATCTTCGCGAATTGTTGTTGTGGCGATATTATGATCCTACATCTTGCCTCTTTTTTCTTGAACATTGCTTGGAGAGCGATTTTTAAGAAAAAATTCGTTGTTGTTGTAGTCTCTGATTTTTATTGATGAAGGAACAAGCGAAAGAATACTGGACTTGAAAAGTACGTACTTGCCTCTATTCTTTGGCGAAGTTCCGAAATTTTTAGAAGTATGTATGAAATATCATTCCTTGCCTCATGGGTTATGGAGAATAATGGATTTTGCAATCTCTTCTCACGAGTTAGGAAAATAATTGAGTCTCATATGATAAGGAAATATGCTGTGCAATACCCGAATATTACATCTTCTCACCTCTCTTTATGTTTCCTTATGTTGTGCGATATCCGAATTCTTTGTCGCGACCGTTCATTTTCCATTAATAATCTTCTTCAGTATGATTCCCTGAATTTAGGAATGACCGTTTACACGTGTTTAAAACCATTCTTTTTACCGGTATATTTAATGTTATCCGGTCATAACGCTTTCTTGCCTATTTATAGGAGAGTCTTTTGTGAAGAACATTTCTTTCCCTCTATTTCATCTTCTTTATCGTCTGCAACTGTTCTTCTGTTATTCTTCTTCACCATCGTCTTCATTACCCTTCCTCGCTATTTCTTATTTGCTATCACTTCCATGGCATCCAGGTTTGTTAATCCTGCTAGATTCGATTGATTCTATGATTGATTAATTTTGTCATTAACTTCCCTTTTTGAGATTATCCTATTCCTTTTAATCTTTTTCTGCCATTTTTGTTTCAGCAAGAACAAACCCACCACCAAGTTCACCGTGAAGAATCCCCTTCTTTCTTTGGATTCACAGTCGAAACCAACTTCTCAACAAGAATCCGCCTTGCCACCAAAGTCCTTTTCGCAAGCTAAACATACTGTTTCCAAAAGAAAGCTGCGAGCGATAAGGTATTTTAAAGAAGTATTTGCTTTTTAAGAGCAATATCGTTGCCTCTGTTTCTTACTTAATTTGTCATTCGCGGGTGACAATACTATTGACAAGACTCCCAAAAGATCTCGCCACCCTAAACTGTTACTCCCGATGTTCCTTTTCCCTCATTTTCACCTTCTTCTCCTTGCGAAATCATCGCAAGACAATCTTGTCACAAATGACAATATTCTTATGCCTCAACTCCTTATAGATCGGGTTCCTCATAATAATCCCACTACAAATGAACTTATCCCTTCTCATATCATCAATGTCCCGATCGTTCCTCCAACCACTACCTTTCCCGAAATCCCCCTTCTCATGATGTTCCTTTGGCGAAGAATGATTAAATGCTGTTCCTTCTTTCCCGAGAGCAAATCCCTCTTCTTTGCGAAAATTTGGAAGGAATAGACGTGGCTTTCAAAGTTCTCTCGGACCTTGTGAATGATGCCAAGAAGACTTCCGTTGATCCCGTCAAATCGATGTCTGCGAGATTCTAAGTAAACATATTGGTCCCGATAGGATCTCGCAAGCATCCTTGGTTCAAGAAATTAATGTCTTTGAAAAACGATCTTCAAGCTATGACTGCTAAATGCAATAATATCCATCTTTAAAATCAAAAATTTCACAACCTCTCACTAGATCGTGATAATCTTCGCAAGAAGAATTAAGAGTTAAAAGGTATACTTCTTCCTCACCCCCCCCCCCCCCCCCCCCCCTTTTTTTTTTTTTTTTTTTACAACTTAAACTTTTGTTCGCCTTTAAGCTCTAAAACGAAACGAATAATGGAGATATATCGATTGGAATCAACTGTTGAAGAGGTTCGAGTTGAAAGAGATGCTTGGATGGAGCAATATAACATCTTAAATAATCTTCATACATATCTTGTTGATCAAATAGATAATCTGTCTAAAGAAAACTTTGATTTAATTCAACGAAAGACTCATTAAGTAAAGACTTATCTCGCCTTTCTTACTCTTTGACTAAGGCTAATTTGGAGTTGGGAACTTTATCGGATGAGAATGGGACCCTTTCTCGGAAAAAGCGATCTGCTAAACAAGGTCGCGACCTATTCGCAAGAATATGATGCTTGTCGAAAATTACGTGAAGAACAAGAACAAACTATTCATTCCTTGAAAAAGCAACTTGGAGAAATTCTTTGCCGAAAGAGATAAACTTATTCGGGGTAGAATAACCTTGAGTCTAAAAGCAAACCAATTCAAGGATCAATGTTCCAAATTAGAAAAATCCAATTTGTACTCTTATGACCGAGAATTCTATACTTGTTTCGAATGAAAAAAGCTTGCGAGCTCGATTGAAAGGCCTAGTTGGAGATACATTTGATGATGCCATGGACTTGTTTGGGGAATAATTTTGCGGCTTTAATTCAAGATCTTACTTCTCGAAAGGAAGTTAGTCATATTATTTGACTATCTTAATCCATTAATTATTCTAGAAATCTTTAATTATCTTTAATCTTGTGCACTTGTTATGCGAGACTCGAGAAGAAACTTCGCTCTACTATCTCCACTCTCGGATCAGTTATTCTAGGATTCGCAAAGAAAATGGGTTACTCGCCGCCTCTCTTGCACGCTCTCGCGACCGTGCAGAACGAAGATTTGATTATATGTCTTACTGTAAAGACATAGATAGTAAGAATCGTCAAAAGGCGTTGCTTCGTCAATTTCCCCTCAAAGCTGAAGTTCTTGTGAATGAGATTTTATTGTCTAAGTCCCTTGAACCTATTCATGTTGATCCTTTGGAAATAAGTGATGATGAAGTCCCTGATTCTCCTGACAGTGATTATGACTATGAAAGCGGCGAAGATATCGCTAATATTGAAGTTATCAACAAAGATCCAAGTGAAAAATTTTTTGATGAAAATCCATCTCACTGGCGAAAATGAAGGTCTTGAAAACATTTACGGTGAAAATCCACCAATCAGGTGAAGGTGAGGTGAAGGCGATAAAGGCAGTGAAAGATCTCAACCATCCTCTGTAGTTGATAATATTGATGTAGAGAATTAAACTTTCTTTGTACTTTGTTAAAACTTCTTTTTGTTTGTAAGGATTAAGTCGTTGATCGAGTAACCCCCTTATTTTCTCCTTTTTCTCTTATTTAAGATGTTTGAACATATCCTCGCGAGCATGTTCGCTTATTGATTCCTTTGTTAAGTAAAATCATCCCAATTAGGAATTTCACTTTATTTCTTCTCATTGCGACAAGATCGCAGGCCGTCATTACATTTTCATGTACTGACCCATTGACCTTGCCTTATCATTTTTGATGGTCTTCTAAGTTTGACCTTCCTAATTAAAGGTCTCACTCTGCCATCCTTTATTGCGACAAGGTCGCAGGACGTCTTTACACTTGCATGTAAAAACCCATTGACCTTGTCTTATCATTTGTCAAGTATTTTTGCCTCTGCAGGATATTTTGCTTGCGACAATATGACAGCCTAAATTTTCTTGCGAAAATAAAGCCCCGTGACATTGTCGTCTTGCGGCACGAAATCGCATGACGTCTTTACACTTGCATGTAAGGACCCATTGATCTCGTCTTACCCTCGCGTTAGTATTATTGCCTCTGCGGGGATCATTGCACAAATATGACAAGCCTAAGTTTTCTTGCGGAAACAAAGCCTCGTGACATTTGCGTCTTTGGCACTTATCATCTCCCTAATGGAGGGTGCCGCCCTTATCACCTCCCGGTTGCCCCTTCAAGGAGGCGTACATCGGCCATACAAGGCTAGCTCCTCCCATCCTAGGTCTTAACAACAACCGAGTTGTTTTCGCACCTCTTATCCCTTATACCTATAGAGTTTATGGTTACAAGGCTGCACCCTAAGTGGAGTTTTCTTCGGCCGAGGTGCGGCGTGCGCCAAGACTTGTCAAGAGTGGTAAGGAAGTTCCATGCTCCCCGCACTCTTGACTCAACCGGGTACCTCGGCGCCTTGATCATACGCCTCCTTGAAAGAGACCCTCGGTCGCCCAACCGGTATAACCTACATATATAGTTGGGAATCCAAGGTATCTCCTCCGGATAGGCTTTCATGGGCCCCAAATTTGCATGACCCGGAGTTCCGGGGCGGTGTAACCTTTTCCTGAGCCATGTTAAGAGATACCCCCTTATATGACGCACTTTAGGTCTTACATTTGCCTCTTACGAAATGTAATTCGCGAACTAGGGTGTACGCCATAAAGGTTCGTCCCATTCATTCGATCATGTTTGTTCATTCATTCATCCGTTATTTCTTGCCATTCTGCCTGCGAGACATTCGCTGATATTTTGATTAGAATTTTATTGAATTTCTTAGATATCTTGCATTAAAGTACTTCATCTGACCCACTTTTATGGGTAATATTTCTTTAGATATAATCTGTTCCACGGCTTGCCCAATCTTTGTCCCATGTCTTTACCTTCAGGATCCATCAATCTATAAGCCCCTGTACCAACTACTTCTTTGATAATATAAGGTCCATCCCATTTTCTCGCTGATATATTGGTGTCTCTCGCAATACCAGGTCCCCTGGTTGAAATTCACGTATCTTCACACGCTTGTTATATTCTCTGGCTAATCTTCGTTGATAATTCTCCATGTGTCGTAACGCCTTCTCCCTTTTCTCTTCTAATTCGTCCAACTTGATTAGAATGTTTCATGCACTAAGATTTTTCTCCCAAACTTCTTTTTTAGTTGTCGGGATCATGACTTCTGTTGGGAGTACAGCTTCAACTCCATATGTTAAGCAAAAGGTGACATTCCAAGTAGCTTCTCTTCTTGTTGTATTATATGCCCATACTTATTTGGGTACTTGTTCACACCATCCTCTATTGTATCCTTCTAACTTCTTCTTCAATATACCCGCAATTGTTTTATTTGTTGCCTCACTTTGATCGTTAGCTTGCGGATATAGTGGAGTCGATTTCCCACATTTTATTTGAAATGCATTAAGTAACAACTCTATGTTTTGCCCTTGAATTGTTTCCCATTATCGGATACCAACGTAAGGGAATCCCAAATGCATATAATATTCTCGAATATGAAAGTAAAAATATCTTTGTCGCGAATGTGTTGTCTGCTTTCACTTACGCCCATTTTGTGAAATAATCCGTTGCGACAATTAAGTATCTTCTACCTTACTGTTCACGGTAAAAAGGTCCCACGATATCTAAACCCCACTTTCCAAAAGGCCACACACTCTTAGAAGAATTTAATGGTGCCCAGTGCATGTATTTTCTTCCCATGTCTTTGACATTCTTCGCAGCGTCTTGACATCGCTCTCGCGTCCTCATGCATATACGGCGATAATATCCTTGCATTTTTGCTTTATACGCTAAAGATCTTCCACCGCTATGATTTCCGGCATCCCCGCTATGCAACATCTTCAATATGATTTCTCCCTCTTCCTTGCTAAGCATCGAGTGAAGGTCCATCAAAAGATCGCCGATAAAGCACACCATCTCTTAATTCATAATTCGTTGCACGGCTTTTTAATTTATCTCCTTCAATCTATTTCTTGGTGTCTCCCCTTTCATCAAGTAGGCGTGAAGTTACATTCTCCAATCTTTATCGCGACATTGTGGTATGTCTTCTACTAACATTGCATCCGCTTCTTGCCCTTCTTCTTTATTTATTGATTGTGCCAAAAGTGTTTGTATTTTGATATTCCTCATGATGGGGTCTGTCATCATGCTTGATATAAAGGCAAAAGCGTCTGCCAGTGCATTATTTCTCCTTGATATATGCCTCCATCTCATTTTTGGTACTGTCTTTGATAATTCCTCGACAAGCTTTCTATACTTTTGCAAAGATGGCTCATTTGTAGCGTATTTCTCTGTTATCGGCGAATTGCCAATCTGCGAGTCACCGGTAATCCTCACATTTTCTAGCTTCATTTCTATCGCGAATCGCAAAGCATGTATTATGGCTTCATACTCCGTTTCGTTATTAGTGGATTCAAACTCCAATCTAAAAGAGAAAGCTAATTTATTGCCTTAAATCGAAATCACAACAATTCCCACTCCATTACCTTCTCCATTTGATGATCCGTCTACCAATATTTCCCACCTATCCGGTTAGAGTTAACAAATCATTTGGGTCTCCATGCTCTTCTTCTACATCCATCATTTCATCCACTGCTTCATCTTCCTCTAAAGGAAATTCTGCCAAAAAAGTCTGCGACTACCTGTGACTTGGTTGAAGATAATATTTCATATTGGAGTTTATAATGACTTATTTGGGCATTCCACCTTTCTACTCTTCCCGATCTTTTTGAGTTTTTTCATTACTGATTCGATTGGTACTTTTGTTACCACCACAGCGAAGATGTGCTTGAAAATATATGCGAAGCTTAAATGTTGCGTAGACTAATGCTAGGATTAGTTTTTCAATCTTGAATAATTCCTTTCTGCGGCATTAAAAGTTTCTTGATATAATAAATCGGTTTTCTACTCCGGCGTCTATTCGCGGCAACACTGCTGCGCTTAACGCATGCGACGTTGTCGCAAGATATACCAACAATTCCTCTCCACGGATTCGCTTTTTGCATAATGGATACTTCCATTAGATGTTCTTTAATTCCTGTAAAGCCTTTTCACATTCGTCTCATCCATTTAAATTTCGATCCCTTTTTCAAGATCTTTGAAAAAATGCTTGCACTTATCGGATGATCGCGAAATGAATCTTCCTAGCGATGCTAACAACCCATTCAACTTCCGGACATCCTTTATTGTCGCAGTGTTGGCATATCGCGAACCTTTCACTTTCTCCGGTCGACTTGTATTCCTTCCTTTGATACTATATAACCCAAAATTTTTCCCGATGCCACTCCGAAGGTACATTTTTCTCGGGATTTACTTTGATGTTGAATCGCCTCATCTGTTCAAAAATTTCTTTCGGATCTTGTACATGGTTTTCGCCTTCTTACTTTTTACGAGCATATCATCTACGTATACTTCCGTTGTTTTATGTATCCATTCCGAACACTTCTTCTACCATTCTTTGGTACGTTGCTCCGAAGCATTTCGTAAACCAAATGGCATTTTCGTATAACAATATAACCCCTTGGAGCGAAAAAAAAAAGCAAAGATGCTCTTGGTCTTCCTCGGCGAGAGGAATCTGGTTGTAACCTTTATACCCATCCAGGAGATGATATTCTTTCATTCCTATTTCTTTGATTCGACTAGTTGTGGGATATCTGGTAATGGAAAACTATCTTTAGGACAAGCTTTGTTTAAATCAGGTGAAATCTATGCAAATCCTTATCCCCTTTTTCTTCTTTGGGACTATAACCATATTTGCTATCCATTAGGATATTTTGTGCCACGATGATTCCCGCATCTAGCATTTTCGCAATTCTTCTTCTATTTGGGGGTGATAAGTCACATTGCGATTTTTCTAATTCTCCGCTTGAACGGCTTCACCCTTTTATCTATTTCCAATTTGTGACAAGCTATCGATGGATCTATACCCTATATCATCCATGTTCCCGCGAAGATATCCTTGTAGTTTCGCAAAGAACTCTCTGATCCTTTTTTCCTCATCCGCTTCCATCTTGGTCCCAATTTTCAACATTTTGGGCTCTTCATTAGTTCCGCATTCACTTCTTTCGTTTGCTCTCTTTGCGTGACGTAACTAGCTTGCGGCTCTCCCATAGGGGTTGGTCCTTTCAACTCTTTCGCGAGTTCATTTTCTTCTCCAAAACCTCGCTAGGTATCCCTTTTCCTTCCTTTGCTCTTATCATGTAAACTCTAAATTCTTCTTCCTTTTTAATCTGCTTTACTTGGTTGTCTGCGATATTTTCGCTTCTTTGCTTGCTCTTCATGATATTTTATTTCCATTTGATAACATGTTCTTCCTTTATCCACATCTCCTCTAATCTACGCCGATTCCGGTTGGTGTGGGAAATTTGATACATTGATGAAATGTTGATGCTCTCCCTTTTATTGCGTGTACCCATGGTCTCCCTAGCAATATATTGTATGGCGATTCCATATCTACTACACACAAGGTTACTCGTGCCTCGATGTCTCCCAACAGAATTCGTATTTTTACTTCTCCTTTAACCTTTGTTACGGATTTACCAAAACCATGAACGTTGTAGGCTGTGGGAATCATTTCTTTATCTTTATATCCCATCTTCTCGTAAGCATGATAAAACATAATATTCACCAAACTCCCCTGTATCGATTAAAGTTCTTTATTCTTGTCCATGTTTGCGTTGCCTTTATTAATTCTTCTCCTTTGCACACGTTTATGGTAATTACCAGTGGAGATGTGTGATTCAAATTTTCTTTGGATATTTACGAAAATTTGTGAATGTTATCTTTTGCTTTTCCCATTCTTCTAAAGGCACCGTTACCTCTCTATCTGTGATTTTCTTTCCTTCAAAATCCCGCTTGTGTATTCTTCCTTTGATATTTTCATGAAACTCATCGATCATTATCTTGGTGCCCGAATTGTACTCCATATCTTTCTCCTTTGTCTCATCTAATTTAACATTGTCTTTTTCTTTCATTTTCTTGATTTAAATGATTCTTATTGTCTTCTTTCTTTCTTCAGTCCCTGTTTCTAGCGCCAATATGTAGTTGCAGGAAATCCCACAATACACCCCTCACTATATTTTGTTAAACTAATCCATTCAAAAGATAATAGATGAACAATTATGAATGTTTATTAATCACTTTCTTGAATCTTTCCACAGGAAAATAGAATTACACTTAAGAACTTACAAAATTCTCTCTCTTTCTCTCTCCTAATGACTTGTTCTCCCATCCAAAAAGAACCCTCCTCACAATAGATTCACTCATCCCTTTATATAGGGTAATACATAGTGAATGACAGCTAAGCTGTCCCCTATTTTCGGAAGTGCCTTGCGAAGTGTCGCAGGTATACGAATATTCATACTCGCGACACTTCTTAACTTTCGCCAGATTTCATATCTTCCTATCGTCATCCAGTGCGTCATTTACATTTAATCCTCTGTGACTGACTCGCAGCGTTGTTATTTGTTATCTTCGCGAATTGTTGTTGTGGCGATATTCTGATCCTACATCACTGACATAACTTAAAGTTGGGACCTTTATGGACAACTAAGGGAGGATCTAACTGTGCACCTTTGGGCTAGAAGAGGAGTTATGCGCGTTGGTCAAAACGAAGCCAATTCAATTTTATTAATTAAATGTTGTTTTCTTATAATTATGCTAAGTAGTTTATGTAATTTAAAAGAAGATTACATGAAGTGAGACTATTAATATTATGTGATAAGTTAAAAGCTAATATGTTTGATTTTGCATAATTACATTAAAACGAACTATATTACATTTAAATTAAAACTACACTAGTACACTTAAATTAAAACTTAAACTTAAATTATTAAAGAAAAAAAAAAACCCCTTAGTTGCTCGCTTGCCTGCTATGTTAAATTATTATATTTAAACTTAAACGAACTAGTAATTTTTATCAGGGTGGTATTCGTCTTATTTTTTAGAGGCATCGTCATTCTCATCCTCATACTGGGAAGGTTGTGAGGTTTGTTGTTCATTCGGTTGTTGTTCCGCCTTATCCATTTCCTCCTCCTATAACATAAGTTGTCACAGATTCATTACTGAAGTATTTATGGGAAAGAAGTTTGTTCCTGTTAAAATCATTGTAATTTTGTTCTCACAAAAAAACGACTTTTTTGAAGTTTCCTTTACACCAAGCTTGATGACTCTTTTAGCTAGTTTTATCGGGTGTACTTGGCATATTTAAACTCGGTTGTTGAACCTGATGTTGTTGCTTTTTGGGCTGCGTCTCCCGTTGTTGTTCCAGTTTTCTGACCCGTTCCTCTTTTTCTTTTAACATTCCAAAGAGGAAACAGGTATGCCATTATGAAATTCCTGCAAAATTGGACCATATGGTGATCTTGTTGGCACCTGATTACCTTCCAACGCGAATGGATTAATTCTGTTACGTTCCTTCGGAATGTTGACACAACTTTCGTGTTGGAACCCAGTTTTGTGGTTCCTTTGCCACTCTTCTCAGTATCTTCGTTCCTACACTTTTGGAAATATAGTTCAATTAAAAAAGTACAAAAATTACCAAAGTAAAATACAAATTTGTTCTTACCACTTTTGGTTCAGCTTCACCGCCTATTTTCATCGGAGCATTTGTATAATAAAAGCTACATATTCACTAACGTCTTTGCTAAGAGTATGAAAACGTTGAGACAAACCTTCGGCATCACGATGATAGATGTTACCGGCTTCTTCACAAAAATTGTCAAAAAATTTATGATAAAATGTAGCATCCATTTACTAAATTATATTGATATTATCTCTTGTAAAGTGTACATAATTCCTACAAATTGGTTTATCTTCATCCATTGGCAATTGGCTCCACGAACTCTAGTGGATTTTTTTTTCCAATTGTTTTCCATTTTAGATACAAACATGTATTTTAGGAAATTTTCTGATAGATTAGAGATAGTGTAGAATTATCTAGAGAAAATGTGATTGAAATGAGTGAAAAATAAGTATTTGTTGAGAATTCAAAGTAAGCCGTTGAATTTAGCCATTAAGATATATTCGTTGGGCATCTCTCTAACGCCTCGCGGTGAAATAAAAAATGTGCATCTCTTGGTAGGATGCAATGGGAAACCCAAAAATTTGTTGGCTTGCCATCTGTTTCTCATGTTTCTCCTTTTCACAAGAGCAAAGTAGGCAACCATTAGGGGATAAAAGACTATCAAGACTTTGAATTCCAACTTAATACTTAAAGATGTAAAGGTTTTGGATCCCCAATTAGTTTGCCATGACTCTACGTTTCAAAAACTAACAAAAAGAAAAAACTATAATAGTTGCAAAATAAATGAATTGCATTGTTCCAAACAGTTTTTGTTCATCGAAATAAAAATTCTAAATATGTATACTCATTACCACTATCATCACACCAACCTACGTCGCTCTCAAATATCCATCACGAAAGTATGCTTCTAAATATGTCTACCCATCTACACAACTACCAACTTACTTCCAAATTTTTTTGTCCCACAAAGGTTCATCTGCTCGTCCCACTAACAACACCATGTTCCTAAGAACCTTTATTTTTATACATCGTGTGTATACGGATACACATACCTGGTGCTTCCTTCATTCACCAAATTGTTATTTAAATTTATCGTGGATTTTCTATACGTTTATTTCTGCAATTCAAAGATAAAAGTGAAGTTTATAGGTTGTAGAGATAATATCAATTTATTTTTGTGATCTCCAGAGTAATATATTTGTTTCCTATCTTGAATTATGCAATCCTAGCAATTCTATATGCTTTTTATTTCTCTGGTACAACAATATGTGTATCCAACTTTAGCATAAAAGAGGATCTTGATGCCAAAGGCGGTATTAGTTTTACTCATCCCTTTGTTTAAAAAAAAGAAGGCTTATTTGGTTTTGCGCAAGAAATAAAAAACCAAGTATTTGAACTCTTTTGCAATGTTTTTTCCTAATTTATCCCTTAAGAAAAAAATGGTCCCCCTAGCATTTTAAAGAGAAAAACAGGAAACATATATGGTCCCAAAATTTACTAAAAGAGAGAGATGTGGTCCCTATTATGGGCGAAGTTGTAAAGTTATAGTATTTGACTTTTCTATTTAAGGAAACTCAGACTATATTTTTTTTTTTTTGAAATGATGGGAGTATGTTAATCCTCCATCTCACTCGTTTGCAATTTGTAGCTTGCATTCTAACACGTATATTATTTATCATCACATCCGACTGTCTAATCCGGTATACATTTTTTATTGTTGTGTTTCCATGCAACGGACTAGTTAAACCTACTAAATTATTCATCTTACTATATTAGTATTCACCTGGAAAGAGTTTATCTTTCTTTCTTTCTTTTATTGAAAGAAACATAGATTTAATAAGCACCAAAGGAAAAAGCCTCAAACTTACAAATGCAGTACGGCTCGGAGACAAGTCTCGATTTGCGTCGTAACATAACCAGGAAGACCATAATCTAAAACCCCATCACGTCTACTTATTCAAGCAAACTTAGCAAGCTTATCAGCTGCTTTGTTAGCATTTATATGCCTAAGACAAACCTGAACATTACACAAACTGCGAAACCTATCTTTTTATTTCATGTATCATAGCTTGATCTTCTCATCTTACTAACTTATCATCTTCATTCACACTTTCCACCACAACTTTTTTATCTCCTTCTAATATGATACTAGGATGATGTTGTTGCACTTGATTTGCCCATTTATCAGCTTCCATCATAACCAACACTTCAGTCTGCTCAGTATCACAAGCTCTTTTAGTTAATACTCTGGCTGATACCAAGTCCCATGAAACATTATGAATAATAAGAGCAAAACCATCAATTACATTTCCTTTAACATAAGAGGCATCAATATTCATTTTTAACTGTATTACTGGAGGCCTAATCAAATTGCAGTTTCTATTTGTTTTTCTATGATTGATAGGGTGACTAAGATTTGTGTTTTGAGCAATATGAATATTAGAACTATTGCAGATGCATGATTCTATAGTAAATATCTCCTGGATGTGTGGTTATGTCTTCAAAAACCATGTCGCGTCTAGATTTCCATAACAACCACATAGTGATAGTTATGAGATTGATTTTGTATTGGTTCTTAAAGGATATATTAGCTTCATCATCCACCCATGACTTCATCCGGTGCTGAATATTTGACACTTGATTGATGTAACTGAAGATATAATTATCTACATGATTCCACACTTGTTGAGCGTTAGAGTATTTGATGAAGAGATGCTCAACAGTTTCTTCTTCTACGTTACATCTTTTGCACCTTGTATTCTAAATCTTATTGAGCCATTTTACACTATTGTTCACAGAAAACTAAATGTCTGAGAATTCCCAGAACAAATACCCATTACACTTTGTCAAAATCCTTCGACGTGTACAACTTAAGCTATGACACTTCCACTGAAAGCTTTAGTTGTTTTCATATACTGAATGACTTCATGTGTTATGATGATATTATCTAAAATGTTCCTTCCAGGAACATAAGTACATTTTCCATTGAGAAATTCTTGAATTGAGAATAGGCTTCATTCTTACTGTCATTAATTTTGAGATAATATTGTATTTGATGTTGCATAAACTGATCAACCTGAAGTCTGCATGTGTTTCTATAGACATATGTTTTGGAATTAGGTTTTGAAATGTGTGACTCATTTGCTTCAGTAATTTTCCAGTTTTGAAAATTTCTTGAACCATGTTCACTACTTCTGTATCCGCAATATCCCATCACTTTTGATAGAATCCTGCTTGAAAACCATCTGGTCCAGGAGAAGCTCAAGCACTAATTTGAAAGACAATCTCTTTAACTTCCTCAGCAGTTGGAATCGTAACCAATTTATTGTTCATCTATGCATGGAGTTATCAGCTTCAAAATTTCTATGTTGTGCTGAGGATGAGATGAAGTACTTTTTTATGTGAAATGATTAATAAGAAGCTGAGATATGCCTTCTCTAGTGCTTTCCCAGTTTCCATCCTTGTCTTTCAAAGAATCAGTTTGGTTTCTTCTTCTTCTGTAATTAGCTTTGGAGTGGAAATACTTAGTGTATCTATCTTGCTGATTGATAATTTTTTCTCTGGATTGTTGATAGGCCATTCTATTTTTCGCATCATACCAATGTTGAAGATGTTGTAGAAGATGTTGATTGTGGCTTTGATCAATCTGTTGGTGTTGTTGAAGTTGAATAATTTGATGTTGAATCTCTTGAATCTTGGTATCAACTTCTCCAAAAACTTCTTTCTTCCAAATTTTGAGGTCCTCCTTGGTATTCTTAAGTTTTGAAAAACATTTGATAAGCAGTTGAACCAGATTTAGTAGCCTACAGTCTGCTTTCTTTACAAGTACCATTGGAAAACAAAGTTCATAAGATCTATAAGGCTTTATTAAAATTAGAACAATTAGGATTAGTTTGCAACAAAATAAGAGCATGATAAGAACCACAAGGAACAAGATTGTTGAGGAAAGCCTAAGGAAAAAGAATAAACCAATCACTATTACATAATGCCCTATCAAGTCTAGTTCTAAACTGTTGTGCAACAACTCTATGATTTGTCCATGTTGCAGTAAAACGTATATCCACAAGGCCCAATTGATCAACAATGTTACTGATAATAGCAGGGGAGTTTATCATTTTTTATGATACATGGTTTAAATCGCAGCATTTGTCAATGCAAATTATCCAGTGATCATGTGACTATAAACGCGATAAACTCAATATATACAGTATTGTCCTGTATAAATTTATGCCAACTTTAATTTTAATTTTAACTAGATTCCCTCTTCATATGATTTAATTAAATGTCTCACTTGTCTAATATCATCGTTACCAGAGACATTTATAGCGAAAGTGTGAATCTGGCTTGTTACCTTACTTTCCGTTTGTGTGTTTACAACATATCCACAGTACTAAGTGAATATGGTTGTATATAGCTCAGTTCAGTTTGCTCAAACCAAAACTATTACTCTCGCTTTTTGGTTTTCCGAACCAAAATCGTGTCATTAATCAAAAGTTTGGTTTTGAGCCAAACCGAGTCGGTTCCGGTTTTACCATCGGTTCCGATAAACTGATTATTTTGTCAGTTTCATGTAACTGATTGTTAAAAAAATAAATACACATACAAAAAAAAATTAAAATATAGTTACACAAAAATTACATATAAAATTAAACATAGACTTTTATAGTTTAAATCTACAAATAAGATTTAATATAGTTAATCTAAGGTAGATCTAATAGTTGATATTAATTACATTAGAACAAATCGGCTTTATTATTGGTATTCATTTTGGTTTTACATCAAACCAAAACCAAAACCATTACTCTCGGTTTTTATATTTTAAACAAAAAATAACTATTAGTAAATGACTCGGTTCAGTTTTCCCCTAATCGGTTTAGTTTGACTCGGTTTTAGTGGATAACTAAAAACGCAGGGGTACGTACACACCCAAATTTTTCGTTCGGCAACCTGTATAGACATAACTTAATACAATTTCAAGTGGACCAACTGAATGATTCTGACGATATATATATATATATATAGAGAGAGAGAGAGAGAGAGAGAGTTTATATCTCTAACCTCTACTCAATTAGTATATATATATACACATGGTCCGTGAACCTGATTGTTAAGCAAAGTACTTGGACGATCTCAAAAACCAGTTTCCAAGATCAATCTAGTCATATCCAAATAGTCCAATCGGAATTATGTCAAGTAATTAATAAACTTGTTATCTATCTTTCAAGATACGGATTCTACAAGAAACTAGTATCGATCGCAATTAGACGTACATATCTACTTAGATTGAGTACGTACAACCCTTTGTAAATCCATTTATAAAGATAAACAATATAATACGGAAAAGGAAAAACACAAGACAACAAAAATTTTGTTAACGAGGAAATCGCAATAGCAAAAAAACCCGGGACCTCGTCCATATTTGAACATCAAACTGTATTAAGCCGCTATAGACACTAGTCTACTACCAGACTTCGGAACGGAATGTAGTTGAGACCGAATCCACCCTCCAAGCGATTCAGTTACAGTCAGCTCCTTACGTCTCTTGAACCTCACAAGGTCTACGCAATTGATTCCCTTAGATGACGTCCTTTACATCTTAAGAGTTGCTAACCTAAGTGAAGACTTTTGATATCAATGTGCCTCTAATAGATAAGCCGATTTTATTTCTGTTTAGATCAAAGATCAAGGTGAAGAAATCTATTTACAATAGACAAAGCTAGCAAACCTCACAAATCCGAAACTTACGACTATTGAAGAGCAGCCTAGATTCTTAACCACCTCTCAAGAACAATCTTAAAAATATCAATTAAGATCATTTTTCAAATATATATATATATATATATATATCTTGAGGAATCACAAAATCTGAGACGAAGAGAACTTTGCGATTACTATCTATCTTTCCTGGAAGAGATTACGAAAACCTCGATAATAGAAAATCAAGATCAGAATACACGAACTATCAAGGTAAATATAGTCGGACCTGGCTTCACGAATTCCCAACGCGAAGTCTTTTGGTCGTAGACCTAATTATGTTTCTCAGAGGAGACCTAGGTCTATAGGGATGACTCTAGAATCAACTAGGACACAAAGTTTCAGGGATTTATTTTTTAAGTGGAAAGAACGTCTCTATTTATAGATTTTCAAGGACCAGGGGTTGCTTAGAATTCAAGCTAAGATAACTTGAGAATCAAACAAGCACTTTTAGATCTTAAAAATACAATAGATGAATATACTCTAAGAACCAGTTCTGGAACCGTGTATAATTATTGTTCGATCTGGCAAGTATGCCAAAGTACTAAAGCAATTCGATTTTCATTTAAACACCTAAGAATTTAATCGTGATACACACACATAAGTCTTTGAGTGATGAATGAAGTCTTAGAAGTGTTTGAGATAGTTCTAGTAATACTAAACATATTTTTAAATAAGTCTTTGAGCATATACTAAAACTTAAATTGGGATAATTAGTACAATGGTTCGTGAACCATTAGGCTTGTTCACGATTCGAAGTGCAACGGTTCGTGAACCGGGTTCGCCAACCCTACAAGATTACCGAACTTATTTGACCACGGTTCATGAACCGCTAGACTTTAAAACCAACTTTCAAATTTCAATTCACACCGGTATGTGAACAGTTTCCAACTGAACTTGCGGTTCGAGAATTGGTTCGCCATCCCTTATGTATTTCTCAAACTCAGATATTTATAAATTATGAACTGGTTCGCCAACCTACCCCGAGTAGAAATATCAGTACGTTCAATATTTTTCTCTTATGATGTTTGAAACATTCCCGCGTAATACATGGGCAATTTTCAATTGATCCAAAAATAATTCACAAAATAAATTGTTTAGAATTAATATTATTAAGGATCGTTGAACATCTTTGCTTAGAATCATATTTCGAGATTTTAACAAATCAAGCTTGATTCAAAATTTCTTCTTTGTAAATATACTAGAAGTCATACGACATCGTCTCAAAAAGATATAATGGTAAGATAGTGAGTAAGATAGAATGGTTCAGTTTTCACATACCTGATACAAAAGTTCTACCAATGTCTTCGTCGATCTTCAGTCTTCAAGGGTGATGTGTGATACTCAACTACCAAATTCTAACCTAGTCGGATACTTGACTTAGTAGACTATAAATCAAGATATAATTTTGATCATCTAACATTGACAACAAGCTTGAGATAGCAAAACTTGTGGGTCCAACCGAGCAATGCTCTAAAAATAATTATTTCCATGTACAACCCTATAAGTGACATAAAAACTTGTTCTAGTATAACTGGTGTAAGCAGCTCTTTGGGGTTTGCTTCATTTTGTGTTTTGCAAATGCCTTTTGATTTAATATTGTTCGCTTGTGGGACATTTATTCATCCAAGATGTTAAAAATTCTTTACAAACAATATACTATTATTAAAGCCAAACCTAAGAAATATGCATCAACTTTTGAAATAAAATGGGAAGATAAGCACTACAATATTTTAATGAATCCTCGTCCTGCCAAGCAGAAAAAGATCTCCTCAAATGCTTATCATCTTGATTCGAAATAACATATGCATCCCTCTAAACCTACACTAGTCAGGAAAAAAAAACTTGTTAGAGATGAGCTTGGATTTGAATTTCATGTTTGAGATCAGTGGTTTAAGTCTCATGGACTCTTTATCTCTTAAGAAAAACAAAACATATGGTTAAATTTCGTTTATGCTTGAGGTTAGTAGTTTGTGTCCCACATACCCTTTAAAAAAGAAAAGAAAGAAACCTGTGTAGTTTTGGGCCTAGAAAAATTATTCGGGGCCTACCATTTTCTAAACCCACCTAGACTAAGGGGATAAGGGGTTGTCTAAACTAGGTAAAAGTATAGGCTACCCTCACTATTAAAATATAATCCTAAGCCATATTCTTCTGGATTTTAAACATATTCAAAAATCCTTTCAAAATTGTAACATATTCAAACCATTTCCCTCACAAACTAAATCTAAAACCTAACTAGACCAATCGATCTAGGGAAAATTTCATCATCCCTTTTCAAAAAAAATAATAATCAAAATAAACATCATCGATTGCAACTCATTACTCTTAATTATACTTCTAATTTGGTTATCCGTTCAAATTGAAAAATACAAACAATCTTAAGTTTCCGTGTTTGACCATAATCGATCGACGTTCATGTATATATTAACCGATTATTATGATAATCGGTCGGTGTTCATGACCACGTCAACCAATTTATTCTATATGTGTTATTCGGTTGAAGACATTTAACCAGAATCAGTCGACAGATCATTCCCATTTCGCTCGATTTTGGCATGAAAGAAATGCCCAGTTTTATGTATATTTTCTTTGTTGTTAGAATCAGATTATGTGAATATTCACATAAACAGATTGTACAACCTTTGATTTCTTAACTGCTAAGCCCATAACCGGTTAATGTAAATTTCCACATAAAAAAATTCTTAGTTGAAAAAATACTCACCTTTTCCGTATAATTTTAACCTAGAAACGGTCTACATGTACATTTACAATCTCCAATTCTTACAATCGGGTTATATAGTAAAACATCAACCGATTTTGGGTGTTTTTCGTGAATTAAATCATCAACCCATAATATATCTAGGAGTGCATGAACATCCACCGATTCTGAGTTGATTTTTTTCCCCCAAAAATTAACATTTTTCATGTTTTTATGATGAATTAATATTAATTGATTACTAGATTAACAAGATCAAACATCTTTTTTATCAACCGAATTAACACCAATTAATCAAGGTAAATTAGTCATTAAGGAAAATAGTTGGCTAAGAGGTTTTCCACTTTAACTCAAAATGTCTAACTTTTTCTTCCAGCAATAGGTCTAAAATAATTTCTCTAGGCCCAAAGCCATGCAAAGATAAAAAGGTAGAACTAAAAGCAATTTAACTTTTGAGATTAACAAAGTCACGGAACCGGTACTTCTTCTGGTTGTCAAAGAGGCTAAAATTCAAAAATAAAAATAGGAAAAATGGGTTTACCTGTATGAGTTTTATTTTTATACTTCCAAAGTGAGAATTGAAGTTCTTGTTGTTAATCTTTCTTTTCTTCGTGCGTCACTTTTTTTTGGTCTATAATGGTGGTCGACCTTTACACTGAAATGAAAGATTGAGTTTTGGAAACAATGTAAGCATTCCAGGAATGTTTGGAGACCAAAAAAAAAAAACAAAAAACAAAAAACAAAACAGTATGATATTCCTCCTGATAAAAGTGACCGAAATGAAAGTTATTACCTGCAATTTTGTGGTGCATTCCATGTTCCCTTCCACGATCTCTGAACATTCGGTGATAAAGACTTGTAGTTTCTCCAATCATCAAGCAGGACACCTAAGTCATGGATTTTGGCATCCACACCCATACAACAATTTGCATGCATTGTACAAACTTGGCTCAAATATTTACTTGGTTCACAGAACCCACCAAAGTAAATTGTATTAAGAAACCTAATCGTCAATGCGATTTCTCTTATAAATGGCCCAGATTTTATTATCATGAGTACAGCTTGGTCATGTTGATTAGGATAAGTAATTCTCGAGTCATACCAAAACTTGTAGAACTGTATTGTTCTATGGTTTGATTTCGCATATATAAAGCCTGAATTCGGATTGTTATTCAAGTCATAAGAGTTGTTTAGAGGATAATTGTCACATGATATTTGGAAATCGGTGTCCTCGTAAAACCGGGTAAATGGATTTCGAAATAACATTATATCAGCATCCTGTTAAAGATTCAAAAACAAATTGCAATCTCATTAGGAGCAGTGTTTTTATAAAATGTTATTTCCATAGTAATTATACTTCCACAAAATTTAGTGCATTTTGTCATATTTACAGTAAAACTTCGATAAATTAATAGTCTTGGACCGTTAAATTCTATTAGTTTAGAGAAGTATTAATTAATCGATAAATTAATGAGTTATCAACATATCGAAACATACCTAACTTAAGTTTTAAAGATAAGTGTGTAGATCATTCTCCTATAATAACCAATATCTGGAGATTTTAATTGCAATTCAAACTATTTTATGACATGATATATGATAATATATTGCACACTATGTGTGTTATAAACTAAATATATATACTTTGATGTTATAATTAAAACAATAAGAAGAACAACACAACAAAAATCATTCCGGAACTTCTTAATAGATTACAACATATTTGAGATAAAGTCTTATGTTATTTAAGTGTGACCAAGGAACAAATGACTTTGGATAAGCATCACAATGTAGTGTTATCACACTGATTGTTAACTAATATGTTAGTTGGGCCCTATTGTAAGTTCATTTTTTTTTATTATCTTATAAATTTAGCGGGGTTATTGTTTAGTACACTGGTCCAAGTCGAGATTGACAAAAAATATCATCCTAACGAACTTATTAATTTATTGTGGATTAATTGAACAAAGTTTTATTGTAATCTTGTCATCTACCAGTCTGCAATTCAACCGTCAATAACCTTATAATTATAAAAATGCACTCGTATTTATATTAGAAAGAGTTTATAATGTCCACATACCGTGAAAAGGAAGTTGTATCCCATTTGAAGGACACTTTTCTGGATATCAATCTTACTCCACACCATCTTTAAATAATTTCCTTTCATAAAATATGCTTCTACAGTGAAATCAATCCCTTCAACTTTCAATGCGTAGCAATGTGGGTGCACTTCTAAACAACGCTGGTATGCTCTTTGGTCCATTGCAATGATCACCAAATGATTCAAAAGACTTTTGGTGTTTTCCCCTATTCTAAAGCTCTCAAGAAACAAATCCAGTATTGAGCTTGGAGCTGCCCATGCTTCATTCAATGTTGTTAAGATAACAGTTTTGTCTTTCATCGATGCTGCCTTTAGTAGTCTCTCTAGTTCCACTTGCTCGTTATTCTGCATAAGTCAATAACCTGGTTTAGCTGGGGGCCTCAAAAAAAATTTGGGGGCCTCACACAAGTGGACAAAAAAATCCACTAAAACCTAATTTGAGGCACCCCTTATCCTTATATTTTTAAATGGCTAAACTGCCCCTGCGTGATTAATGTTAATAATTAATTAAATTTACTTAATTAGATTAATCAATGTGGTTAGATTAAAACTAGTTTTTAGAGTTGGAATTGGAAAAAAAAGACATTGGGTTTTTGTGAGTTGAGAAAAGAAAAGGGTGCTAATGAAGATCCCATCGATCAAAACGAAGAAACCAATTCTCAAAATGAAGAACCCGAAGCTCAAAATACTCAGGTAAACTTCTTATACTCTTCAAATTGTCTAGCCGGTGCTATAAGTGGTCGATCCATAGACACTATGCCACAACCCAAAGAAAGAGTCGTGAATGTCGAGGGGTATATACCCCGACGACTGTGAAAAGTCGTCAATTAATTGACTCCACCATTGACGACTCAAACCTGCAACTTTTCCAGGTTATGAAAAATCGTCATGGTAATATGGTAAACTCTGACGACCCTCAAATTCCAGATGACGACTTTATGAGACTTAAGTTGACGACCCTTTCAATTTTCGGGACAAAGAGGCTATTTGTTTTGAACATAGAGTCGTTCGCATAGGATCGTCATATGTTTCTATATTACGATAACGACTCTAATCTAGGGAAAAAAACTGAAGAAACAAAATTAGGGTCATCTCCCTCATCATATACCCTAACGATTTTTCATAGTCTCTACATGCATATGAAAAATCGTTAGGCTTTAGTATTTTCGGGTTGACGAGCCTCTAATTGGAACTGATTTTTTTTTCTTCTTCAAGTCGTTAATGGAGGAGAATTCAAGAGAGAAGGGAGGAAAGGAGTCTTATTTTTTTGGTTTAGAAATGGAAATGAATTGGGAACTTAGAGTTAAGGGTTAAGAATTTTATGTTATTATTAGTGAAAAGCAAAATAGTATTTTCACTTCATTTTGGAACCCCCTAAAATAAATGAAGTGGGTATAAATTTGTTGATGCCCCTAATTTCTTTTTGGGCTCCAATTAAACGAGGTTTAATAATCACCATCCTCGTTAGTCTCATGTTTCATCTTTACTATACAACCAAATAAATATTTTTCATGTTTCATGCCTCATGGACTTGACAGGTTAGATGCTAGGGTTTTGGATGTGCCACTATATAAAGATAGTCACCTTGCAATCCCCCTTCTCATTCTCATCAGAATAAACAAAACTTTGCCGTCTTTTCCACCTCTATCTCTGTCCGTAGATCTACACTTTGCAATTGAAATTCTGTTTGGAAAATGATAATAATGGAAATCAATGAGATATTGGTCTTCTATTATGAGAATCGTCATCACATACAAACTCAATAAAAACAGTTTTGTCATAATGACTTACCCTCTCAAAAATGTTACTAATCCTTTCACTCTAACCCAAAGATTTAGGTGATCTTCATCTTTTGATCATTGAAAGACCTTGATGCAGCCAGTAAATCACCCCGGTCTTGCAGAGACGCATGAGATGCAAACGCCTAAGATTATGAAGCTTAGGTCCCATCTTTTGTTATCTCAGTATTATTTCCTCTTCACTTTTTGGGGTTTCCTTACTGTTCACTTGTAGGGAATTTTAAGTTTGTTGCATAAGTTAGTAACCTGGTTTAATTGGGCCCCATAAAACAATTGGGAGCACAAAAAAGTACACTAAAACCTAAATTGAGTCACCCTTATCCCAATATTTTTTAAAATGACTAAATTGCCCCTGCATGGTTAATGTTAATAATTAATTAAGTTTAGTTAATTAGATTAATTAGTGTGGTTAGATTAAAATCAGGTTTTTGAGTTGGAATTAGAGAAGAAAAAAACTTGGGTTTTTGTGAGTTGAGAAAAGAAGAGGGTGCTAATGAAGATCCCATTGATTAAAACGAAGAAACCAATCCTCAAAATGAAGAACCAGAAGCTCAAAATACTCAGGTAAACTTCTTATACTCTTCAAATTGTCTAGTCGGTGCTCTAAGTGGTCAATCCATAGACACTGTGCCACAACTCAGAGAAAGAGTTCGTCAATGTCGAGGGGTATATACCCCAGCTATTGTGAAAAGTTGTCAATTAATTGACACCACCATTGACGACTCAAACCTGCAACTTTTCCAGGTTATGAAAAATCGTCATGGCAATATGATAAATCCTGACGACCCTCAAATTCCAAATGACGACTCTATGAGACTTAAGTTGACGAGCCTTTCAATTTTTGGGGACAAAGAGGCTGTTTGTTTTGCACATAAAGTCGTTCGCAGAGGATCGTCATATGTCTCTATATTACGATAACAGCTCTAATCTACGAAAAAAAACACTAAAAAACCAAAATTAGGGTCGTTATCTCCCTTAATTATCATATACCCTAACGATTTTCATAGTCTCTACATATATATGAAAAATCGTTAAGCTTTAAGATTTTCGAGTTGACGACCCTCTAACTGTAACTATTTTTTTTTTCTTCGAGTCGTTAATGGAGGAGAAAATAGTCGAGAGAGAGGGGGAGAGGAGTCTGATTTTTTTGGTTTATTGAAATGAATTGGGAACTTAGGGTTAAGAGTTAAGAATTTTAAATTTTATTATTAGTGAAGGGCAAAATAGTATTTTCACTATATTTTGGAACCGCCTGAAATAAATGCCCCACCCACCCCAATTAAACGAGGGTTAATAATCACCATCCTCGTTATTTTCATGTTTCATCTTTACTATACAACGAAATTTCATCTTTTTCCGTTGTACTCTTTCGTACCAACGTGTTTAAAACCTCAAAACTTTGTCCATGAATTTCTAAAATATGAACTTTAATACACTAAATAAAATACTTACTAATGGTAATGGAGAGGAATCACCAAGATCGTTTTGAGACGAGAGATGAAGACACTGCAGCGGATATGCATCTTTGTAGAAGATAAAGCAAGGTACCGCGATGAGCGAGAACAATATCCCCAGCATCAGGACTTGGCCGAATATGTTAGTAGGTTTATTAGGCACTCCCAAGGCTTCTGAAGTCCTACCCATGGATTCTGCTGTTCTTTATTTCCGAGTAATCGGTTTGTTGGTAATGTATTAAGCCTAGAAGCTGCAAAAACTTGTACTTACAGGACTTGCAGATCGAGTTGGGGATGAGCTAGGCTAGTGTTTATATACAAGTTCCATATTAAGAAGAGGTCAATTAATGAGCTCCACAGTTTACTCTTCAATTGTGATGTCAGTGGTGTTTAAAAACATTTTATCTTGAACTTGATGCACCTTGCAATGAATTTTAGACAGTAGAAACACCGGCACTCTATATGCCTACGAGTTGACAAATAAAAAGATTAAGAAAAAAATGAAAACCATGTGAAGGTTTTACCGTTTCACTTAGTTTATCCTTATCAAATGTATTGAATTTATTGATGTAATCAATCCGGTCCTATATCAAGGAAAACAAGTCCAATTAGAAGAACTTCACATGATTATGATTATGTAAAGGTAAAACTAACTAATTTGACGTTTTAATCCGATTAGTATAATTTTAAATACATTATGTAAACCAATAACCAAATAAACTTCTTTTGAGATAGATTTTTCAGATCAAGAAATCGATATAGTGTTATAGTGGCATTACATTAGATAACCAGATAAATTTTTATTCACAAAATTGGTTAAAAAGACCAAAATCAACAATTCCTGAGTGAAAAAGACATGTAAAATTTGATATTGTTTAAATGGATGAGAATGTAAAAATAGCCAGGATGTAAAATCCTACTCATTTTTAAATACTTTTTCTTATTTTTAATTTACATCAGGATGCATCTAGTTTCATCCTCACTCTTTTCTAAGTTTAAGCCAGGATGAATCCAGTTTCATTCTTGCTATTTTTTTAGTGTCCATTTCACCCATACTAATTTTTACTCGTGTCCATTAGAACCGTGTTTTAAAAATATTTGGACAAATGATCCATTTTCCTATTTTTATTTGGGAGACTAGGTGAATTTTGAGTCGCAATGCGATACGTTTTGGGTTAGAGTGCATATTTTTAACTACAAAAACAGATTTCTTAGCGGTGACTACAAATTTTAGATAACAGTTTAAATTTGGGATTACGATATCTTGGTTTTGACCAAGTGTCCTAACCAGTTTGCTGTTAAGAAGAAGAGGCATTAAAGTGGAACTTCACTAGAAACAATGGAAACTTGGATTACAGTAATTTATATAAATATGAAAGCACAAATGTAATTTTTAAGAATCATCAGTATCAAATTCTGCAAGCGGTTAGCTATATCCCCTCTTTCTTTTTTTGTTTCTATTTCTGGAACGTCTGGACATGTAGAAATGAATTAGTTTTCAAAAAACAACATACACTCCTGGATAATATCCTGGTACAGACCTTGAAGCAACAAAAGGATTTTGAATGGGCAAAAAAAGTTCTGCCCCGGTTTTACCTGGGGACCACCAGCCAGGGCCACTCCAACAAATATCAGAGCAACAACAACAATATTAGCAGGCTGGACCAGACCGAATCCAGATTGGATAAAGATCAACACGGATGGCGCTGCTAGGGTACATCCAGGAATGGCGGGTACAAGTTTTATTTGCAGGGATTTCGATTGCTCAAACTGTGATGGCTCTCGCGCAGCCTCTAGGAATAACTACCGTGCTAATAGCCGAAACGTGGGCAACTCTACTCGCATCAAGGACAACAACGGAGAGACAATGACCAGAAGTTATCTTTGAGACAGATTTAGAAAATTTGATGCGCTTCATAAAAACGGAGGCTGAAGCACCACAATATTTTGAAGAAATGATTGCCGAAATCAAACAGAGAATGCGACAAATTCCTCTTTGTGCAATTCAACACAATTATAGAGAGGAGAATCAAGCGAAGAGATGGCACGAAAAACTTTGGCAAAGAGATGAAAGCCAAGCAGGAAACTTATCAACAAAAATATGGGACCAGACAATCTCATATTTTCTCAACTGAATTCCATTTAACGACTCGGTGGGTACAAGTTACCCACATGTATTAACTATCTACGCATGCTCTTTCTGTTTCTCATGCTTCAAAAAGAAAATTCATTCGGGCCCCAGATTTTGGTCAAGGATAGTAAATTCTGCTTCTCGTACCATAACCACAGTGGTAAAGGAATGGACCAAGGATCAATGAAAAAATTAGTTTCTTTGAAGCATTCTGTAATGGACAATATCGTGGTTTGAAGTCTTTGAACTTTGAACCGTCCCGGTGGGCCCGGCGGAGGACAATAGGGGGCCTATTAATGTGAGAGCTTTTTGGGGGACGGTTTTTTGTGCGGTATGTTAAGAATTTTTGAAAAACAAAACGGAAAATGGGTCATTTGTCCAAAAAAATTTAAAACACGGTTCAAATGGACGAGTAAAAAATTTTATGGGTGAAATGGACACAAAAAGAATAGCAAGGATGAAACTGGATTCATCCCGCTTAAACTTAAAAAATAAATGAGATGAAACCTGGATGCATCCTGTAAATTAAAAATAGGAAAAAATATTTGAAAATGGGGGGATGAAACGGATTACATCCCGAAATTTTAATTTTGGTCTTTTTAACCAATTTTGTGAAAACAAAAAGCAAAGTTTCTTGAAACATTTACAGCGATAGCTTGAATCATGCTCATTACCTTACTTTCCGTTTGTGTGTCCATGACAAATGGACAGTACTAAGGTGACATAAAAACTTAAGTACAGCACTACCACCGGTGCTTTTGGTTTTGCTTCTTTTTGTGTTTTTCAAATGCCTTTTCAATTTAATATTTTTACCTATTTGGCGCACTTATTCATTCAAGGACTAAGAAATTCTTTACAAATGGTACACCATTATTAAGGTCAATCCCAGGAAATTGCATTAACTTAAGACATAAATGAGAAGATAACTAATGAGTTACTGGGGATCCTACTGTGCAGAAAGAAAACCCTCCTCACATGCTTATCATAAGGATTACTAGTACTCTTTGACCTGCACCAGTCAAGAAGATATGAGTTAAGGGTTGAGTCTCATATTTGATGTCAGTAGTTCGAGTCTTATCCAGATCTGTAGGGAAAAAAGTGCTAACACCCAAACACTAAGTCAAACAGAAATGAATTTACCGGCATGAGTTTCATACTTCCGAAAGTGAGAATCGAAGCTCCGGTTGTCAATATTTCTGTTCTTCGTGCACCACTTTCTTTGGTCTATAATGGACGTCGATCGTCTTTATACTGAAAACGGAACAATGAATTGTGAAAGCAATATAACTATATAAGCATTATTACAAGAATGCTGGGAAACTAATATATGTATGGTTCCTCCTAATAAAAACGATCGGAATGAAAATTATTACCTGCAGTTTTGTGGTGCATTCCAAGTTCCCTTCCATGAACTCTTAAGACTGGGTGATAAAGACCTGTAGTTTCTCCAGTCATCAAGCAGGATACTTAAGTCGTGAATTTTGTTATCCACTCCAAAGCAACAATTTCCATGCATTGTACAAACTTGGTTGATATCTTTACTTGGCTCACATAACCCACCAAAATAAAGTGTATTAAGAAACCGAATTGTCAATGCAATTTCTCTTATAATGGGATCAACTATTAGTCCCATGAGTACAGCTTGGTCATGTCTATGAGGATATGTAATTCTTGACTCATACCATACCTTGTAGAACTGTTTTGTTCTATGGTTTGATCTCACATATATAAACCCTGAATTCGGTTTGTTATCCAAAGCATAAGAGTTGTTCCGGAGATAATTATCAGTAGATATTTGGAAATCGGTGTCCTCGTAAAACCGGGTAAATGGATTTCGAAACCACATTATATCTGCATCCTGTGAAAATTGAAAAAACAATTGTAAACTAATTAGAAGCCAACTTTCAGTAAAAATGTATCCATTTCGTACCATAAAAAATAAAGTGCATTTCGTGATACTTATCATCTACCTTTTTGAAATTCAACTGTAATTAACCTTGTAGTTAGAAATGTTGAATATGGTTTTACATACCGTGAAAACGAAGTTGTATCCCATTTCAAGAGCATTTTTCTGAATATCAATCTTACTCCACACCATCTTTAAGTAATTTCCTTTCATGAAATACGCTTCCACGGTGAAATCAACTCCTTCAACTTTCAAAGCATAGCAATGAGGATGCACTTCTAAACAACGCTGATATGCTCTCTGGTCCATTGCAATGATCACCAAATGGTTTAAAAGATTTTTGGTGTTTTCTCCTATTTTAAAGCTCTCAAGAAACAAATCCAATATTGAGTTTGGAGCTGGAGCTGCCCATGCTTCATTCAATGTTGTTAAGATAACAGTTTTGTCTTTCATCGCTGCTGCCTTCAGTAGTTTCTCCAGTTTCACTTGCTCATCATTCTGCAAAAGTTAATAACGGCTATCCCCGTGTTAGAACAAATGCCAGTTGAAACTTAACATTGAATAGTAAAAATCAAATTGAATACTTACTAATATTAATGGAGGGACATCGCTAAGATCATCGTTTTGAGACGAAAGATTAAGACACTGTAATGGATATACATTTTTGTAGAAGATAAAGCAAGGTACGGCGATGAGAGCCAATAACATTCCCAGCATCACCACTCGGACGAATATGCTAACATTAGGCGACTTGAAGGCTTTTGAACTCCTCCCCATGGATGCTGCCGTTCTTTCTTGGTAATGCATTCTGCCTAAAAGTTGCAAAAAAAATTACTGTTGAGAATGAGAAGTACAGATTGTTGGAGATGAGGCTATTCTTTTTATTCAAGTTCCATACAAAAAAGAGATCAATTGCTTAACTCGTTTCTTAAAGTCAAGGTAGAAATTGATGAGCTCTAGAGTTTACTCTTTACATGTGATGTCAATGGTGTTTAAAAATGATTTAGCAAGTTTGTAAGCCACTCAGGCTCATTGTATATGGATAGGAGTTGACCTAACAAAAAGATAAACTGTAAACGTAGTTAACTAGTTACTTACAAGTACACTAAAGTTTGAGATCAATTGGTGAATTCATTATTGATCGTATTAAAAACTTATATACTAATGTAGTCGAACGAGGTCGTATGTTAAGGACAAGAAGTCCAAAACTTCACATGATCATTTAAAGGTAAAACTTACGTGAAGTTTTTGTCCAATTATTGCAGGGTCAGTGTAATTTTTTATAAACATTGTCCAATTAAAGATTTTTGAATTAAGGGAAGGATTTTGCGTTCATGTGGCCATATTTAGATCAATCTTGGTATATGGGCGACATGATTTAGTAGAGGGGCAACATTCTAATATGACAAAAATGGTCATTACATGATCATTCAAGGTGTCCCTTATAAAAAAAAAACTGGAAATGACAAATTAAACCTCATTATTGATAACCTAGTTTAGATGATAATCAAGTTTAGTGTTAATGATTAATTTCACTTATATTAACTCAAAATCAAAACCAAAATCAGATTTTTAGAGTTAAAAACAAAAAAAAAATAGAGGAGAAGGTCAATCTCAATCAATTGAAGAAATTAACCAATAAAATGAAGAACCAGGACCTGAAAATGACCGGATATACTTCTAAATTAGTCCCAACTAGCTTTTTGTTGCTCAAAGTTATTTAAAATACGTAAAAATTCAATTAATTTACATTTTCAGAGCTAATTACGGTTGGAATTTTGCTCATAACCAACCGTTAATCGAAGTTACGGTTCGTAAAAGATGAACTACCAACCTCTAACTGGTTAAATTTGAAGAAAACCCAATCGTAAAATCAGTTACGGTTGGTAACTAAATGCTCGATACCAACCGTAACTCAGTTACGGTTGGTAATTAAATGCTCGATACCAACCGTAACTGAGTTGCGGTTCATAAACTAAAATAGTTACCAACCGTAACTGAGTTGCGGTTCGTAAACTAAAATAGTTACCAACCGTAACTGAAGAAAATTCTCAGTTATAAGAACATACGGTTGGTAATTGAACTATTACCAACCGTATTAACATCAAAATCTCCGATTCACGGTTATAGAATTGAGTTAAAATCAACCGTAACTCGCATAAACCTAGAAATTTCAATTTCAATTTTCATACAAAACCCTATTTTTTGATACAAAATTAACTTAAATCCAACACGATAAACTAAACCCTAACTGGGTTTTTCCAAACATTTTTCAAATCGCCGATTAATCGAAGACGATGAAATTTTCGGTTTAATGGAGGTTACGGTTGATGGAGGAGAAGAGAAGATGAAGAAGAAGATGAAAAAAAAAAACTGATTTGATTTTTTCTGATTCATTAGGTTTAAAAAAAAATTGATTTGATTTTGGTTGATTTAAGATGAAAAGGGTAATCTAGTAAATTTACATCCCCTTTAGGACATCCCCTAACCAACTAAAGGGACATTACTATCACAAAATTGATTTGATTTTGGTTGATTTAAGTTGCTTATCACCCAAATTTACATTCGAACTTGGAGATATAAGTTGGGTGATAAGCAACTTAATCGTATCCGAGACGATTTTTTGGTTGCACTACGGTGGTGTATTTGAAAGGAAAGAAATGCGAAAAAATTTAGGAAGAAGAAAAAAAAAAGGTTAAGAAAAAAAGTTAGAAACGCCCACCGTGGGGCTCGAACCCACGACCACAAGGTTAAGAGCCTTGCGCTCTACCAACTGAGCTAGACGGGCTTCTTGGTCTGTTCAAGCATAGAGGACTGTCCTATCAAAACGGAACTTGAAGCTGAAATTCAAGAGAACAAACACACATACATATGCTCCAGGTATACTCGCAGTAATTAATTAGGTTAGAGACACTAACATAAAAAAAGACAAGGAAACCAAATTCGCAATTCAGATAGTCATCCTGTATACCCTCCTTGCGGAGAAGTTCTAAGAAAATGTTGTTACTTGGTTACCTTGCTAGTTCCTTGTAAGGTACTAAATACAATAAAAGCCTTGTTCATAGATTTTATATTTATTTTTACAATTTAGACTTGTAACCCTACCATGAATCCATAACTGAAGAATCTAAGACCAACTTTTAGCCCTGCCATACCCTCCTTCCATGACTGCAGAAATGGGGAAAATGGATACATCTGAAACTGACAGGGTAGTTCTATTTCTTGAAATAAATCCCTTGTCTTCCTCAGCAATTTCATTTGCCACTAGGAAGGATTACAAATTTGATAAACCCTCTGGATGAAAGTCAAGCCCTAACATACATGCCTAGCAGCCTAAATCCATGTTCAGGGACCCCTTTATAAGCCTAGAGTTGGCAGCCACTTTGATTGAGGAAAAATCATTGTAGTTCAATTACCTACATTGGCCTTAAAAATTGTGAACCCATAATGTCTCGCTGTAAGATTAACCTCCAATACATCTTGTTGAAGAGTACTTTAACCGGCATTAGGCATCCCAACAAGACCCCCATCAGCAATACAACGCCTTAGTTAAGCATATTCAAAAACCATATGATGTTGAAGACTTCTGAAGTCCCAAACTCGAGGAGAGCAATTCTAGAATGACATACCTCTTTCCTATCATTTCCACCTGGAAAATCACAAAAGACAAAATAAAACTTTCAAAGAGAAATTAGAGACTATCAATCAGTGAAATATCCAAACAGACATGCCCACAAACAATAGTTACCCACATAAGCAAAGTCCAAAGTACACAACTAAAAATCAAAAACAGTATATCAATCAAGTTATGTAGCGTATGCTATTATTTAGTGCTGTCATATTCTCCCACAAACAGAGGTAACCGGAACTCCACAAACTGCTCTAAAATATTCAGGGATGATGAAACAACTGAACATGGCGAATGCTAGAAATTCAGAGCCTCAAGGTAAGAAGCAGAGCTGCAGTAGTACTATAACACAAAGTCACACAAGCACCTACCTTTCCTACTATACACACGGATACCGGAAAGTTACATATGAGGACATACACAAAGTTGCACTGCTCAAATAGCAACAACCAGACCAGAATTAAACTACACAAAGCATTAGAACTGCTAGGCTGAGCAAGCAAATCAATGTCGAGTTAAAGATTAATGAAATGATCATCATTTTTGGGAATGTTTTATTACATCCCGAGTTCAAAGAAGACAAAGATTAGTAAGGAACCCCACTTGCACGATAGCTAAGATACGCACAAGACTGCTGAGAGTTCTATCACACAACCCATCCTCACAAAACAAAACTAAGCAACATAGAGATGTCATATGAAACCGTGGAAGTCATCATATCTGCTAAATTCCCATATCGTGGCATCCTCTAGAAAATCTAATTATCAACAGAAATACATCACCAGACTTGGTTTTCCTCAAAGGTAACAGAAGAGGTAAGTGAAGCAAATATACAACTACAGAACCACAGTGTACTTTTTTACAAATATGATGCTTCTTCATCAACATTATCGTCTACCTAAAGGAAGACAACATACTGTCTTAGGATCCAACGTCCATTTTCTCTGTGCATGTGTCATTGATCTGAATCATTTCCCAGGCAACAAGAAAAATTCTTTTTACTGCACAAATTTAGAAATGAAATTCGACATTTCTATCCCATGTCTTTTTTTTTTTTTTATATGTAAGCAAAAATATCAGCGTTCACAAAGGTGAGTTGATCAGATTCATGTCAAAGTTCTGAACAGGCTTGTGACCATGCACCAAATTGTCTGATAGAAGTTTAAATACCATTCAAGCATAAAATGCAAAATTGTTTATTCTTTTTTTTCCACTAAGTTCCACTTGTCTATGAGCAATCACTTCTTCTGGAGAAAGGCCTTGTTAAATAAAAACTGATAGCAATTCATTCTATGACCTTAAACTTCTCAACTCGAAATAATGATAAAGCCATACATGATACATCCTTATCTTTTCTTAAAGTTTGGCATCATTTTCAGTCTAAACCACAAGTAGATAGTTCTTAATGAAAATTTTCAATACTCTTTCGTGTGCAGTGACAGAAAAGAATTTTCTAGTGTGCAAATTCTTCCTGTGTGTAACTTGCTTAAATTGGTCCTGAATCAACCCATAACTTTACTTATTCATACTCTTAAAGAAAACTAAAACAAGATCATATCATCAAACGAAGCTAATCAATGAGCTCAATTCCATTATAACTGAAAATTCACAACATAAAGAAATCAATTAGACAAAAACTGGATACCTAGGGAAGCAGGGTATACAAATTGGACTTCAATGACCATTACTGACTTCTGAATCGGCATCAATTGTGGAATGTGGTGGATTGCGAAAGACTTTGGGGATTACTTCTTTGCCATATTTCTTAATAAGATGTGCTCTGAGGAGATCACTTCGAGCTTTAGTACGAGCTTGTTGAGGTTCAACATATTTGTACGAGTAATGAATACCGATTGTCATGAGAGTAATACCCATTACGAAGCATCCAAGGTTGAATACTGTCAAGCCGTGGTGAGGCGATGGGGTGAACTGCATCGTTCTAAGAACGGAATTGAGAGTGAATTGGAATAAGTATTTGGAAGGGTTCGATGTCTATGAACAAATTTGGGTAAAAGATTTACACATCGGTACTGAATTTGTGATCTGTAAGTGATTGATTTGTAGATTCAAAGTCTTTCTTTTTGGGTGATTGAATTCAGAAAGAGATTCAGAAACTGAGCTTCTGTTGGATTTTGGCCAGAAAAAGAAGAAAGAATATAAGGAAGGAATGAGATGGAACTGTCTCTCATTTAGGCACGGGCCCGGATTTTCGTTTGGGGCTGCTCAAATCTTTTACCCATATTCTCACACTTTTTGTTTTTTTCTAAGAAAAAGGCATTGTATTAGAAAAATTTAGAATTACAAGTAGGGCTGCACAACGGGTAGGGTGGGTAGGATATGGCCCATTTCGCCACCCTACCCGCTTATTGGCGGGTAAGAAAACCCCGCCACCCTACCCGCCATTAAACGGGTAAGATCCTACCCGACTCATTAATTGGGCGGGTCGGGTAGGATAGGTGGCGGGTATACCCGTTTTTTTTTTCTTTTTTTTTCTTCACCTTCATCTTCTAATTAGTGAAACATTCATGTTTATCTTTGAATCTCTACTCTAATGGTGGACTTCCGATCAATTACCGAACTGTGATCACCGAATCGCATCTCTCATCTAAATGATGTAGTTGATTTGTAACTTTCTTATCCCATTTCTCGTATACCAAAAAAAAACCTTTTTATTGTAACAGCCCTACAGGATAGATCTAAATTTTCCAGGTTTCACGCACTATCTCAAAAGAAAGTTTTTCCGCGTTTTTCACTCTTAATCTCTTAACGATCTCCACGTTTCACTCTCTATTTATTCACTTGAGTCAAAGTTTCCACGTTTGTCTATGTATATCTCTCTTACAGTTGCTGTACTTTTTTCACCATTATTAGACTTTTCTTTTTTTTGATTTTTCACGAAGAAGAACATGGTAAGGCGGGTAAGCGGGTAGGGTAGGATAATTTCGAGTTTTATCCGTCACCCTACCCATTTGACGGCAGATAAAATAATGTTTACCCGTCACCCTACCACAATGGCGGGTAGGATAGGATACGGGTAAAAATTCTGGCGGGTAGGATAGGGTAGCGGGTAAGGGTAGGATATGTGCACCCCTAATTACAAGCGAGTTGACAGGAAATCAGGGGTGATTTCTCACCACTCGTTACTAGAGTTTGATATTTTACAATGCGTAGCAGCTTTATCAGCTTTAGAATTGAAATCTCTACTAAGATGACTAGTTTGAATGAATGAAAAGAGTTTAAAAGCAAAAAGCAATCATCTAGAATAGTACTACCTCTGTTTCTGGAAAAGTGTTACTTTCACTTTTTCAATTTGGCCTAATAGCTAATATTTTGCGGATGTGTTCCTCTTAACAAAAATGAGTGTGTTCCGGAATACTAAACCACACGATTTATTGGTCTTAATTTTAATGATTAAAAATCCGTTGATTACAGCTCATTTTCAAAATAGTAGATGGTGGTGTTATACGTTTCGGAATACTCTTAATTTTGGTACGAATGAAGAGCTTTGTAAGAGGAATATATCTCAGAATATTAGTTTCAAATCCGTTACCATTTGGTTTTTATTCAAAAAAATAGCGTCTAAATGTGAGATAGTGTGAGAATAAAAGTGTGAAGGGTTCATCCCTCTTTGTACTAAGTGATTCCACAGAAAATAATTAGAGGGTATTTACATTTAAAAAAAATAAGGTGTATAATCGAAGGGATAAGATCTTTGATTACTTAAATTCGCATTATAAATAATTTTTCTTTTAATTATTAGGCCGTCTAAGGTAAAGAGAGGGGAAAAAAATGTACAACCTAGCAACAACAATGTAAGAATGGTGTTAGGAAGTGTTTGAGGGTGAAAACCGTTTTTGCTGATTTTGGTAATTTTGGGTGTGTGTAGGTGAGAAACGAATCTAAACCCTAAACAATGTACTGCACGGTAGTACTTTTGATTCGAGAGATCAATCTGTACAATCCTGGCCTAAACCAAGAAATGGTCATTCCAGGCTTTCTTCGGTCACAAAGTGAAGGACAAGGGTTGGTCTTAGGGATGGAAGCGAGGAAAGTGTTGAGACCAAAATAGTTGATTCTGGAAGTGTGGGCGTTTTGTGACTTGTATCAGAAAGTTGAACTGGCTAGCTGGATGAAAAGGCTATCAGATGATTTCTGAATGTTGTATTGTTCTCCTGACCAAAACTTGTTGTTTGGTGGAAATATGTGAGACCTATTTATACAAGTCATAGTGAAACGTACCTTGATCTCGTAGGAAGTGGAAACGATTGAGTGGTGGAAGAAAAGAGTAACGTGTAACTGTTAGACGTTATGCTTCCATGATGAGGGAAGTGAATTCGTGTAACCGCCAGTCATTACGCTTCTCTGATGAAGGAAATGAATTGTTTACACCGTTACTTTTCACCACCATTAATTATCCCACTTCATGACACTTTCTTGTAACGGGCGCATTGCACGCCAGAAGATGTAAACCGCCAGACCAATACCCTGATGAGTATCCCCTAGTTTATGACATATTTTGATATCTCGAGTGTTTTCGTGGAAAACATGTAGCACTTTGCTACATGTGGCAAGTTAAAATCGAGAGGCTTGCCGCAGGTAAATAGCATGTGATGATAGGCTCGTTTTGGTTAGTCGCCTAAAACTTGTCGCGAGCTTACCGGTTTGGTGGCGAACTTCGATGGCCGAGATCGCATCTTATGAATAAGAGTAGCCGTTGATTGTGGCTACCTTGTGTTGGCGCCTGACAATGGTGCAGTGGAATTGCGGCATGACTTGTGCATGCCAGTGGCACGATGGTGCAAGTGGCGCCTGGCGTAGCCATGGTCGTTGGGTTCAGTTCGGTAGCGAACTTGGATGGCTGAGATTGCATCTCGTGAAGAAGGAAGGCCATTGATTATGGCCATATCTTGTTGTATAGCGAAGTGGCGTCAGCCACATGCTAATGGCATGCCAGTGGCGTAGCCATGGCATAGCGGCATTCCAATGGCGTAGCCGTGGCATAGCGGTATGCCAGCGATGTTGCGGTATGGCCAAAGCTAAAAATTGGCTCCATGGCGAAAGTTAGGGTTTGGCGCCGTGGAAGAATTAGCCGTGGAAGAATTAGGGCTTGGCGTGGCAAGGTATCGTGGAAGAATTTGTCGTGGAAGAATTAGGGCTTGGCGTGGCCAAGGTGCGGTGGAAGAATTAGGGATTGGCGTGGCCAAGGCTTGGTTTTGGCGACATGGAGTCGGACCCACATGTGGCGTGGCAACATTGTCCTGTTTCCACGCCAATCCCTTTGCTCTGGGAAACGTTATTTGGCTTTGGTAGTAATTTTCCAAATTAGGGTTTGGCATGTCGAAACCCTAATTAGTGTACGTGGCATGCGGCTGCGGCATGGCGCTACTTTTGTGAAAATGGCGCCATGGCTATGCCAAAGGAACTATGGCAAGGCCATAGTGTGGAAACGGCCACGGGTAGGAATTTCCGTGGGTGGCTATTTATGACAGGTTGCCACGAAGTGGCATGTTTGCGAGGTAGCATGTTGCGATGTTGCCGCGGTAGAGTGGCATGTTGGCATGCTCCCGCGGTAGAGTGGCATGTTGTCATGCCAACCAATATGTTGTTGTGGTAGGGCGCGTTTGGCCTTTAATGCATGGTTGCAAGTTCAGAGCAACTTGATTGGCCCAAAAAGGGGGGCGGCCAAACATAAGGCGCGACTATACTTCTGGTGAGAATGTGGCGAGTTTAAAGCGATTTGATTGGTCGAGGAAATAGGGTCGGGGCGTGGCCAATGGTGCTAGCTGGCCTTGGGCATGGCCACGCCTCTTTTTCTTCGCTCTTGCTCCTGTTTTCCTTATTCGAGCGAGGTTACGCACTCTTAATCCATGGCGATTAATTACTTAGTTTGCTTAGGCTTAATTTTGACAAGCAATGTTCTGGGTATATTGCGCGAGGCGCGAAACCCTAACTTCGCAAGTTAGTCAAGACGATTGATTGAATTCTATGTGTCGACACGTAGATCTTTTAAGTTCGTTTCCGGAGAGAGCGATGCTTTTACGATTGAATACCTTATGCAAATATCTTATTCTTGATACTTGGAGATTCGTGCTACTCTGCTGCGAGTGAACACAAATCGCCATGGCATATCAACATTAAGAGTTAAGCCGGAGAACATAGCATAAAGGGCATTCAGAGGAACTTATATTAAATGAATATACGCGAGGCGCCGAAATTTACATAACATCTGGGATTCGCCAGTCTGGATAAATTTCATGTAAGTATATTGAGCGGCTCAATAAATATTCTAGTGGAGAGGTTAGCACACGCGGCTCTGTTTCCTTGCAGAGTGACGTCACATCAGATGCAAGGTTTTACGATTTTAACCCTAAGCTAAAAACCACCATCAACATTAAGTCCCCGCTAGCTCGGACGAAGGAATAATTGCGGGGTAAGCATGAGATGGTGACAGATGAGGATAAGATCGAAACAACAAGTCAGGGAGATTTGGCTAACCTTTGTCAGGAGGCACGAAGAATCTGCGATCCTTACATCGGCGGTTTCGCATAAATTTGGTTTGGCCATGGGTCCTGGCCTCAGCACTGCAACTTTGGATACTAATTGGCAGAGGTTGTACTGCAACTTGGTCCGCGGAGCGGCAAATGTTGCTAGCCGGCTAGCTGTCTTGAACGACCAAGATGGTGCTTCCTTGACTGGTGGAGATGGCGCTGCTTTGAACGGCTACGGAAAGGTGGATGGCGTGGATAGCTTGGAAGGGCCGATGGCGAGGATAGCTTGGAAGGGCCAATGGCATGACTAGCTTGGAAGGGCCAATGACGTGGCTCGCTTGGAAAGGCCAATGGAGTGTTGGCTTGGGACGTGGAGAGGATGGCGCTGGTTAGGGCTCGTGCGCAACGTGGAGATGGCGCTGGCTAGGAGCGGACTCTTGGGGCTTGAACGCGGACTGTTGGCGTTGGCGTGGAGCGGTAGAGATGGCCGTTTGGGAGCGAACTGTTTGGCATTGTCTTGGCCGTTGACTGGTGGCGCCATGGAGCGTTGCCTTCGCGGGCCCTGTTGCCTTTTTCCGTGCATAGCTTAAACGAGAAACCTTCCTCCACTCTAATTCCAAAAAATGTTTGTTCTTATAAAAGGAAACCTTCTTCCACCCAAACTCCAAAGTAATATGTATATAAAAGGGGTCGCACATCTTTTTTTTATTTTATTTTTTGTAATATTGCCTTTGTTTTCACGTCTCCGCGTTAGCAGCAAAGCAGAGGAGTTGGCGAGCGTACTCCAAGTATGTGCTCCAACGTTTCTCCTCCGTTTCCTTTTTTTTTTGTGTAAACCCTAGCCATAAAAATATCCTCCATAAACCCGTAGAAATACTTTTGTATGAATGATTCTTCCCTGCTAGCAGTATCGTAGTAATATTAGCCGTCACATTGATAGTAAAGAGGCCAATTATTATACAAAGTAGGCGCGCATGGATGGGTGGCTGCCATTAGTTCTTCTCCCGTGAAAACCTAGCTTTTAGGGTTTCCTTTTCCTCTCGTGGTCGTGTGCACAATTTCCGTGGCCATGCGTGACTTGGCCGAGGTCTTACTTTCCGCGGCTTCACATGTTCCCCGCAACATTGTCTAGTTTCGGCCAAGGGTGTACTTTCCGCAACGTCACGTGTATCTCGTTGAGTAGACATCATTCCCCATTCCCTTTAGCCATGAGTGCCATGTCATGTGGCCAAAGGAGAAATTTTCGTAGCAAATGTGTTGTTGACTCTTGATTGTGGTAATTTTTGATAAAATCTTCATGTATGCTTTTCTTCAAAGTAGTAACTTTTTTCTTTGCTTCGTTGTAGTTATTTCAAAAGCATAAGGAATTTTGTTAAGATGTCACCTGAAAGTAGTTCCGCCGTCGCGTTGAGAAGTGTCAACAACTCCAAACCGAACACAGATGATGAGTTTTTTACGAAGTCTGCTACGATTACAAGGACCCATACCAAATTCGTGGTAACTCTTCTGACTGATTCAGAGAATGATGGAGAAGTTCGATCGGTCACTCCGGGCGCATAATGAGGTTTTGCCTTCGGAAGAAAGAGTATCCGGCTTCTCCCATAGATTTCAAAATCTGTCATAGTCCATTGCGCTCTTACGATAAGTGGATGAAATTTATGATGAGTCGCGACCACGTAAAGTCCAACTTAATCGGGGCGCAAATCATGCATCTTTGTCATGGCGTCTGCGTCGAAAAATATGTTGCGGGATTGATTACTTTCATCTCCAATGGTGCTCTCACACGGCTATATGTAGATGGGGTGAGAAGACTGTTGCTTCCACTAATTTGGAAACTTGATGTTGTCTTGTCGACTTTTGGTCATCTCCTATAACTGGTGGGTGTCCGAGTGGTTCCCACATGGCGAGTCGGATCAAGTCTTTGGATGATACACTCCATGTTCTTTTATTTTAATTACGTGGCTATCCGAGATGTTTTCGATGATGGCTCTGGTAAGAAGGAGATAAGACAGAATCTCATCAAATTTGCTATCAAACTAGCGAAAGGCAATGCTCTTCCCATCGGCAGTTTGTTTCTTGGCTCTTTGTACACTCATCTGCATCACTTAGTAGCAGACATGTACGTCTCTAATGCGTATATGAAAGTGGACTCGTATATCCACGCCGTCTTTTTTCAAGCGTGGTTGTGGGAGCATTTCAAAAATTACGCTCCTAACCCGAGAACCTTGTTTCCTGATGCATATGGCGGTTCTAGGATACTCCGTTGGTTGGAGAGGCGTCCAAGACTTGGCGCAAAGCTTATTGATTTTCTTGACAACTCGCATGCAGTTAACTTTCGTCCTTGGGCCCCGGCCCATGCCTCCATAGTTCAACCGGTTTCACTTTTGCTTCCGCACCGAAAGTGATATTGCATTCCGCCGACCTAATATGAGCATTGGAGAAACCGTGTTCTTGCGAAAGCCGCATATCGAGGTACGTGCCATCTTTTTCGCCGGGGAGTCCCATTCCGTCGCCGGCCGTGACTTCGATGAATCGTTACCGCTATTCTTGATTACGGCGTCTTTGTACCGGATAAAAGTCTTCCCTTCTTGCTCCTATAACGAAAACTTGTGACGACTCCCAAATATAATATCTTCTGGCAAGCCGAGTTCCTCGCCATTCATCAGTTCGTGCAGGATGTTGTGACAAATCCGCGTGGTAAACCTTCCTCTGCGGTTCTAGCGAAGCATAAATTTTTGAAAGAGCTTCCTTCGGGCAAGTGAAAATCCTCTAGCTTGGATGCAGACAATCTCTATAAAAGGATCAAAGGTCAAAAAATCATGAAGGTGGCTTCCAATTGGATTCGACAGCTCTTGTGACTTACAGTTCTTTGAACACGCAGGTTGTATGATTCCCTCACTGACTTGGCTGAATAAGTTTTCCATTTCGCAACTGACTCCTCCTTTTTCTTTTTTTTTTTTTTTTTTTTTTTTTTTTTTTTTGACTCAGGGGCTTGGTAACTCGAATATCTTTGCGAGACTTGCCTGACCAAAAAATGGCCTTGAGAAAGGAGGCAACGGGATCGATCTCTTGAAGAAGAATCGAAGAGGAAGAAAGCTCGAGATCCGGTGATGAGAGGAGAACTTGAATATAACAACGAGTCTTCTTCCGGTGGACCCACAAATGAGTCGGTGAGTTTTCCACACTTTTCTCTTGGGTTATTTATTTATACTGGGATAAATGATTAATTGGTGATATTTACGGGAAGAGGTCGCTTCCGAAAATAACTTCGAGATGGAGATCCACGGCAATGAAAAGGTGTAACGGTGTCTCCCGGTCATGGAGAAACCATGTTAGCAACCCGAAGATGGAAACTGATCGTCGTGAAGACGATGTTGTGCTTCAGATAATGGAAAACGCCCCCACGGCTGCGGGCGCGATTGTATCCAAAGAATTCTTGTTGTTCGCGAAATCGATTGCAGGCGCCACTTTCGACCCTCCATTATTGATTCCTCATGAAGATCACTTGTTGATTGGAATCTTCAGTGTACCGGATAAGCATGAGGAGTTGTATACCAGAATATGGGAGAGATATGGACACATCGCAACAGTAAAGAAGATCACTTGTCGGTTCGCGTTGGTTAAGCGGGTGGAAGAAATATTATCTTCAATTCGTGATATGTGCAAGGTGACTGGTCACACCGTTTCTGGAGATGTAATCTCAAATAGGAGTTCCACCCTGATATGTGTGTAAACTTTGAGTTTAATGCTTCACAGTTACGCCCAAGATCCAAAGGAAAGCGGTTGATGGTCCTTCCGCGGATTTAATTAATCAACGAGGAGGTAGAAGTCGAGAAGTTGTCCCAGAATTGAAGGTTAAGTATGAAGGAAATTTTCTCCAAGAAGAACGAGCCGTTGTTAGGCAACTTTCCTTGAACACTTTTATTTTCTGAACTTCTTTTCTTAGGTTTTTTTTTTTTGAAAGGCAAAAGAAACGCCTAGTTTATGGTATGGTTTTCTGGTTTTTGGATTGATAGATGATTGCTTTTTATAAGAGTTTTTGGATTATTTCTGGAGTGATGGCTTTGTGATCAATTGATATGTCAAAATTTGAATTACGAATGTAAGTAGCAAAATCATTCAGGACCGTGAACGTTACATGAGAAAGGAAGAGATATGAAATCTTGGGATGATTGGGTCATCGGCTTCCATGATAAATGTGAAAATCCAAACAATAAGTCGTGTAAACATCATCTGCAAACTTACTCGCTTTAAGGTCTTTCACCGGGCGAGTCTTCGAGTAGTAAATGTAACACCCTTCTTGCCACGAGAAGTCCCCCTCTTTCTTTTGTTGTCGGTGAAACATCTTTATGTCGATCCGTAGTAAGATGGAGAATCTCTAGTCCCCAGACACAATTCTCCTGAAACCCCTCTTTTCTTGGACGATGCGCTCAAAGTATGGCATTCACTAGTAGTATGATGGGAACGAGAGTTGAATTCGTAACCGAGAGATTAATCTCCCACCGTGGTCGCCAATTGTTTGTGGGTGAAAACCGTTTCTGCTGATTTTGGTAATTTTGGGTGTGTGTAGGTGAGAAACGAATCTAAACCCTAAACAATGTAATGCACGGGAGTACTTTTGATTCGAGAGATCAATTCCGGGCCTAAACCAAGAAATGGCCGTTCTGAGGAGCTTCTCGGTCACCAAGTGAAGGAGAAGGGTTGGTCTTATGGAGGGAAGCGAAGAAAGTGTTGAGACCAAAATAGTTGATTCTGGAAGTGTGGGTGTTTTGTGACTTGTATCGATTGTTGAACCGGCTGCCGGATGGATGGCTATCGAGATGATTTACGGATGTTGTATTGTTCTCCTGACCAAAACTTATTGTTTGGTGTAAATAGGTGAGACCTATTTATACAAGTCATAGTAAAACGTACCCTGGTCTCGTAGGAAGTGGAAACGATTGAGTGGTGGAAGAAAAGAGTAATGTGTAACTGTTAGAAGTTATGCTTCCATGATGAGGGAAGTGAATTCGTGTAACCTCCAGTCATTACGCTTCTGTGATGAAGGAAATGAATTGTTTACATCGTTACTTTTCACCACCACTAATTACCCCACTTCATGACACTTTCTTGTAACGGGCGCATTGAACGCCGCACGCTGTAAACCCCCAGACAAATACCATGATGAGCATCCCCCAGTTTATGACATATTTTGATGTCTCGAGTGTTTTCGTGGAAAACATGTAGCACTTTGCTACGTGTGGCAAGTTAAAATCGAGAGGCTTGCCGTAGGTAAATAACATGTGATGCTAGGCTCGTTTTGGCTAGTCGCCGAAAACTTGTCGCGAGCTTACCGGTTCGGTGGCGAACTTCGATGGCCGAGATCGCATCTTATGAATAAGGGTAGCCGTTGATTGTGGCTACCTTGTGTTGGCGCCTGACAATGGCGCAGTGTCATATCGACATGACTTGTGCATGCCAGTGGTACAATGGTGCAAGTGGCGCCTGGCGTAGACATGGTCGTTGGGTTAAGGCGGTTGGTCGCCTAAGAGTTGCCACAAGTCCATCAGTTCGGTAGCGAACTTGGATGGCTGAGATTGCATCTCATGAAGAAGGATGGCCATTGATTATGGCCACATCTTGTTGTATAGCTAAGTGGCGTCAGCCACATGCTAATGGAATGCAAGTGGCGTAGCCATGGCATAGCGGTATGTCGGTGATGTTGCGGTATGGCCAAAGCTAAAAATTGGCTCAGTGGCCAAAGTTAGGGTTTGGCGCCGTGGAAGAATTAAGGCTTGGCGTGGCCAAGGTGCCGTGGAAGAATTAGAGTTTGGCGTGGCCAAGGCGCCGTGGAAGAATTCGTCGTGGAAGAATTAGGGCTTGGCGTAGCCAAGGTGCCGTGGAAGAATTCGTCGTGGAAGAATTAGGGCTTGGCGTGGCCAAGGCTTGGTTTTTGAGCCGCGGAAGATTTAGGGCTTCGCGTGGACAAGGATTGGTTTTGGCGCCGTGGACTAGGACCCACATGTGGCGTGGCAACATTGGCCCTGTTGCCACGCCAATCCCTTTTCTCTGGGAAACGTTATTTGGCTTTGGTGGTAATTTGCCCAAATTAGGGGTTGGCATGTCGAAACCCTAATTAGTGCACGTGGCATGCGGCTGTGGCATGGCGATACTTTTGTGCAAATGGCGCCATTGCTATGCCAAAGGAACTATGGCAAGGCCATAGTGTGGAAACGGCACAGAGTAGGAATTGTCGTGGGTGGATATTTATGACAGGTTGCCACGAAGTGGCATGTTTGCGAGGTAGCATGTTGCGAAGTTGTCGCGGTAGAGTGGCTTGTTGGCATGCTACCGCGGTAGAGTGGCATGTTGGCATGCCGACCAATATGTTGTTGTGGTAGGGCGCATTTGGCCTTTAATGTATGGTGGAAAGTTCACAACAACTTGATTGGCCCAAAAAGGGGTTCGGCCAAACATAAGGTGCGACTATACTTATGGTGAGAATGTGGCGAGTTTAAAGCGATCTGATTGGTTGAGGAAATAGGGCCGGGGCGTGGCCAATGGCGCTAGCTAGCCTTGGGCATGGCCACGCCTCTTTTTTTCTTAAAGCGACTCCCTGTTTTTCCTTATTCTGAGCGAGGTTCTGCACCTGCTAATCCATGGTGGATTAATTACTTAGTTTGCTTGGGCTTAATTTTGATAAGCAAGGTTTGGTATATTGCGCGAGGCGCGAAACCCTAACTTCTGCAAGTTAGGCAGGACGATTGAATGAATTCTATTTGTCGACACAGAGCTCTTTTAAGTTCGTTGCCAGAGAGCAGCGTGCTTTTCTGATTGAATACCTTATGCAAAGATCTTATTCTTGATACTTGGAGATTCGTGCTACTCTGTTGCGAGTGAACACAAATCGTCATGCCATATCAACATTAAGAGTTCAGTCGGAGAACATAGCATAGAAGGCATTCAGAGGAACTTATATTAAATGAATATACGCGAGGCACCGAAATTTACAGAACATCTGGGATTCGCCAGTCTGGATAAATTTCATGTAAGTATATTGAGCGGCTCAATAAATTTGCCAGTGGAGAGGTTAGCACATGATAGGTGCAGAATACACCTTTATTTAATATCTATTGGTTATGCTTTCTTTGTTACTTTTCGTGTGAATTATGTATTTTACGAGTGTTTTTGAGTTATTAGGTACTCTGGAGTCGCACGGAGGAAAAGAAGAAGGAATCACTCAATTTGAGCAAAAAGGGCAAACACTATCTGGAGCCGACCAAAGGTTAAGTGGCTTCCAACTCGGATGGACCTTATCTGGGACTAGGGGTTGGCTGAATCCAATTATTACAACCCTAGATCGAGAGTTTCTTTCTCTCATTCATTTACCCGAAGTTGAGAAAGCAGCAGCGGCTGCTATTAGTCTATTACTGCCGAGAGATTGAAATGAAGAAGTGAGTAAAGAGAGACATGAGAGTTGAATAATGAAGCTCAGATGGAGGAATTAACAAGCTTTCTCGTCAGTTGCTGCCATCGAAGGTTGATTGGAGAAGAAATGGAATCAGGGTCTGTCTCATCACCTCAATTGAAGAATAAACTAACGGGTTGGTGGTGATTCGAGAAATTCATGGAGGTTTGGGTGGTTTGTTTTCGAAATTTAGGGTTTGCTGCTACCATATAACAATAGTGAATCGAGGGTTTGCTGTTAACAAAGGAGAAGATTTGAGGAGTTCCTGCTGTGTTCAAATACCTGAGAAGACAAGATGTTGGAGCTATAGAATTGGCCGAGTGGGTTTGATTTGGTTTTGAAATTGGCAGTAATATTCTTGATGATTTCAGAAGCCAAGGATGGGTACAGTTCAGTTGGGGTTTAGTTTATGCTATTGGGTCCGACAAAGAATAATCACAGGGAATTGAGCTCGCTGCCATGGAATAAATAGGTTTGTATATGAAGAATTCAATAGTCTGATTTTGGTGGATGATTGAAAACGAATTGAAGATGGGTTCGATTGTTCTGTTCGATGGAAGATGTTTGTTGTTGAACAGCTAGGCTTGTGAGTTCATGGAAGGATGGAGTTGCAGGCGGAAGCCAGAGAAGGATCAGAATAAGGCAGAAATATGGGGTTGGTTCTCAGCTATGACTGGATGGCACTGTGACTAGAATGTATTGGTTTACATGGTCCTGGTGGAATTATGTAGCTGCAGTCAAGTCTGGTATTGAACCTGAATTGTAGGTGATCGAGTTACAGGACTGGTGGATATGAGTGTTTGATTGTTGTTGTTGGTCTGATGTAGGGATGTTATGAGCTGAATTGAGCTGGAATTGCAGGTAATGGCAGTGGTGGTGATGTGAACTATGGCAAAGATGAATTAATGCTCGACAGTGTAGATGAATGCTAGGTGCGCAAGAAGCAGCTCAGGCTGGTAATGGAGATGAGATGAACCTGATGTTGTGTGGAACTGAGAAGCGAGAACACTTTTGCTGGTAATGAGATTGCAGCTGCAGTATTGAGAGTTTGATGCAGTCTGTGGTGATAAAGTGCAGCTGGAGTTGTTGTTTAACAGATGGGTTCTTGTACTAGGAATTGGATATGCAGGGACTGAGTGTTGCCGGAAGTAATGGGGTGTGCTTGATAAGGCTGAAAGCTGAATTCTCTTGTCAGTCCCGCGGAAATGACAACCATATCATGTTATTAGGCCTGAATTGCATTGGCCTGGGCTGCGAATTGGGCTTTCCCTAGCGTGGAAACTAAATTGGTCTTAGATGGATGCATCAAGGGGGCGACCTAGTCCAGGGAGTGGAAACACTATAAAAATAAATCTCTTTTAGACTTTTATCTCTTCTTCTACTTTTATTCTAGGGTTTAGAAACATGAAACCTTTTCTTTTTCTTCTTGTTATGAACTCCATGAATATGAGCTAGAATTTTATTATTGGTTTGAGGTTTGAGTTGGATTTGCAAACATGGTTCTTTGATTTAATGTATTAGTTTTGTCTCAATTTATCGTTCATGATTCTATGAAAATATAGTTGTATGATTGACGTATTACAACATGATTGATTGTTTGTTTTGTCAAGTTGCAAATTGGTAGAACTTGTAATCACATCTATTGCTAGTTTAGGGTTAATCATCAAGCGATAATCCTTGAACACAAGTAGCATAAATATGATTATAGCTTATAGTGATATATCCTTGTAATCATATGTGAACCATGACTTTTGTTCGAATTGTTTGCGCAATGCATTTCAATTGCATTGATTAGCCTATTTCTGAAATTTAATGCTCCTAGGAATTGAACTTAATTAGCGCAAGGCGTAGGTTATTCTTTAGGTAGAATTCACATACGTGCTTCTAATGTGTGTGTTGATGAACTTAGGAAATTAATGGAATATCTTTCTCTCTTGATACTCTAGGATTTTGATAATGAGAGATTAAATATCAATTCTAGTTATTAAGACAAGAACATGTTAGTGAATGAAAACGAAATCCTTAACCAATATATTTACTTTATTGATTTGCTTGCTTTATTTCCTTGTATTGCTTTTATTTTATTTTAGTTTATAAAAATCAGAAACCCCCCTTGTTTATAAGATACCGAAACATATTGACAACCCAAGACCTCTCTCAGGGGAACGATCCTTTCTTTCCCTTTGCTATATTTTATATTTTGAGTAGTGAGAAAGTAATTTATTTTTGACACATACGACAGCGATCAAATTTTGGCGCCACTAGCCGGGAGGCAGCCGTTGTCACTTGTTTTTGGTTTGTTATTTTTGTTTTTAGTTTTGTTTCTTGTTTTAGTTTTTCATATTTTTTGGTTCTTAACCGAGTTTTGAGAATCTCGTTTCAGGTACCAATTTCTATGGACGGAGCATCTTGGAGCAATCAATACGGCTTTCAACCTCAACAACATGACAACTATCACCCTTACGGGGAGTATAATCAAAACCAATCCTTTGGTTATGATCAAAATTCCACGTACCCTTTTAGTTATTATCATACATACCAACCTTTTTATGGTGGGTATGTAAGTGAGCAACCACAAAGAGGGGATGATACTTGTGCTCCTATTAATATTTCTTCTAGTTTGGTAGATGAAATGCAACAATTTATGGTCAACATGGAGTTAATTCATAAACAACCAAGCATGGAACCAGTTTCATCGACCTAATATGCTCATAGTATGTTTGTCCCAAATTCTGATCGTAGTTATGATCATTCACCGATTCAAAGGGAAGATAATTGGCCTAGCAATACTGGCGTAAGTGATTCTACTTTTTCCTTGTCGAATGAGCTTTACAAACAAATGGAACACTATATTCAGAATTTGGATGGGTCATTCCAAGAACTTCAAAAGGTGTTTCCAACCTAAGAAAGGGCATTGATGAATACAAAGAGGAAATAGATGATTGTGTTGAAAAGGTCCAACCTTTGGGGTATTCCGTTGATGATTGTGTAGTTAGCTCAACTCTTGATCTTAATAATGATCATTCACCTATTCAAAAGGATGAGTTAGAGATTACAAACAAAAAATTCAGCGATAACCAATTTTATGTCAATTATGAAAGTGACGGTGATTATCGAGATACATTGCTTGAACCAACTCATGGCGACATCAATGGAATCTTTTTGGTATCAAGATGAAGATGAAGAGTAATATGATGACACTAGTGTAGCTTACCCAAGAATTGATCTTTATAATGATCAAGAACCTATTCAAAGGGTGGAGCTTGAGGATGATGCAATGAGTGTTCTAAAGAAATTCCTTATGGACAGAATTGCATCCGCAAAAGAGTATGTGCCGAACAACAAGGAGGAGTATGTTAAGAATGTGACCGTTATGACTAATATTGTGGAAGACCCAATCGAGCTTGCAAAGGATTGTAATGAAGATATTGATGTCGAGATTTTGGTTAAGGCAGAAACGGACGAAGAATGGTTGCAAGGTTTGATAGAGGACCATGATATAAAAGAGGTGAATAATTCACTTGAGTTTTTCAAGGATGAAGAGGATTTCGTGATACAAGAAATTGTGAAAGGTTTGTCTAACCCTTTTCATATTGTTTCTTCTCCTTTACCTCTTATTGGTTTGAATGTATGTGCTTCGATAATATTGTTGAATGACTTTACTTCGCGATATCCTCCATTGGAGATATTTGATTCTCAAACTATGCAGGTTATGGAACAAGAAACCGTGGAAGTTCCTGAATTCTATATTCTTTACCCACTTCCATGTGTGGACAAGAATAAGTGTAGGGGAAGCTTTTATCGATCGATAGCTTCATTTATGTTTTATCGTGCTAATGTTTGTGTGAAGCTAGTATTTGCAAAGCAGGTTCTATGGGTGGATACTTAACTTTTCAAATTATTGGTGTATGGGGAATTCACCTTGCAAGTCGGGCTGACGACTTTAAACCAAGCGCTGCATGGGAGGCAACCCAAAGGATGAGTATTTCTTGTCTTGTTTTTAGTTTTTTCTTGTCTAGTATTTGCTTTTTCTGATTTCTTGTCGCATATCATTATATGATTTCCCACCTTGACTTTCTTTGGACGATTCAATTTACATTGAGGATAATGTAAAGTTTAAGTGTGGGGGAGTGGTTAAGTATTTTCATTGTAAATTTTGCATAAATTTTTCAAATTTTTTGTGAATTAGTGCATGATAAACTCCAACTTGTAGTTAGTTTAGAGTCACATAGTATACATGTCGCTAAGATTACATCGAGATTCTCATAAGAGTGACTGAACTTAAAAATGACAGAGAACGTGATCGAGTTTCTTACTTGTATGAGAGTTAAAGTTGGATTTGACCATGCCAGTGGCAAATGAGGTGCCGAATGAATTCGGTATTAGAGTTGTGGTCCCCTATAGTGGAGACTAACAATGTTACATAATTTGAGGCACCGAACTTCAAAAATATGTGCTTTAGAGTGTGTGTCACCGTACGTAAATTCCGGGTAGAATGGTGAGCTACCCAACCTCCCACCAATAGAAGCACTACTATCTCTTGAGTGTTATTTTATCAATCATGATGGTGACATCGAATTGCTAACTTACAAACCACTTGTAATCTTGTTCGCAGTTAGCACCATCCACTTTATATCTATCTACACCAACATGTCCATAGAAACACCATCATCATCAACAAGAGGAGCATCACAAATTCGAAGGAAAGTTGAAGACGTTCAAGGTTTACAAGCAACGGTACAGAAATGAGCATATTTCATATTCAAGTAAAGCAACACGACAAGGAGCAGAATTTTTACAAGTTGAAGACTTTATGTACAAGAGCGAAGATTATAAAGATGAGAATTCAAGAAGTTTATGATATCGAGACGATACAAGTTGTGAAGAATCATGCGGTAAAATTCTTATACCATGGCCATTTGTACTATTTTATTTTTATTTTCAGTTCATGTTTATTTCTCTTGTCTCATAAAAAAAAATGAAAAAAAAAAAGAAAAAAAAAAGAGACAAGCGAAAATTTTGTTAGGTTCATTATTAGTTTTATTTTGTTTTGTTTTCATTTTGTATTTTTTTTATTTTTCTTGTCTCAATTAAAAGAAAAAAAAAGAAAAAAAAAAGAGACAAGAAAAATGTATTGGGTTTGTATAGTTCGTTTTTAGTTTTTTTCTTTCAATAAAGCCAATGGAAAGAAGGAACATCCATAATGAAGTTTCAAGAAACAAGGAATTAGAGGAAAGAATCACATTGTCAAGATTCTACGAAGTTGAAGAGTTATCATTGACAGATGAAGACCGAAGACGAAGATGAAGACAAGGATTGAAGATTGCCGAAGACGTTTCTATGGATGCTGTGAGAGTGGTGCTAGCTGCACGTTGAACGGATAACGAGGAAAGTAAGCATATTCCCACCTTCGTTAAGTGGTTGATTTCCTTTCTTAGAGATCGTCAGAAAAAAAAGGGTTTTCAAAATGAATAAAAGATGTGGGTTTTCAAAATAATTCGGAAGGTTTGGCCTTCTTACTAATCAACGTGTCACATGATTCTCTCTTCATTCTTACCTGGACACATGTGTGACCCATAAAAAGCTGTTTATTATTCAGAGCAACTTCATAAAACACTTTCTTGTGAGGCAGAGTCGAGACTTTCGATCACTCCGAACCCGAATTTCTTTCGATAAGGGATGGTTATTTCTCTCTCAACTTTTAAGGATGATATTGTGTTCATTTATGTGTCTAACTTCTTATGACTAGTGTGCAGAATCTCTATGTCTTCTTAGCGCGTTGGATGCTATCATTCCGGAGAACTAGTAAGCTGGAAAAGTAGGTTTTGTGGGTATATCTCTGGTAAACCCTCACGAGACTGTAACTCGTCCACTAGGGACACCTATGGGTTTAAAGGCTTGTTATACATGCTAAGTGTGATCGTAGCCTCAACGACACGGAGTTGTATGTAATTGTTTTGTTTGGTTTACTCGAGGACTAGCAAAGTCTAAGTATGGGGGAATTTGATAGGTGCATAATACACCTTGATTTAATATCTATTGGTTATGCTTTCTTTGTTACTTTTCATGTGAATTATGTATTTTACGAGTGTTTTTGAGTTATTAGGTACTCTGGAGTCGCATGGAGGAAAAGAAGAAGAAATCACTCAATTTGAGCAAAAAGGGCAAACACAATCTGGAGCCGACCAAAGGTTAAGGGGATGCCAACTCAGATGGCCCTTATCTGGGACTAGGGGTTGGCTGAATCCAATTATTACAACCCTATATTGAGAGTTTCTTTCTCTCATTCATTTACCTAAAGTTGAGAAAGCAACAGCAGCTGCTATTAGTCTATTACTGCCGAGAGATCGAAATGAAGAAGTGAGTAAAGAGAGACCTGAGAGTTGAATAATGAAGCTCTGGGAGATGCAGGAATTAATAAGCTTTCTCCGCCTGTCGCCATCGAAGGTTGATTGGAGAAGAAATTGAATCAGGGTCTGTCTCGTCACTGCAATTGAAGAATAAAGTAATGGGTTGGTGATGATTCGAGAAATTCATGGAGGCTTGGGTGGTTTGTTTTCGAAATTTAGGGTTTGCTGCTACCATTAATAACAATAGTGAATCGAGGGTTTGCTGTTAACAGAGAAGAATATTTGAGGATTTCCAGCTGTGTTCAAATAGCTGAGAAGAAAAGATGTTGGAGCTTTAGAATTGGCCAAGTGGGTTTGATTTGGTTTTGAAATTGGCAGTAATATTCTTGATGATTTTAGAAGCCAAGGATGGGTACAGTTCAGTTGGGGTTTAGTTTCTGCTATTGGGTCCGACAAAGAATAATCACAAGGAATTGAGCTCGCTGCCATGGAATAAATGGGTTTGTGTATGAAGAATTCAAGTCTGATTTTTGGTGGATGATTGAAAATGAATTGAAGATGGGTTCGATTGTTCTGGTCGATGGAAGATGTTTGTTGTTGAACAGCTAGGCTTGTGAGTTCAGGGAAGGATGTAGTTACATGTTGAATCCGAGAAGGATCGAATGAGGCAGAAATATGGGGTTGGTTCTCGCCTATGACCCGGTCGGAACCGGACTAGAATGTATAGGTTTATAGGGTCTTGGTGGAATTATGCAGCTGCAGTCAAGTCTGGTATTGAACCTGACTTGTTAGTGATCGAGTTACAGGACTGATGGATAGGAGTGTTTGATTGTTGTTGTTGGTCTGATGTAGGGATGTTATGAGTCAATTGAGGGAATTGTAGGTAATGACATGGTGGTGATGTGAACTATGGCAGAGATGAATGAATGCTCGACAGTGTAGATGAATACTAGGTGCGCAAGAAGCAGTTCAGGCTGGTAATGGAGATGAGATGAACCTGCTGTTGTGTGGAACTGAGCAGCGATAATACTTTTGCTGGTAATGAGATTGCATCTGCAGTATTGAGAGTTTGATGCAGTCTATGGTGATAAAGTGCAGCTGGAGTTGTTGTTCAGCAGATGGGTTCTGGTACTAGGAATTGGATATGCAGGGACTGAGTGTTGCCGGAAGTAATGGGGTGTGCTTGATAAGGCTGAAAACCGAATTCTCTTGTCAGTCCCGCAGAATTGACAGCCATATCATGTTATTGGCCCTGAATTGCGTTGGCCTGGGCTGCGAATTGGGCTTTCCCTAGCGTGGAAACTAAATTGGTCTTAGATGGATGCAGCAAGGGGGCAACCTAGTCCAGGGAGTGGAAACACTATAAAAAGAAATCTCTTTTAGACTTTTATCTCTTCTTCTACTTTTGTTCTAGGGTTTAGAAACATGAAACCTTTTCTTTTTCTTCTTGTTATGAACTCCATGAATATGAGCTGAATTTTATTATTGGTTTGAGGTTTGAGTTGGATTTTGCAAACATGGTTCTTTGATTTAATGTATTAGTTTTGTCTCAATTTATCGTTCATGATTCTATGAAAATATAGTTGTATGATTGACGTATTACCACATGATTGATTGTTTGTTTTGTCAAGTTACAAATTGGTAGAACTTGTAATCACATCTATTGCTAGTTTAGGGTTAATCATCAAGCGATAATCCTTGAACACAAGTAGCATAAATATGATTATAGCTTATAGTGATATATCCTTGTAATCATATGTGAACCATGACCTTTGTTCGAACTTATAATCACATCTATTTCTCAAATTTAATGCTCCTAGGAATCAACTTAATTAGCGCAAAGGCCGTTAGGTTATTCTTTAGGTAGAATTCACATACGAGCTCTAATGTGTGTTGATGAACTTACGAAATTAATGGAATATCTTGCTCTCTTGATACTCTAGGCTTTTGATAATGAGAGATTAAATATCAATTATAGTTATTAAGACAAGAACATGTTAGTGAATGAAAACGAAATCCTTAACCAATATCTTTACTTTATTGATTTGATTGCTTTATTTCCTTGTATTGCTTTTATTTTAGTTTAGTTTATAAAAATCGAAAACCCCTTGTTTATAAGATACCGAAACATATTGACAACCCAAGACCTCTCTCGTGGGAACGATCCTTTCTTGCCCTTGCTATATTTTATATTTTGAGTAGTGAGAAAGTAATTTATTTTTGACGCATCGTCAACGATCAAAGACACGTGGCTGTTTCCTTGCAGAAAGTGACATCACATCGTATGCAAGGTTTTACGATTTTAACCCTAAGCTAAAAACCACCATCAATAGGAAGATGTCCAAATATGTTGAAGATCGTGCCTTACATAGAATTGAACGAGAGTATAATCCCTAGAGTTTATGATTAAATTGAACTTCACAAATTCAAAGTGGTTGATGGTGGCATTGATATATTACAAGATTCAGACGACTTTCCAAAAGATACAACTATATGTTCAATTTAGTATTGTAACCATGCCCCGTAAATCACCTTCAATAATTATATGAATTTAACTTATTCCGACTTCTGCTAGTTGAACAATAAAACCAAAGAGTTTCGAACAAGAGGAGTCTCATGAGAAAATATTTAGACAATTTTTCAAAGGATGCATGTCTTACTTAGTATTTTAACCATGTCCCGATGACCAAACTTTTTGAATGATTATATGAATTTAACTTATAATGCTAGCTGAACAATAAAACCAATAGCTTCAGCAACAAGAGGAGTCTCACGGGAAAATATTTAGATAATTTTTCAAAGGATGCGGGTCCTATTTAGTATTTTAACCATGACTGACAATTACCTTCAATCAATATATGACTTTAATTTATTGTGACTTCCAACTAGATGCGCAAGAAAACCAATAATTTCATCAACAAAAGGAGTCTCACGAGAAAAGATTCAGATGCTTTTCTGAATGATGCATGTCCTATTTAGTATTTTAATCATGACCCGCCAATCTCCTTCAATGATTATATGAATTTGAACTTATTGCGACTTCCGACCAGCTGCGCAAGAAAACTAGTAGCTTCACCAAAAAGAGGAGTCTCACGACAAAAAAACCTTCATATAGATGCATCAATGAGTTCCTCCATGTCACAAAGCAATGGCATCACAAAAAATCTCTACCATCGCTAGCTACGTGTCTATATTTATCTTTATGTATGGATTGGCTAGAGGAGACCACCGAGGAAAAACAAGCACTACAATGATGGTTAAGAATTTTCACTTGATTTTGCCAACTCTGAAAAAAGCATGGTGGTGTAAGTTAAATCAGACAGTATAAAGCAACTTTAATCAAGAATTCAATTGTCATCGGGTTGTTTGTTCACAAATACAATGATGCTATGAGTCTTCCAAATAACCCCGTACAGGCTAGGTCATATGCAAAAGCTATAACCCTCATTAGTAGCCAAAGAACATTGTTGAGTAACATCTTTAGTCTTAGTAAACTTATGTTGGTTTGCTCGAAAACTCAACAGAGATGCAGAAAATTCTATTTAGATAGTGGGCATTGCAAAAATAGTTGGTCGATAGTTTCTAAATGACTGCAAAACAAGAGGAATTCTATAGGAATATCTAGAGTATTTGAAAATTTTATGGATGACCGATGTATCATGCGTAATTGTCCGTAAGAAAATGTGGATTTTATTAGGAATCTTTTTTATTCTCCTGACTAAACCCAAGATCATACATCGTCATTTACAGAGAAAACTCGGTTGAATGGTTTGTTATGATCTTTTGATAATACTTGGACGTGAACTCGCCATAATTTGTGAGGGTCCAACATAATCTGTCATCAATACATGTATTTCTTACCTTAATGCTTGATATTTGACCCGCTGTTACAAGATCAAGAGGTTGAAATAGTAAATGAGAGTCTCATGACAAAGCGTTACGGTTAATCGGTTTATTTTCTCTCTATTTAACTATTTGAATTTTAAGATAAAACCCTATAGGAAAAGAAAAAAAGAACTCCTTAGTAAAACAAAACAAAAAGAACTCATGGAGTTTATTTTCATTCTTTGTTGGCCCATACAATATGGATGGATTTGGCAGTAAGAACTTCGATTCATCAACAAGTCTTAATTTTATAGTATTTCTTTCGTAATTGAATGTGTACTAGAGTTTCTATTATTAAGTTATTTAACTTGTATTAGGTTTTCTAGTAGTAGGACTTTTTTTGTTCTTGTATGAATTGATATTATGCTTAATTTCTCAATATATGTAATGTTTTTATCCTTGATTCTTGAAAGAAGTGAAGTAAGACTTAAAGATTTTGGATTTTATATACGATTTAATCTTTATGTTTTTTTAAGTAGTTGTTTATGTGATCTGATATAGTTTTACACTTTTATCATTTCAAATTCATTTGTTGAGCGTATTAACACATTGTATGGTAAACTTAATTAATATCCTATAGTTAATAAGCCTTAGGCAATCGTATTTTTGTAAGACGGTGCTTCAAGATTAGTTAGGTCGATGGACTTCAATATGCCAAAATACTGTTTTGGCGATATGTTGTATTTTAGCAAGAAAACAAGGTAACAAACTATTTATATTCAAATTGAAGGATTTTATGTACTCCTCCGTTCCAATTTAGATGATGTTTTAGGAGTTTTCACGCAGATTAAGAAATGGAGAGAGATATAAAAATAATTGTTATTAGTGTATTTAAAAATAAACTTATGGTTCCAAGACAAATTATGAGGATATTGTTGGTAGTTTTGTAGGAAAATATGAAAACTATCAAGTAATGTGGAACAAAAAAATAACCCTAAACACTCATCTAAAGTGGAACGGAGGGAGTATAACTAATTGTAGTTACCTAAAATATGTGAGAGGCTAAAAGTGGGATTTTAGGGATTCTTAAAGTGAGTTACGGGAGGTTGAGCACGAACATATTCCTCTCATAAACCAGGAGAAATGGTCGTACAAAAGGTATGCTTTAGTCAAGAGATATTATGAGTGGTCTTAATTATAGAGGGATGAAAAGATGAAGAGAGAGACCAAAGAAAGAAATTACTCTGAGAGGTTATGAGAAAGTTTTATTTAACTTGGAGAATAAATGACATATTTATAGTCAATTCTCTAATCTCGGGCCCATGAAAATAGGGATTACTTGTCGTTTTCTTGTCTTCTCAAATATCTAGGGATAAACTAGGATGACCTTATCTATTTATTCCACCGCCTTTACTCTCTTTTCCTAGTTAGATAAATGCCGAATATTTCTCACACGTGCCTTTGAACGCAGACCAAAACCCTAATTGATATCCCCTAATTTGAGTGTGATTATGCAAGCCTTTGTGATGATGTGTTGAGAGTGAGAGATATTCTCTATAGCCGACGTTGTCAAAGATAGAGAAATGTTATCTTAATTGTGAGCATGGCTAGGATAAGTCATGTGAAAGGCAAGGAATGCCCAAAAATCATGAAGAGCATGAGAGGGCCGAGATTGGGTTCTTTCTCCCCATGGTCGATCACATGCACATGTCATATGGAGGTAAAATTCTTATATGTAAGTCCCTTTGTTGATCCTATGAATCTCAAAGAAGCTTATCATTGTTTTTGGATATACATGCATGATCCAAACCCAATTTGCTAGATGCGAGCGTATTTGAGAAGCTGAAAAAGAGGCATGTGTCTAAGTGAAGATTTTTTCCTAGGTTTTGTGTTTGTACGATACCCTTTGAGATGATCCGATTTAGCTCATAGTGTCATGAGGATGGATGAGACTTAGCTCATGAGATTGGATTTCCTCAGAGTCAACTAGGACGTGTTAGAGACATAGAAATAGTTTTGCATGCATAATAATGTTACTACGAGAACTTATATCACTTATCTTAATTTGACCAATGTATCTCGCAGGGATGTAGTAAGATTTAGTTAACATTGTGTATGTATAGTGGGTTCGACATGACCAGTGTATCTCGAAAGGATGTTTTACGAGTATGTCACGGGTCCCGGAGGTAGAATAACCAACATATCTCACGGGGATGTCTAGGAATTATCCAAGAGGCCTTAGTATGTCGAGTTGGGGCATAAAGTAGACATGACTAATTTTTATCTCGTGGGATGTACTCAGAATCGGTCTATAAGCTCAAATAAGGGAAAGTCTTACTTATATGACACGAAATATCTCCGCTCATGCTCATAAGTCATCTATGGTCATTTTATAAGTCTACAGAGCCTACACGACCAACATGTTTAGCGGCGACATGTGCTAGAAATCATGATATCACGACCATATGTGTCTCGTGGGGACTATGATATAAATTATGGTTATAAGCGCCTTGAATACCAAGGTTGAGTCTCTCTTGTGAGAGTTGAGTTTTGGCCAGTATGAGATGAATTCTTCTTCCGAAAATGAGGGATGACACTAAGGTTGGGCTTCCTTTGGTGACTAGGGCTAAACGAACTAGGGCTGAGCTTTTCTTGGCAATGAAGGTTCAAATTTATCTCAGAGCTCTCTTTTTATGTTTAGTCTTTGGACATCTTCAATTTCAGTTTTTGCTGAACGTCAAAGACAACTATTGGCTCGAAGTAATGATATACCCCTAGTTGTAAAATTATCGTTTTTGTCACTAGTCTTGACATGATGATTTTACCCTCCTTCGAAATTTCACCATCTACATTAACTATGCATGTAAGTCCATCCATCAAACATTTTTTACCGAGGGTATTTCCAAAGTTGGAGATCCATATAAAACAACTTATATTCAATTATGAAATACAAAAATTGATATATAGTCGAATAAAAAATATTTTTGTTGTGCCTTGATTGTGGCTGAAAATTTGTACTCTAAAATGATTTATTGTAGTGAGAATAGATGTCTGACCTGCATAGAGACTCCTCACCTTCACTCTTCTCTCTAAATGGTTTGAAATGAATTAATTAACAAAATTTCAAAACATTACTAAGCAACACTATATCTACTAATTTTCTATGGATTATAATATCTCAACTTATCTACTCGAATCCTCAATCTAAAGTTCGTCGCCTTTAAACTACAAAGTTAAAGAGACATAAATTCTTTTCCAAATATCCAAGATCTCTATAAGAAATTTATAAAACCTCTGATGAGAACCCTACATCAAATATTATTGCCACATGCTAGGCATCCATTGATTTTCCTATGGAAGAACCTTTTGTATAATTTCCTAAGACATGACTTCTTATCACATAGGTAACAAGTAACAATCATCAATGTCAATATTATTTTTCTTTAGTCCCCAAGACTCTTTTTTTCATTGTATATGAGTTTTTTTGTATTTTCTTTTTTCTATTTAACTGTTAACTAATTCAATCATGCTCCAACAAGCCCAACAACCTTAAATTGTAAGTAATAACCAATTCAATGATCTTAGCAAGAAGAGGTCAACTTGCAATTCCGAGAATAGACTTAGAAGAAGCTAATATTTTGCTTGAGAGAACAAGTTTGAAGGAAGATGTTCACTTCAATTTTCATTGTTCTAATTCACATTTTAAACACAATATAAGCGGATACTACTTCAATATCAATCTTATGAAACAACCTGCCTAGTTATTACGTAAACAAACATTAAATACTAGCTTATAAGTTTTATCCATCAATATCAAGACAAAAATACAGTTAACTAACCTAATTAACAAAATTTTAAGAATTATAAATCAATTAACATTATCTTTGTGTTATAGGAGGAAAATATTTGAAAAAGTCATTGTACCTATATACTATTCCGTCTACGCGTAAAAAAACATAAGTCTTATAATATATTTTTTGCAGGAATCAATTTCAAATACGGCTGGAAGACAAAATAATAAGTCAATACTTCCGCATAATATTGTCGCGGTTATTATCCACTTATGAAACAACATCAAATTGGATAAAATTAGACAACCTTACCATTAGTGATATATCACCTTGCTTCCTTTGTTAGCTAAGTCGTGCTAATAAGTATGTACATTTTTATTCCACAATCATAATGATAGTTTGAAAACTTATAAGGAAACATTATTTCTAAAAAGATTTATAGTTTGTTTGGGAAAGAAACAATATAACATGGGAAAGATCCTTCGTGAAATCAAATAGAATTATTTATTAAGAAATACCATGTATTAATATATTGAGTACACGTGCTTTAATTATCATGTCTTAACTAATTGTCCCAGCCCCAACCAAATTAACTTTTCCTCTATGATTTTTGTTTTTGGACTTACCTTTATTTCTAAAGTTTCATAAATTTATTGATACTTGGTATATGTGCATTATTGAACAAAAACCAAACAAATAGGAACCTTTCTATTAAAAAAAAAACTCATAAAGATTGATAAACCTACTTATCCATAAGCAAACACCAAACAAAACGATTCGATATGCAGTAATTATATTAAAAAAAAAGAGTGTTGTATAACTTTTTAGTCAAGTATTTTTGAAAAAACAAAACCTAAAAGAGATGATCTTTAAAAAGATTATCGTAAAGATCAATAAAAACTAGTTACCTGAAAGGATAAAACATAACACCAATCAAAATGACTTGAGATGAAGTAATTATAAAATTATAAATGTCTTAGTCATCCTATATTCTAAAAATAGAGTAGTATTACCGAGTTCTAGTTGAAAGTCATTGACGCCTCAAGTATTTAATGTGGCCGAAAATCTATCAACAAAGTCTGGACTTTGCAAACTTCTTATATTGTGGCTTGATTGTAATCGAGAAGGAGAAAACATATGATTCGAGGTTATTGGGCTTTGTGAAGTGGTATATCCTGATTAATGTGTGCCAACAATATATAAGATATTTTTTTAATATCCTAAGTGGGTATTACACATAAATTTATGTCTTTTAATACAACTGATTTTTATAGAGACCGGCCTATATATTCTTAAATTTATATTCTCTTTAATAATAATAAGTCAGGTTACGAGAAGTTGTTATCAGAAAACATCTCAAACACTATGTATTTTTTAAATTATAAAAATAATCTTCCTGATTTTTTTCGCCTACACGATGACTAATCTAAATGATGCATAAAAATATTTCATCTTCCTTTCTCGAAGGTATTTGTTGTGATTCCGTGTGTTCTCGTAAATAATTCAATTTACTATTTTTTCCAGTTTGTTCCTTTTGTGTACAACATAACCAATTGTTTATTATTTTATCAAGTTTTCATCCTAAATATTCAAACAAAAAAAGTTTACATACTGCTAGTTATCTTTTCATTTTACTCAAAACTCATCACAATTGAGCTCTTTTGTTTTTGATCTGTCTTGTAACAAACTTGACACTAACATAATGTATGTGGAGGTATTTTACTTCTTCCTTGTTAGGGATGGTTCAACTTTGCTAATGTAAAAGAAAGCTACAAAATTTTTTGAAAACAAAATCAATATAAAAAATTTCTTTTTAAGTCATGGTGAACAAGAGTAGCACTACAAAATTAATTGTAAAAAAAAACTTCAAAAATTTGAAGAAAATCAATATAAAATTTCTCTTTAATGGGGGAAAATGAGAATGAGGAAATAGAAAAATGGGTATATGAGATTAGAGTCCTAAAGAGTAGAGACATGATTTAGTTAGGTTCATATGAGACTGCTGAGAAAGATGCCAAAGCTTACAATGCTGCAGTATTCTGCATGAGAGGAGATGGTGCTGGAGGACTTTATAACTTGAATTTTCCGCAAAATCATTCGCAATTAGAGATGTTGTTGTTGATGTCAACTTCAAATGTGTTTTCATCGTCATCGTCATCAACAACATCATTGAATCATTGTAATCAACTTCCAAGTCATTTAACACGGTGAAAAATACAACTTGTAGCTTCAAAATATGCAAATAGTACTAATGATATCTAATGATATCTGTTTAATTACCTCGCTTCTCGCATTTTTGGCGGATGCGAATTTGGAGTTACCAACTAATTCACTAGTTATTCTTCTGAATTGTCCGTAACAAGTGCGAAATTGGTGAATTCGTAGTCGGGAGAGAACGTGGTATCATTGTCACCTTCAGAATTATCAGTCATTAACAAATGACATTTGAGTAACAACAATAGTAGTGATGTTTCAAATTCCAATCAATTTTATGGTCAAGAATGTCATGCAACCCTTGGAGAATCATCATTCACCGATGTCGGTGGCAATTGAGGTCCAAAGAGAAAAATATGGATACACCATGTTATTGCTCCCCATGATACTAATGGTGATGGTGGTGGTGGCAAACAGAAATAGGCTACCTTCTTTTTTTTTTATCAATTGTCGTTCCTGGATAATCCATATTATTGTTGGACTTACTGATGAAACATCTTATTTTAAATATGGAAGGTTTCAAGTTATTAGATAGTATTTTGAGTATAAATTGCATCAATATTTCCGAAGATGCATGTTTCGGGAACACATATTTTCTTCCTCAAATCAAGTTTGTTTTGCTGGTCCTTCATGTTTTTGAAGTTGTTGTAATGTTTGTAATATAAGGTGCCATTTGTAGTTTGCGCCATGTAATGAATGAGTTGCAGATGGATTAAGTATTAATATAATAATAGAAAAAAACATAAGAATGGATGTGAACCCATCGCAATTTAAACAATGTCTCATCACTTAAAAGACGCTACTCAAAAAAAAAAAATAAAAAGAAAACTGAGTTTGGTTTATAATATGTTTTCATCTTGTACATTTGCCTACATGTTTTTAATTTTGTAACTTTATACACATGAGTAACTGCAGATGACTTTATTGTATTGAGTACTTTGTATATGAGTAACTCTTTTCAAGTAGTTTAGAGCTAATAGTTCGAATCTTGGACATTTGTTTCTGAATTGTTTTACCAACAATTATTTTTTGTTTTTTGTTTTTGAGTTGTACGTTTGTTTTGTTTTTTTTGAATAAATTCTTTAATTTAGAGTCATCTTGTAAAAACAATTCTCACCTATGAATCTACAACTAAGTTTTCTTAACCGAAAAAATTGGCATCTAGGTTTTCTATTTTCTATAAGTTAACTAAATTAATTAAGTTGAGCATTTGGGTAATATACTAAGACTAACAACGTAAAAAATATACATGGTATCACAAAAAGAAAAAAAGGGAATCAAAATAATACTCCCAATTTTTCAATATTTGTTTTTATCCCAAAGACGCTAATCCTTAACCGTAGGTGAGTATATATGTCACCCAACCCAATAAAATCAAAAAAATTGTTGGATGGGGTACGAGCTTAAAAATCCGTTGTTCACGAATATGTTTGGAATTTTTCGAAGATGTATTCATTCTCACTTTCGATTTACTTCACCGAATCCAATTTTGGACTACTGGCATGGGGGTTTTCGAATGTTACTAGCTGGGGTTAAAACTTGAGAGGCAGAGATCTCACTTAGTATTAACTGCACTTCGATGATGAATGATACTACATTATTAATTCAGTGTTATAAGTTGTTGTATTTTTGTACTTAGTGTTCGTAAATCGGTATGTTTCATCATTTTTATAAATTGGGTTTCTTGTAGTTGTTTTCGTTTTATTTGGTCTTAGCCCCGTTGAATTAATTTTATTTATTGGCTATTATAATTTTTTTTTTGACACCTTTTCATGTATCTTTGTGGTTACAATTTTTTTTATTGAGTATTATTTATTTATGTTTTGTTGTAATTTTATTTGTTGTGCATTAATCTTGGTCATGTTTGTGCAAATTTTGTATTTAGCTTTGTGTTTTTAGTCATAGCCAAAATAGTTGTTCAATGGTGTTCGTATAAGTAAATGCACAGGTGCAGTTTTGTAGTGTAGTTCTAGCAGTTGTTTTCAAACATCACTTTATTACAGTCTTCTGGGACATGAAATTCAAGCCATCTTTCTTAGTTTTTCTCTATCTATTTTTATTATTAATTGTAAAACTATAAATTCAGATGCAAATTCATTGGATGTTTGATTGGATGCGATTTTATACTCGAAATCCACGGGGCGGATTGCATGTTAATGGAGCTCAAACCGGAACCAACCCGGACCATGTTCATTACTAATTAGGATTTCGATTCTCTTTTTATGCTAGCCCAATCCAAGACATTTTAAAAATCCAAAAACTAATTAAAGTATCAAAAAATCTAAAGTATTTGGATTTGAACATCTTGACCCACATAGCAGAACCCGAGGAGATTACCCTCGAAACCAACATCGCCACTTAGGGGTGTCAGATTATTCAGTGGGTACCTAAACCCATATAAGATACCGTACAAAACTTCCTAGTTTATCTTATATGGGTATCTCCCCATGAATTTTGATATCTTTCCCAGCAATGATACCCATTACAAGCCATGCTCGCACCTTGTCTAACAACTAGTGTTCATGGTCGGCTCGGTTCTATAAACCAATACTATTTGCTTAAAGGGAATTGAAACTAAACTAACTAATAACCATTGGTTAGGCTCAAACGATGTGGTTTTTCCTGATCACCTTTACTTTAATTTCACACTTTGTCGTAAATAAAAAGAATATCGTCCCTAGAGATTTTAATCTAATGTTATCTTAATGAAAATTTAAAATGATTTTTTTATCATATTCAAAGAATTGTTTCAATATTGGTCTTAAGCTTCTTCATCATACTAAAACCAAACCATTAACTTGTTGATTCTTTTCAATCAAACCATCTATTAGTTAATGGTTCTATCTTCAAGCTCTAATCGGTTTGGTTTGGTTCGATTTCTCAAGTAACTGGGCATAGCCTCTTCACACATGCCAAAACATGTATTTGGCATATATGCACCCACTATGGGTATGCCAAAGCTGCCAAACTCATATGCCAATACAGTTATTTTACAGAATTCGGCAAACAAACAGATTTCGGAGTATAAATCTACGTCGCCCGATGGTCAAGATTCGTTCGATGGTCATTCATTCGACAACGGCACTGCTATCGCCAGATACTCTGATAATTCGATATTCATCTAATGTGAATTTCCCCCTCTATAAATACATTTCAAACTCATATCATACTCAACCAAAATTTATATTTATAAATTTCTTAATTTCAATCTTTTAAATCTAAAACTATCACACTCTCTACAATTATATTTTCTTCTGGAAATGGATTCCACAGAGCACAAACTCAAGGAAAAGTTAAGAAGAATCGAGTCAGTGGTGCAAAATACACCATGATAGAAGATGAATGTATTTATCGTAATTATGTTTTTTTACCTAAGATTGTATTGGTGGTGCGCAACAACATGGTAACACCATGTGGGATAATATATTTCAAATATGAAGAACAAAACCATGAACATCAATGTTCGTGATCAAAAAGATTGTTTAACACTTCATTGTAATCAACTAGGAAGTAGCGGCTTATCGTCTGCGTTGATAATCTGAAGCGAAGAGAAAAGGAAAGGAAAGTGGTCGGACTGATGTTGATTTTGAAAGAGGTTCGGGGACAGACAGCAATGAAAACATGGTAACAGTTTGCTTCAAAGTTGTTATCATATTTTGAAGGTTTGAACAAATATAATCCCGATTACTTAGCAAATAATCAAGTAGTACCTGAAAAGTCACCATATAATTCTTCTCCCTCAACACTCAAATTCTACCATTCCACAAGGTCCATCAAATTCTTCGGATACCCTACAAGCTCAAATTCCAACGTAGTTTTCAATAATTATATTGATGGTAATACTAAGGGAAAACTTCGGGGAGGAAATAAGGAAAACTCAAGCTAGAAAATTGCTTCGAAAGGAGGGAGTCTCGTAGGATTTAACGCATGAGTTATGGATTATCAAAAGACCATCGCTAGGAAAGATCCATTCAAAAAAATCTAAAACCGGGAGAGTAAGAAAAAGTCGTCTTTCTCAAGAAAAATTCAGTTGACTATGACAAGCATAACATTCTTCAAGCTAACACCTCGATTGAACTCCCAACAACTGCATGTAGCCAAATCGAATTTGACAGTTGGCTTGCATGCATTGAAAAGTAAGTTTTAGTTTACTAACAACCGTGATGAAGAAGATGATGATGATGGAACTGATGATGATGAGCTTGATGAAATAATTCCTCTAAATGATTAATGTACTAGTTTAATGGCGGAGTTTAAGTTTTAATGTTCTAGTTTAAGTTTTAATTTGATATGGTGTGCATTCCAATTAATATTAGTTTGAATTGAAATGTTGAAGCTTATTAATTAGAAAAATATGTCATAACATAACTTAAATGAAGCTAAAACATTAAGAAAAATACATAAAATCATCTTCCATGCTCTGTCAAAGATTCAATCTCGAGATCATCTCTTAAGCGGTCATACAAATTACGGTTCAATGTAGTTAGTCGTTTGACCATAATTCCTTGCAGGAGGCCTCTTTCGGTCGAATCTCCAGGCCTCAAATCTTAATCATCATAGTTAATCCAATCCGAATCACATCTGGTTTTCTGAATTACCATGTTATGAAGAATTATGCAAGTGAGCATAGTCTTGGGCATTTTACGAGACTCGACCCGCGATATGGGCCACAAATGATAGCGAACTTCCTCTTGAAAATTCCAAAAGCGCGTTCCACATCGCTTCACCGATTGCCATTTGAGCATCGTTAAAATATCGGTATGAATGGCCCAATCACCGTGAGGAGGCTGACGGTAGCATTGAACCAAGGGACTATTTTGGGTAGATACCATCACCAAGATAATAGCTGTGAGTCTCTTGATGGCCGTTGATCAAGAAACGACGGATGGAGAAATTCCATACTAAATCTTCAAACAGAGGCGACTTGTGCAAAACATTAATATCATTTTGTAAACCGGAGAAGACCAAAAAGCGTGCCATATCCAACAATCGTAAGAAGCGGCGGCTTCTGGGATAGCTGTTGGTTTTGGATAATGACCTTTATATTGACTACCCTGACAAACAGGCGTCCATACCCATACCCGATACAACAAGACTACCTAGCATTCACGAATCCCTTTTCTCATTCTCCTTAATATTTGTCTAACATCTTGATTTATTGGTTTTAGTAAATAGGAATGGACGAAAATGATTAATCATTACTTATGAGAACAATGAAGGTAAGTGTAAGAAGTTGTTTTACCCATATTGAAGGTATTCATCATTCGCATCTCACCGGAGTGCCATAACCTAGAATCCTTAAAGCCAAGTAACTTTTTTGTTCGGGACTATGACCTCTAATATTGATGCATCAAAGCGTAATGAATTGAGGTTCCACTGCGACAAAGCTCTTGATAATCTTTTTCACTGGATTTATTTAGGCATGCGGAATCGACTTGAAAATCTCGGATCAGTACACCAATCAAAGAAAATAATGGTGCATGAGCTTACATGGTAGGAATTCCCTCCTCGATAAGTATATCTTCTTGATAATACTCTTTGGGCTCGGAGCTCTTGGTATTGACGTATGTACAAGCATCATAGTTTCGATTAGATTCTCATCTTCAAGCCTTCCTCTTCACATTCTTGCAACCTCATACGATAACTTTCTTGTCAGTAACACAGAACATATTCATAATATCCCTTTCTTCACTGGATCTCGACATTGTGAAGCTTAAATGAGAATAAAATGAGTAATATCTTTAGAGACGAGTGTGAGTTTTACGTGAGGTAAAATGGCGTATATATAGGAACCATAGGGGAACTAGCCGTTCTGAGAATAACTACTTGGCGATAACCATTGTATCGCCATGGCGGTGTGTTTTTAACGAAGTGATATTGACAATATCGCGGCGATAAAGACTTTATGTAGGCGATTGTCAATATCATTATTGGATTCGATCATTAGGGTTTTCCGTAGTGGCGCACGTGGTTTTGGCGTATCGGGTGGCATACGAGCCACCATTTGGCATGTGCATAGGGAAGAGGCTAACCATGAACACCCTACTGACAACAATTGGTGAGTCCTTTTGCTGTAGTCAACAGATGGGAACGGGATCACCTTTCGTCAATTTTCCGACTTTCATTTTACACTCGCATGTCTGGTTCTTGTTACCCACAAAAAAGAAAACAAATGTCTGGTTTTACATTTACATTTTGCCTCAATTCATGTCCTTTTTGACTTATTACTAAGCCCCTTAATTTAGGCTGAACCCTCACTAAAGCCAACCTCCATTTAAGGGTTCCGTGAGCTCAGATCTCTTTCGATTTCTGTATTGAAGATTTATCAGATCCAACAACAACCTACTAAATGTTCACTAAAATGTCTAAATCAAAGCACACTTTCAAGATCATCACTTTCTCTCTAACCCTTTTGATCTTACTGGGTTTAATCACTTCAATCATTGCTTCAGAGTCATCAGTTCCAGATGATAACAATAATGAGGAAGATGATGTTAAGGATTTCGAAGAATTATTAGCATTGGATGAAGAAGAAGAAGCAGCAGAAGATTCTCAAGTGAAATCAGCTGAAGCTGAGGTTTTAACTAAAGCACAAAGAATTGTTCCTGAATTGAACATGGAGAACTATAAAAGAGTCGTCTTTGAAGGAAATGAATTTGTTTTGGTTCTGGGTTATGCTCCTTGGTGCTTTAGAAGTGCAGAGTTAATGCCTAGATTTGCAGAAGCTGCAAATGTTCTTAATAAAATAGGGAATCCTATTGTGTTGGCAAAGATTGATGCTGAGAGGCATCCAAAAGCTGCTTCTGTTCTTGGAATTAGTGGGTTTCCAACTTTGCTTCTGTTTGTTAATGGAAGCTCTCAGGCTTATACTGGTGGATTTTCGACGTAAGTATAACTAATATTGTTGTGATTACTCTTTGATTGGCTATTTTGGCAAATTTGATGTATGCTAATGGGAATGATTTTGTTATACATTCAGAGAGGAGATAGTGATCTGGGCCAGAAAAAAGACTGGTATGCCTGTCATTAGACTCAATTCTGTACCCGAGGCGGAAGATTTTCTTTCGAAAAACCCGATGTTTATTATTGGTCTGTTTGAGAAATTTGAGGTATGGAATTTGAGATTTTACTACAAGTCAATATACCATTTTTTTAGTGAGTTAATTGTTTAGTCTTTCTGTTCTTTGTTGTTGCGAAAGTGAACTTATCAGTTCACTATGCTTCCATTGTTAACTAGTTAGGATAATTTAGTGGTGTGGCATACTCATTCAACTTAGCTCTCACAGCCAACAATAAGATTTTGTTCTTTGTAGAACTTAAACTAGACCTTTACCTAGAATTTATGATGGATTTTTAAATCGTTGGGTTGGTTTTCATGGTGAAAGGTGTATGTTTGTTTCCCAAATGTGTAGCCAATCTGTCTTTGTAAGTAAAATCTGTTCCTGAATGAACCTTTTCTCGGTGTCAAATGGAGAATGAGTCTGATTCTTCTGAATCTCGTCTATTTAATTTCTAGGTACTAATATGTTTTCACTTTGTGCAAACTCACGATAGGTCCAATAAGGATATTGCTTGTCCCCGTTAATGTTAATTCTTATATGTCAGTTGCTACATTTTATCTGGAACTTCAGCACAGCATCTCATTTAGTTTATTGCATAAAATGATGTGTCTGATTGAAGTTGTTGATATCAGAAGTACATAGCTGAAAAAATTAGATAAAGACTTCGCATCCTTATAAGTCAGAACATGCGAAGTTTTAGACTCTTTATCGTAGCATTACGGGGCTTTACGGATTTGATAGGACCATTGACTTTGTTTAATTTCAGTCTTGCAGAGTGGGTTGTTTGTAAAAATGGAAACGAGCTGACTGAAATTCTGATTTATGCCGTAGTTTCATCCTATACTACTGAATTCCTATTAATTAAAAAAGTATTTGTAGGGAAAGGACTACGAAGAATTTGCAAAAGCAGCAGTTGCTGACAATGAGATCCAATTTGCTGAAACTAGCAGCTCAGAAGTTGCTGAAGCTCTCTTTCCTGGTGTTAAAACTAAGGGTCATTTCCTTGGTCTTGTCAAAAATGAGCCAGAAACCCATGTGGCATTTGGTAAGTCCTGACTTATGTTTACAGCTTACTTATAACAGCTAGTCAAACCCTAAATGTGCTCAAGATTTGCGGATGATTAAACATTTGGTTTTCTGTGTATCTATATCTGTATATGATGTATATACTGTTGTTATGACCTCTAATGGCTAATTTGCATTATTAGATGCATATCTTTGTAATTGATGGTCCATTTTTTTGCTTTGCAGAGGACACTTTAACAATGGGAAAGATATTACAGTTTCTAGAGTATAACAAGTTCCCTTTAGTTACTACACTCACTGAACAAAATTCCATCAGAGTTTACGCCAGCCCTGTAAAACTCCAGGTTGGTGTCTCGTTTGCAAAGTCTGGTTTCTTTGAACACTCATTTTATTTCCTCTTTCATCATTTTTCAAGTTTTGAGTATGTAACCAAAACTTATCCAGTATAGATTGGTTACCCCTCATAATGAACTGTTTCATGCTACCCACTGGTGGCGTGTGCTACTTAGCTGAATCATCTGCATGACTGTTGCAATATATATTCTAGTGTATGCCGCTGGTCAAATTAACTTAGTTAAACCAGTGCTGCAGGATTCGGGACTCATTAGTCAAATTATCTCCTTGTGTGATTCTTTCAACCCAATAACCTTAAATTGAGCTGTGTTGATTAAACATAAATTTGACTCGTTGGTCCTTAAACACTTTTCCAGGTTTTTGTCTTCGGAATGCTGATGACTTTAAAAACCTTTTGTCTCCTCTTCAAGATGTTGCGAGAAAGTTCAAATCTAAGGTAACATAGTTGGGCCATTTGTATAATCAATTAGTAGTTTAAATCATTTTGAAGTTACTGGATTGGTTAGTATTTTCTGATACAAGCTTCCACAGTTCTAATGTTGCTTGTTTGGTTCCAGATATTATTCGTGTATGTTGATATCACAGATGATGACCTAGCAAAACCGTTTTTGACTTTGTTTGGATATGAAGATTCAAAAAAAACCGTTGTGAGTATTCTTGACTGTTTTTATACCTTCTGTCCAATCCAGTCTGATTTGCAGCTTGATTGACAAGTGATGCTGGTTATATTTCTATGTCTGCCTGACAGGTAACTGCTTTTGATAACAAAGTAAATTCAAAATACTTGTTAGAATCAGATCCAACAGCACACAGTTTGGAGGTAACATCTATACTCATTTGCTTCTCGAAGAAATGTCTGTGGAGAGCTGATATGGTTTTTATGAAATTGTGTAGGAGTTCTGCACTGGGCTTCTTCATGGTACCCTGTCAACATACTTCAAGTCACAACCAATACCAAATAATGTAAGTAGCCCAAATTAATCGGCAACTAGACAGTGAAGTGTGACCAAATTTTCTCCACAAAGACATGAAACTTCCCTTATTACTTGCAAAAAACACTATTTTCTTCTGTTTTTTCCTACTTTTAAATGTCAAACTTTGTAGATCTTGCCACTCCACTTCAATGTTTTTTATTATCCAGGATTGGGTTTCCACCTCATTATCAGATTTTCACCAAAAGGGTTATTTCCAACTGGTTATACTGAGATAGTTGTCTGCACATAAATTACAGGAAAATGCAACAGTTCTAACTGTAGTAGGGAGGACTTTCGAAAATTTGGTTTTGACCAGTCCCCAGAATGTTCTATTAGAGGTTTGTGCGTTTGCTCTTGATTATACTTTTCAATTAGCATTACATTCCTGTATTTCGTGCTACTCCACCAGTGTTTATCTAGTTGGATGTAATAAAACTGAATCAATGCTTTTCATATCTTACTGAAGGTATATGCACCATGGTGCGTCGATTGTGAAGACATGAGCAAGAAAATAGTGAAGTTAGCCAAGCATTTTAAAGGATTTGAGAATCTAATAATCGCAAAGAATAGATGCCTCTACAAATGAACACCCAGAATTGCAGGTACTACCATTGACTATTATCCAAATCTAATTATAAAAGTTTCATAAGCCTTTCAGTTTACTTTTGTTAGAAAAACTCATGATTTGGATACTTTAATTCGATCTTGTGCTAGCATTACTATCTAAAATTTAACTTTATTTGATTGGAGTAATCAATCAATATTATACAGAATAGTCTTATTTTCGAAATTAATCTGAAAGAATGTCTGTGACTAGTCGAGAAAAGTATTTTCTGATATCTTATTCCACTATCGTTGTTTTTCAGATAACCGAATACCCAATGCTTTTGTTTTACTCATCTGCCGACAAATCAAATCCTGTAAGTTTACCTTTCAAATTGTTCACTTCAAATCTTCTTTTAATGTTACTCTCAGTTCTGAACTCCCATTAACACTACAGATCAAAGTATCTGCCAAGTCAAGCTTGAAGGATTTGGCAATATTCATCAACAAAAACGCTAAAGTAGTAAAGCATAATCAGGAAGCTACAGTGAAAGACGAACTATGAAAATGAGAGAACAAAAACCACAGTAAATATATATTCCTCTCTAGTTACGAGGATATGTAAAATTTCTGATGACCATTGAGTGAGTAAAGCATAGAAAATTTTCATGTCCTCTGCAAAGGTAGAGAAAAGAGCAATATAAATCTTTTATCCAACAGTATGTATGAATAGTCTACAGACACTTATTATAGCTGTCTTGTTCTTCCAATTGTAACTTAGAACCAGGTTTAAAATTTTGGTAATTACTAATCTTTGTGGGTTGCCACACTTATTAAGAGTTATTTGTTGGCTTCTCTGTGAATTTATGTTATATTTCTTTGTTGGTATGTAAAAGGTGATCACCTGGAATAAATGGTGGATACCAATTGTTGGTATGTAAAAGGTTTTATGTCAAATCCATTGCTGTACCATCAAGTTTGAGACGGGAGGCTGGGAACCAAAAATAGGGATTCATTTTTATTTATTTTTTTGGAAAAAAGAGGTTTCCCTCATGTGTTGTATGGCATACTTGTTACAAAAGACTGATAAATTTTCAGCCCATAGTACATTAAATCTCCGAAGTAAAATGAAATCGAGTGCTAAAAATTTATCTCAAACTTTTCTTGTTTCTAAAATCTGCGCTTATCATGTATCTTTGTTTCCTTGTTTGTCGATACATTCCTATCGAGCTTGATGAGAGTAGGTTCATAATTGCTTCTAAACGAGATAGTGTGACCACTTAATCTGTTGCTCATCTAAAGCAGCTTCTGCCCTTTGATCTCTAGTTGTTCCCAGTGATGTGCAATTAGCATTGAGTCCTCTTGCTTCTCCGATTGTACCTGTATAGTCACAAAGAGTTAGCCCAATTCTTTGCCTTTCTTCTTGAAAGTCCCTCATTGATAGAAATATGTTAATTTTCAAAGTGTCATCGAGGTGGTTGGTTCCTTTGTCTCGTTGAGTTGTTATTTTTAGATTATCATCATCCTTACTAGTATAGTAGAGGGACCGCATTATATTGTATCACATTCGTTTACAACATATAATTATTTATAAACTTGGTTATATTGTTGTTATTCTTGCTTTGACTCTCAATATTGCACCTTGCTTTCCAAAAAAACCAAATGATTACACTACATGGAACTTGCCATTTGACTAGAATAATCTCTATCCTTCGTTGTGCAAAACAGTCATCAAGCCACTCATGAAAGGTTGTTGTACCGTTTGTAACATAATGTTTATCTAAATTAAAGTGCATCCAAACCTCAGTTGCAAAGTTGCACTCAAGGAAAAGGTGTAATAGAGATTCATGGCCTTCATTACAAAGCTTGCAGGTTGTATTTGTATGAGGAAGGATAGTCAGATCCTCATATTAGTTGGCAATATGGATTATGCTCTCCACAAAAAAATGTTTATGGTGATATCCATCCCCAAATTTTGCTCCACTTTGGTTTGCGCGTTGCCATTAGAATTGATTTTCTTTTGCAAGGACTTTACTGAAAATACCCTTTTTATTTAAAAACCAATGCGGTTTGTCGCATTCATTTGTTCCCTTAATGTTTATGTTTCTTATCACTTCTATTGTTTGATCATCAAAGAATTTTTTTGGGAGTTTGTCCAAATCCCAAGTGTTTTGGGTAGTAATCAAATGGCAAACTTTTGATATGCCCATCAGTTGATTGCTAGGTTTATGTAGAGGAGAGATGTATCCTGGATCCAAATATGATCCAAATATCCACATTTTTTCCATTACCGATTTCCCAAAACAATATTTTTGACCTTGAATTTGGCGAAATGAGTCAAACACATACCTAATTTAAAATTAAGATTCTTACCGAATCTTTACCGATTTTCTTCCCTTTGTAATTGTTCCGGAAAAAGTAGGATTGCTGTTGGCAATTATGCCAATAATGGCGGCGCCTAAATGTTATGATAGGGTTGCTGAAGGAAAATATCATTATACAAAGGCAGGAAATATTAAAATATAGAAACTATTTAACTCCTTTGCGATCCACGCTTAAGCATTTTTTTTTTGGGAAAATCTTGAAAATTTAGAAATTAGTTTGCCCCGAAATTTTGAACTGAGGTTTAGAAATTAAAAAGTTACTTTTTATAAAATAAATTTTTACAATAAATTTTCGATCCATAAATGCTTATTAGAAAATGATATAAATTACAAAACCACAAGTTGTCATGAAAGGAAAGAAATATTTTCTTTTATAGAGTTTTAATTGAGAGATATTTTACCCGGCATTTTTAGGGGCTTTCTAAACGAATTAGGGACGATTTTTTATTCCCAACCCATATACACCGTTAAGGGATGTCCAAAAATCGAGAATACGTTATGCCGCTTACATGTCGGAAGCTTTTTGTGCCCGATTATTATAAAGCAATCGTAAGCTTAGTAACGATATTATACTACCGATTAATATCGATTTTGTGCCAAACGCGTATCTTGCTTCTATAACAATCGGAAGAACAAAAACCTCAATAGACTACCGATTATAGTAGCTCATAAATTCCCAAAATTGGTGATTTTGCCAAGGAAGAAATTTGGGGCAACTTACAATCTAAGTCTTATTCACTACCGATTATTGTAGTTTCCCAAATTGAGAAAAATGCCATTTCGCAAAACAAAATTTGGGGCAACTTTATAATCTAAGGATTATTAACTACCGATTATTATAGTTCCCAAAATCGAAAAAATGACATTTCTCGCAAAAACAAAATTTGGGGCAATCCTATAATCGGAAGTCTTATTAACTACTGATTATTCTAGTTCCCAAATTGAAAAAAATGACATTTCTGCAAAACAAAATTTGGGGCAATCGTATAAATGCAGTAAAAATACTTCATTTGACTACCGATTATATAGTTGCCCCAACAAAATAGAGCCGTTAGAACTCTAAACTCTATATAAGGATTGTATCCTTTTACTCTCTATGGAACACAAATACTTTAAACTTCTCTCCAACATCATCTTCAACATAATGGCCCAACCATTTATTAATCTACAGTTTCTGATTGAAGAAGATTTATCTTTATGTAGGCGTTATGTTCAATTCTATCCGAGACGAGGAGAAAACGAGGTAAGGAGGTATAATGAGTATGAGTTATTTGGGAAATTCACGAAAAATTACTATGCCGATTCCAACTCCAAACAACCGCCACTCCGCTAATCTTTTCTCGCCGAGTTGGTTCAATAAAGGAACACGTCGAAGAATTCGTCCATTTAACTTATCTTGTGAATCAATATCTATTGAGGGGTGAAACCAACGATGAGGTTATAGAACGATCTCTCGGGAATGGCGGAGATGGAAAAGATCAAGCTTAGTTATGAAGCTCATTTTAGAATCCTTAGGCGATGGAAATATTTAATCCGTTTAGACTCGTCCAACACGTCATGGCTTAATTCACAAAGCATCTTGTAATAGAATTATGGGAGTTCAATGTAAAATTATGATGATGTGTAGGTGATATTGTTATGAATTTCAAAATATTTATGAAAATGGAAGTTTTAATTGTTGATCTAACTACCGATTATACTCCAACTGGCTAGTTGTTCAAAAGAAACTAGCTGCCTCAAAACCACACACTGTCGGTTGATAATACATATTGATAAACCTCCGATTATCTTATTCTAATGAAACTGAAAAACTCTGTTGACAAAACATCCTATAATCGGAAGTATATAACAATAAATATTTCTGGATTACGCATAATCGGGTGATTTGTTCAAACATTTCCCTCACATTGTGTGTAATAATTGTGCGTAATTTTCAGGGCAGTCTTGTAAAAGTAATTATCAACGCTGGTATTTCAAAAGAAAAGAGACGTTGGGACTCTCATCTATATAAGGAGGGTAAAATCTTCTTATTTATGCACCAAAAACACATATACAAACATCGTGTATTCTACAAATAGATTTTCCATCGTCTACTCTTGTGAATTCATTTCTATATCTCAACTTACAAGAATGGCAACGCTTGACGCAGTGAAGATTTGGTCATTGTGAAAACATGGTATCGTGAAACAAGACGTGAAGATGTCATAGCGGTGAAGGTTAACACCCGAGTCTTTTGAGGCGAGGGTATATAGCCAATTTGTGCGAGAGGGTGGAAATCCAAAGCAAAGATCACTCCAAAAAGTTCATGATCGTTTCCGACTTGTCAAAAAGGGGTAAATGATTACATAACGATACAAAAGAGGATGTTTAACACTAGACACTTAAGCTTGTCGATCCAACAATTTGTAAGTATAACGCTCGGTTATTCTTTTTTAAATAACACCGGTGTTTAATCTTTCTTACTAAAACGAAGTTGACATTATTTTTTATGTTTGATTATGTAGGAGACACTACAAAAAGACAAGATTTAGTGGAAAAGGGTGAAGAATTCACTTATGATGGAAGTTATGAATTCCTCAAGTCCGTCGCAACAAAGATAAATGTTGATTGATGGTTGCAATCGGAAGGTTATTATTTTATATTGTCTCCGATTCTGGGAAGATTTTCAGCTTTTTTGTCGTACTTTGGTGACAATCGGAAGTTTATGCAATATGTTGTCTACCGATCTAGGAACAATTTTCAGATTTTTTTTTGTCGTAGTTTGGTGACAATCGGATGTTTATGTAATATGTAATCTCCGATTCAGGAAAAAATTCAGTTGTTTTATCTGACCTTTTAATCGAAGATAAATTCAAAAGTTAATAACCGATTATAATATTGATTGAGTATGTTTACAAAAGCTTGTATAATCGGTAGATATATTAAAAATATAACTACCGATTATAGCTTTATACTTCACAAAGATTTTCCACAAAATTCCAAAAAAACATGTACAAATAGGGCTTTCAGAAAATACATATTTCAAACATAACGATCATTGATCTTCATCATCCGAGGGAACCAATTCCAGAGGCCTTCCGGAAATCCTCCTTCATGACGCGATCCCAATCCAACATGTTGGTCTCATATTGTTTCAACCAATCGTTACAATGATTCGTGGGAAGTAATCAACTGGCAAACACCCAACGGAGGTAATGGGCAATCTCTCTTACTCTTAAACCGATAAAATGCATCTCATTCACAAATGCCATAACAATTCTTCTATCTTTAACCGATTCATCGCAAACCGTCCTTGTAGGTGTAAACGTAAAAGAATTTCCATACCTAGGAGGAACAAATAAATGTACCACGTAATTCAAAAGCGTCCGCTAAAGAGATATCCACATTTAGGCATTGTCATCCAATACTTGGATCCGATTGTCTTCAATCCCTTCGGCGCTTTACACGCGCAACAAAGTCTTTGAACTCTAGTTCTTTGTCATGCCTATCTCCTTCCTTCATCATCTCCATATAGAAATCCTTGTCCTTTATTAGTTGTACCGCCATCTTAGTTCTTAAATTTTTTTCCATTGGTGACATCTTCGTTCACCGCCTCTCCAAAGTAACCAATTTGTTCCGAGGGCGACGTGAAACCCACAATTTCCATCCCCATCAACCTCGTGGTGGACAAACAAATGGAACAATGAGTGGAGGAGTTGTTTCATATACTCTTCCATAATCGTATACCTTGATCGTGTTGGTCTTCCATGTAAATCCCTAGTACAACGAAGAGTACCATACTTCTCTCTTATAGTCACCATTTTCGTTGATTGTGTTTGTTGCGAGTCGCTCATTTGATCAATAACTCTGACGGAGCTAGTTTGGGTCTCCACTAACACAACTTCTTCCACCACATCGGGCTTGACTTACTTGAGAAGGCTTCGTAGAGACCTTTGGACTCACTTGTTGTCCTGCTGGTCCATTTTGATATTTTCTTGACGACCTCTTTTCTTGGGTTGCGGCTCATCTTCAAATTAGCTTCCGAACGCTCATGACGACACAATATTCTTTATTAGACAAATGATCCTTTAATTCTTTCTTTCAATGGTCCTCGATACTTTGGTGTTTGGCCTACCCGCCCCTTTTGCTTAATAGGTTCATCAACCTCCCTTGGCGAGGGTGAAGAGCTTGCTCCAAATCATGCATCAATATTTGCTTCTTGGCGCCATTTGTTGTAGCATAACGCTCGGATATTCTTGCACACAATTCCGACTCCATGAACGACGGACCATCGACTACGGTGCTTGGAGTGAAATTTAATTGCTTCCAAAATGGATGAATATCTTTGATGTCAATCACATCGACGTACCTACCCATTTTATGACGACATGGGATACCAATACCTATCATATCCTTGCAAAAACAAACCGTATTCTCCGTCATCGTAAGCTTTATACAACTTCAATTGTTCCATTATGTGATTTATTGCCCAACTTGAAACTTTATGAACAATGCCCCTTAAACAATCTTTCCTTTCATGTTCCGTAGGAATTTATGTACACTAAATTGCATAGAATCCTTAATCTTTATGAGATCACGATTGAATTCATGGATTGCTTCTTGTTTTGACACAACTTCATTTTAACTACCTAGGAAGTATTTTCTTTAATCGGCCATGAGACCCTCCAAATGCTTGTCGCCTCATTCTTGAAGTTCGATATTCATATGTCCATGCATACACAAACCTCTCATTAATCAGTATCCATTGTGTTTTACAATACTCTCAACGGGTTTTGGGTAGTCCTTGCAATATTCTTCCTCAAATTTCTTCAAGTTTCTTTGTAAATTTCCTCAAGATATTGACCAAACGATCTTTGTCCCATGCTTTCATGAACGCTCTCAAATTATTCCATCCTCCTTCCATTTTTCATCAAATAACCTCTTTTCTTCCTCTCGTTCTTCCGCTCGTTAATTTACTAATGCTCATCCTCTTCCTTCGACCTCTTGGTACCCTTCCTTGGTTTTTTAGCTTGGAAATGGTGATGGAAATTGTGTTTGAGGTTGCCTTGAATGTGCCACGAGCATTGCAAGTTTCGTACTTCGGGAAATACTACAGCTATTGCATGCATTAAGGCTTGATCGTTATCCGTTACAATAACCCTTGAAAATCATCCCCATTGTAAATGGACCTCGGGCGTCTCCAACATCCAAATGAAACTCACGTTGTTCTCATGATCCATTAAACTCCATGCAATCGTAAACGTGTTTTTGTCCTAAGTGTGACAAGCAATGTTCAACAACGGCATGTTATATTTGTTTGTCTTGTAAGTGGCATCTATCAACAAAATTTGATGAAAACAACTGAGCCAATTTTATCATTTTGGATGTGCCAAGAAAATATGTACCACTTTACCGTCCTTTTCTTAGTTCTCAACGTGTACTCATGTAACTCACTAACCACTGCGATTGTTGCATGACCGTTCTACCATCCCATTCTCACATTTTGATTATAGCTAGGGCCGAATTAATTGTAGACAAAGAAGACAAGTTGTCGGGGCTGTCCGCCTTTATTTTACTTAAGATCGCGCACTTGCCTTTTGGATACGCATAGACTCCTCACTGTCTCCATTTCATGTGTTTTTAACCCGCAACCATTATATGTCCAATAAAATTATCCGGATCATCGGGTTGTGACAACCATTAGCAACTTTTAGATATTTTTCAATCTTTTACTTTCCTTACCATCGGGCTTATAGAAGACAATCTTAAATGGGCATCCAATATTCTTTGTATGAGTTCCCAGACTTCTTCCCTCTCCGTCTTCCTTACATACTTATTATTCTTTCCTCGTGACTCTTTTTCTTCCCACCTCGCTCACAAACCATTTCAAACCTAATGTCCTTCACGCAAGGGTTCTGAACTACCACGCACATCTTCTCTTTGCCTTGTTCATGCCATTCCTTTGCTTCCTTCTTACTTCCAAATATCTAAATGTGCATATAACAAAACAAAAAAAAATAAGCATAACCATCTAACATACATTATTGGAAAAAGAAAGATAATTCATGAACATACCAAATCGTTTGCATAGTGGAAGTATCAGGCCTCAAATAATAATCACACAATCACATAATGAATTCGCACAACCAACAAGTTATGCATTAGAAATCGGAAGGAAGTTTAGATAATAAGTAACCTATTAAAAATAATCGGAATTTAATACACAAAACATAACCGATTATGAGAAATCGGTATCATGTACGAATAGAGTATACCGAGTTAACGACATACACAAATGAACAATTCTTCTATATAAAAAGCTTCAATAATCGGAGGGACTATAAATTCATAAACCAAATCGATTATTAATATCAATAATCGGACGTTTATTCATGTATACAACTTCCGATTGTGAGAAATTGAAGTTTCAATTTGGGATTTTTTCGTGATTCTATAGATTAATACATCAAAATATATCCGATTATTGATAATCCAGATATTTTAAATTAACTATCGAATATATGTCGCTCATGTCATTCAATGCATGCATAAATCGGAATTTTCACGTTCAAAACATACACAAACGCACATAAATGGATAACATGGGTATTAGAGTTTGTTAACAACATAATTGTATGTTTGATGCATCAGTTAGCTTCGATCTCGGGTGATTCTCCATTTCTTCCATGAAAGGCTCGTCTAGGGTTTCATCTCCATCAAAAGTTTGGATCATTCAACATATACCCAAATCACATCTCAAAACGGTAGTGAACCTTGAACTTCAACAACTTCACGTCCTTCTTCGCACTTCATCCATGTTTATGGAAGTTAGCAAAAATCGGAAGTTGGCAACATATACCCGTTCTTCTTCTTTTTTTCTTCTTCTTCTCTCACTCAGTAGGAGTTACCTCACAAACAGTCAAAAAAATTTCCAAACACTAATATATAGACCTGACCTACCGATTACAAGAGTTTGCTTCCATTATTTTGTGAAACTACCGATTATTGTTTTGGCTACGGATATTATAGTTTTTGGCAAGGTTGAATCCTGGCCACTTATAATCTGTGAGGATTATAGTTTTATCATCTACTGGAATTATGGCTTGATTTCCAAAATTTCACAAATAAGGATTTAAGCAAAAACTCATTTTGGGGCAACCTATAATGGTAGGTTTTGGAACCTATTTGGCTTACGCATTATGGATACCTCAAATCACGAACCATATGGTTATGCTCGGCTCTCCGTACCCTCTAAACCTATGGATTTTCGCACGTGTTGGATTTGGGGCTTCGTATAATCATGCGTGAAGTAATAAACTCTGGGTGTGGTAGATTTCAAAATTCATCACATGAAGGATTTTAGAAAACACTCATTTTGGGGCAACCTATAATCGGAAGTTTGTGGAACCTATTTGGATTACGATTGTGGCTACATCCAAATCACAAACCACATGGTTATGCCCTAGCTCTGTATACTCAAACCAATGGAATTTGGCAAGGGTTCGATTCAGCTCCTTATAATCGGTAGGTTGTTGTTGGTAAATGCTACCAATTATAGTATATTTCAAATTCCTTACATGAAGGATTTTAGAAAAAACTCATTTTGGGGCAACCCATAATCGGATGGTTTTGTAATATATTTAACTCCCGATTAACGATGCATCCAAAACACGAACCAAGTGGCTATGGCTGAGCATGTGCACTCAAAACCTATGAAATATGGCAAAGGTTGGATGCGGGATCGTATAATCGGTAGGTTATGGTATATGCCTCTAGATTATGGTAATTTCAAAATTAAATTCGTGAAGGATTTTGAAAACTGTTTGGGGCAACTTATAATCGGTAGTGTATGTAACCTTATTAGTCTTCCGATTATGGCTACATCCACGACTCAAGCCCGAAGTGGTTATGGTTACTCGCACCCTTAAACCTATGGAATTGGGTCTAGGAATATGGGGCTCCTTATAATGTGTGGTCTTACAGGATTGGATAAGCTACGGAATTATAAAAAGGATTATTGAAATAAGTATCTACACAATAATCGGTAGGTATAGTTTCAATTTAACCTACCGATTATGGTGTTAACTAATGGAATTATAAGGAGCATATTGGCCGTTTCAAAAATCGAAGATAAGGGGTAGCTTAGATTTACGTTTGGGTGACCTTTGTCTTTTAGTGCACGCCCCTAATTCGTTTTAAATTCGCTAAAAAGTGCCAGATATTTTAATCTAATGCTCCGTCTTTATACTCAAAATATCCCCAAAGCTATATTCTTATATAAAAAACATCATTGAAAAACCATTTGACAACTATTATAATATAAATATTCCAAAGACATGGCTAATAATGTCAAAATCAATTTCAATTTTAGGATTTGCTGCCATCTTGTTTTGGTCTTACTTTATTCATACTGTCGCTTGAGGGTTTTGTTCTCCAAAGCGATATCTTCATAAACAAAAAGTATGTTAGTGTGCAAAATGATATAGATCCAAATGTATTATTAGTACTTCATTGCGGATCAAGTAAGATGATTTGGGTGAGCATACATTAAACTGCAAACAAAGTTTCAAATGGTCTTTTAAGGTTAATTGAGCGAGACAACTAGCTTTTCATGTGATTCCAGCTGGTACGAGTCTGCTAGTGGAAAATGTACCACCTACAACAGTTTAATACCTACACAAAGCAAAAAGAGATTGGGAGCATCATTGTAGAGAACTTTGTTATTGGAGCATCCTGTCAAGATGGTGGCTATCATGGTGGTGAAAAATTTGAAGGCTACTATCTGTGTAGTATTTTAACTTTAGGTGTTATAAATTGTTTCTTAATATATCTTGATGTATTTAGTTGTTGTTGAGTCAAACATTTATTGGAGAGTCAATAAAAAATGAATCAAATAAGACTTGAAAATTTTAAATAAATGAATTTTAGAATAAATAAAATGTAACACTGCAGCTTTTTAGCATGGCGCATGCTAAAAGATGCGCCATTTGCTTGTGATGAAGCTTCATCCAAAGCTTCCGCGATGCGTGAAAGAGGTGGATTGGCTTAAGGCGATAAAGCCAAAAAATGGCGATTATGTTTGCAGATTGGCGAGGGCCAATGTTGCATCATCATGACGCATTAGGCGATTGGTAGGTGGGCCGATCTTACAAATAAATCATTGCAGCACAAACGCAACTGTGAGAAAAGCGGGTAGTGCGCAATCATTATGCGTAATCGTTGGTAATCATTGTGCAGTTAGACGACGAAGTGACAATCATTAAAAGAGATTGACTCAGGCGGGCGAGTGGTGCCCGAATCATTGCTGTCTCGAGGAATTCATGGCAACCCATGAATAGTGAAGCATGTCAATTTGCTCCCTTTTCATACTTGTAGAAATTCCATTAAGACATATATGATGGAGGGTAGTTGGTTGAAGGTGCATATGCTGACTATGTACCAAGTAAGCTTCATACTAGTTTGAGGTATAATAAAATCTCATACTCATTTATAGTTGCGTAGCCTTTCAAAGAGGGTATTTGATGCGTTGGCATGCGTATACCCTGTGGACCTGGATGATGCATAATCATTATGCATCTTGACGAAATGGCTCATCTTGACTTCTAGGCCATTTCATTATTGCTGGACACACCCATGCAAACGAGGTTGGCTTGTTTCGTCCCTTCGAGGATGAACTCTTCGATGCGTGCTTCGATCCCTTGAGTAGGGAAGGGTGCGTGAGGCAAACATAGCAATGAGTTGCGGCATGCTGCCGGTCCAAGACGTTGGCCCCCTCCGTCATCTAAGCTTGGTAGCTCGGCGCAGAGATGATTGTGGGCCAGACTTGATGAGGCTTAGCATGCCAAATGAGTGTATGCTCATACTTCCTATCAAGTTATGAAGAGATGGTGTTTAGTTAACGTGGGAAATGGCAGGGCTTGGTGTGGCCTGTGCTAAAGTCTGAGCTTATGCTGGACAAGACACGGCAATGTGACTACATTACTCAGGCTAGCTAGAAATTCGGTGATGAATTCCCTACGTAAAGGCAAAGCCAGAGACGCATGAAAAATATGGCATTGGCATTGTATATGTGTAAACCCTTTAAGGGACAAGTGTTGAACTGGTGTGGAAGCTAAGTTAGCTACGGTCATGCTTCACTATGCTTGCAAGGGCAAATGGGCGTGCATTTGCTTCATTTGAAAGCCCAGATAAAGCATCATCATCGCGACTGGGGAGGTTACGGCCTGCGGGCAGCGCCAAAGGCTTAATTTTCCGGTCCGTCAAACATGGTATCGTGAGCAAGTTCAGAAACTCTAGGGACCAGCGGAGGGACTACCGATGAAAAGTTCTGAGGGAAACACAGTTGGAGAGTAGGCCAACTTTGCGCGTGAAGAATGAAAATCGTTTACGTTACTATGCGACCCTGGGCTGAGCTTGTTCAAGTACCAGAGATTGTTCGGGCCTAAGGGTACCCCACTTACGAGTGAGACTCAATCAGTCTGGGACTAAGTGGGTAGACAATGGACCTGATCATCCCTGACATCGCAGCACCGGCCAAGAAGGCAGTCAAAGTTCCTATAGCATCCCAATTTACGAAAAGGTCCGAACCAATGTGATCTGTGGGCAATCGGATACCGATCCACAAAGATCGTGCTAAAATTTTGTCATTTTGATACACCTTTCAACCCTTGTGAACTCCTTGGGGACTTCAAAGTAGTATATTTTGATCCATAGCCTTGCCAGATATCCTCTTGGCACCGGCCAATTGCGATTCTTAGTTTAATTGTGGGCACTTTTGGATCCACAGTAGTGGTATGGGACATGTGCTCGAGAAGGTCTAAATTGTTGTTCATGACAACTTGAAGAAAACCTAGGATTTCCGAGCATCTCGTATGGGACTTTTGCTCACGAATCCAACTCGAAGAGATCATCCACAATTTTGAATTTGAGGGCGAAATTCTTTGAAATTCTATGTGATAATGTAACACCTCAGTGTTTTAGCATAGCGCATGTAAAAGATGCGCCATTTGCTTTGGTGATGAAGCTTCAACCAAAGCTTGGGCGTGAAAGGTGGATTGGCTTAAGGCCAATCTCGCGCCAAAAATGAGCATTATGTTTGAGCATTTGGCTGGAGCGATGTTGCATCATCATGATGCATTAGGCCCGATTAGGTGGGCTCGATCTTACAAATAAATCATTGTGCAATAAACGTAAAACGATTGAAGACCGGGTGGTGCGTAATCATTGTGCATAATCGTTGTGGGTAATCATTATTAGCAGTGACCAGAGCGGTGCACAATCATCGTGGCCGGGCTAACGGTGCACAATCATTCACCCTTGAGGGAATTCTTGGCACGGCTATGAATAGTGAAGCATGTCAATTTTATCCCCTCTTTCATACTTATAGAAATTCCATTAAGACATATATAGGAGGGGTAGTTGGTTGAGGTGCATATCTGACTATGTACCAAGTAAAGCTTCATAGCTTGTTTGAAGGAGTATAAATGATGCCTAAGGCTCATTTATAGTTGCGCAGGGCCTTTCAAAGAGGGTATTTGATGCGTTGTATCGCTATACCTGGTAGCAGACGGATGATGCATAATCATTATGCATCTTTGACTAATGTGGCCTATACTGGACCAGGGCCATTTCCATTATTTGACACACCCATGTTGACGAGTTGGCTTAGAGTTTCTGTCCTTAGGATGAACTTATTGTCTCATGCTTTTCATCCCTTAGAGTAGGGAAGTCGTAGGCGCCGCACGAGTCAGTGCGGCATTATGGATGTCGACGTTGGCCCTCAAATCATCTAAGCTTGTGGCTGGCTGAAGAGAATGATTGTGGCTGACTTGATGAGGCTTAGTTGCATGCCCGGTAAGTGTATGCTCTACTTCTATCAAGTTATGAAGAGATGGTAAAGAACGTTAACGAAAATGGCAAGAGCTTGGTGGGCTAGCTAAAGTCTAAGGCTTATGCTGGACAAGACACGGCAATAATGTGACTGCCTCGGCTAGCTAGGAATCAGGTGATGAAATTCCCACGTAAAAAACAAAAGCCGAGAGACGAAAAATGCATCTGGCATTGGCCTTATGGCCTTAAACCCTTTCAAGGACAAGGGTAAGTTGGAACTAAGTAGGGAAGTTAGCTCGTCATGCTCACTGAGCATGCTTGGCAAGAGGCAAATGGGCGTGCATTTGCCTAGCTTTGAGGCCCCGGATAGCATCATCATGGCTAATCGGGAGCTGCCTACCATGGGCACCACACAAAGGCGTAATTT